>CM056594.1:20077201-20320350 GCA_029721355.1 Tegillarca granosa
GACAAAGAGATTAAAGCAATTATACATATCAAAACATGTTATAATGCTATTGAATTTGTTTACAATTCTTTGAATAGGAATTTAATTCTGTAAAATTGCCTTAAGAAATGAAATCAAGTATGCCATAAGATAGTGTTTCTTGACTGAGGGTGGGTGTTAAGAATTCTGGCTTCACACCCCTACCCTCTCTTGAAAAGGATTTCCTGGAGGTTTTTATCACTCTTTTCAAAAGTCCATAATGAACAAGAAAATATACAGATGAGTGGAAGGGATTTTAACTATTTAAAAGCTATACATGTACATAGCACTACCCACAGTGGGAAATGACCTTAGATGCCCTTTATTAATATCACTCTATTCAACTTTTCATAAGGAACCAGAAAATACATAAATTAGGGGTGGGGATTTCAATAGTTTAAAATTAACTTAGCACCACCCAGCCCTACCCTTCAGTGGGAAAGGACCTTAGGTGTCTTTGATTAGTGTCATTCTTTTCATTTTATCATTAGGAACCAGAAAATATATACTTTAGGGGTGGGGATCTCAACAGTTTAAAAGTTATGACAAAGCCCTATATATGGTTTTATAGCACACTGCAAAGTGTTTAAGGAAAAATTGGTGATTTTTGTTTTTAAGACCCCATCTTCCTGTCCCTCCCCCAATAAATACACATGGATGTAAAAACTTTAATGGTGCAGGAACCTATCATAAAATTTTGAACGAGATTGAATGATGCGTTTAACTTGTTTGGCAGTGCTGATAAAAATTTGATATATTTTTAACAATTTAATACATAGTAACTGAGAATTTATTAAGAACAAATTCTGTATGTGAGAAAGAGGTTAGTCACTTAATTAACATGTAGTTCATTAACATTCAATCATTTTTGTTTAGTGCTTAACTTTATACATTAATTCAGATTACCCATTTTAAACGGGCGCTCATATATCTGAGAAACTGAATAAGAAAGAAGAAGATTCTGTAAGAGTTATCTCTCTTTGTACGTATTGGACAGAAAGATGTTTGGTATTAAATTATGCAATTTACACGCTGAGCCGTCGAGATAGAAAAAAATTTGATTATTTATCCATATCTACTAAGATAGCAGATTGTTGGTACCAAATTTCATCGAAACCCATCATACCGTTTCCGAGTTCTGCACTGGACAATTTTAAAGGAAAAATAAAAAATTATAATAATAATAATAAGAAGAAGAAGAAACAGAACGAAAACAATATGATTCCCCACCTTTGGGTGGGGAATCATAATAATTAAAAATATTAATATTTAATTGATAATAGTGGTAATGATGATGATGATGATACTAATATTAATAATTATCCCCTTCCATTTCAGTTTTTCTTAAAATGACTTTTAAAATGGGGTCAAGGTCACAAATCAAGGTCATGACCTTATATGTTATTTTTGCAGTTTTAGGTAATTTTCTTGCATACATTAAGAAATATATGAAATCAAAACGTTAAAATGTTCAGCATGACAAAATTTAACAAGGTACTAAGTTTCCTAACTACATGTATATGATAATTCATGTAGGAGTAGTTGCCCCTGAAATATTATTTTTTAATTATAAATACTAAATTTGTGCATTAGCAGGGATTTTTCTAGCATTCCTCAGGGTCCGAATATGGGCCCCATTCCCAATTGAAAAAAGTCTTCTTTTTTCCCAATTTGATCAATAAAATTCCCAATCAGTCATTCTAAAAGTGTCAAAAGACCTCATAAGTCTCAAACGGTGACTTTGTGGCTTTGTTGTTTAACTGTTAAATGAAAAGCAAAGACAGATTCATTTGTAGACAGTGTATATAAACTTTGTGATAAAATTAAACAGTCTTAAATGAAGATTATTAATTTTGCTATTTTTCCCAATTTTGACATTCTGTCAATACATTTTCCCAATTTTACCTATTGAGGCCTTTTCCCAAAATACCCAGAAAAATCACTGATTAGCTTGAAAACTAAATTTTTTGTATTTTATGCTTAAAAACTATAAAACTTAAGTATAGGCATATATATAAGGAAATTGTAGGTATTGATATCAATTTGATATATTATGATGGTCATTTTGATATATGGTTCAAGGTCATATGTTGAAAGGTCAAGGTCAGAGCTTCAGAAGAATACTGAAATTGTTAATTATCTTGAAAACTATAAACATTTTGTATAGGCATGTATATTAGAATATTGTAGGTATTGATATGAGGATCATTTTGATATATGGTTCAAGATCAGAGGTCAGGGTCATAGCTGCAGAAGAAGACTGAAATTGTTATTTTGAAAACTATGAACTTTTTGTACCAAAATATATATTACATTTATAATATTGTAAGTACATGTATTAGTATTATGACCATTTTGATATATGGTTCAAGGTAATACATTGAAAGGTCAGGGTTATAGCTGCATAAGTATACTGAAATGGTTAATGGTTTGGAAATTACTCATTGTACTATAGTTAATACATTTTAAATACCAGTAACAAAAGTAGAAGCATGTGCAAGTTTTTCCGTAAAATTTTTCACCTGTGTAATATTGATACAATATGAGAATTAGGTGTATTTTTAAGCCTTATTCATTTAAATTCTTTTCCTGTGAAATCATTTGACAATTTATAATCAAATTTTGTATGAAAGATCCTGATGTGTTTAAGATTTAAACCTCATATACAGGGTGTCTGTCTCAAAATAAAGATGGCTGTCATAAATAAATTGCTATTAATAACAAAGATGAGCAATACATGCTAATTATTTTCATCTTTTGAATTTGTAATTTTGTGTGTAATATATCAAACTTCTGAAATTTTAATTCTGTTTTTAATTTTCAGTAAATATGGGTGGATGTCAAGGAAAAAGTAAGAAGAAAAACAGGAACAGTTTGCAGACAAGTGATAGTAGAGCTTCAAATTACCGCCCTGTAATAACTTTACAGCAGATAAAACAAAAATCTAATACAGAAATCAAGGCCACTGGCAATCAACGAGGTATTCTTATTTATGCATTAAAAATGATGGAAAATTCAGACATCTTTTTAAAAATAAATAGTGGATAATTCAAACATCTTTTTAAAAATAGATCATGGAAAATTCAGATATCTTTTTTCTGAAAAAAATAAATACACATTTAAATAAAAATAAAAATGTTCTTCATAACTTTGCTGCCATTATTAGCGAAGTATTCTGCAGTGACCAGTGTGTTCCTCTATGCTGCAAATATTTTCACTTGGAGAAGAAAAATTTATGTTCTGACCTGATTTAATGCTCTAAGTGAGTTATTCCAATGATTTTTTTGTCTATAATTGTATCCAGCACGTCTTTTGGAAATTAGAGATTGCCACCATTACTATAAATTAAAAAAAAACAACAAATGGCCCTTTTTAGCTTGATCATATTTTAAATACTGAAAGTAGAATTAAGGGCATTTAGCATGTGTATTAGTTTTTCAGAAAAGTTTTCATTTGTAATATTGAAACAATATCTCCCTTGATAGTTCAGTCCTTTTTATTATTGTTTCATTCATAATATCACATATTATTTTTTACTTAGCTCTTTGAAAACATTTTTAATACCTCAATGTAATTTTATGGTTTGATGGGCCTTTGAAATAGATTTTGCCATTTTTGTAAGCCAGATGAACTTTAAATTTTTTTTTTAAATTATTACATAATGATTAATTTAATTGTTTCAGGAATTGATGATGAATTACAGAAGGCAAGTAGTGTTCCTTTAGCTAAAGAAGAGGACTTAGAAATACCAGACACTAATGTTATACAAAAGGTTCAAAAGTCCCAAAAACAAGGCCAATACCAAAATGATAAAATACATTTCACAGATATAAAAGATGTGCCAATTGATTCTTTTGAAAGGAATGTTGAAGTCAAGAAGGAAATTTCCCAGGAGCAAGACGAGATACAAGAAAATATAAAACTGAACCATGATAAGTTACAAGAAGATGGAGTTTCTACAGATATTGTTCACAACACAAAACTTAAAGAGATCTTTATCACCGATAGCAACAACACAGATTCTAAAGATGATCACATCACCAATAGCAACAACACAGATTCTAAAGATGACCATATCACCAATAGCAACAACACAGATCCTAAAGTCACCCATATCACTAATAACAACAAAGAAGATGCAAATTTTGGATATGGAGCAAGTATGTTTTTTTTTTTTTTTTTTAAAGTAATAAAAAAAATTGATCATATAGTTTTTGTAATATGGAAACTGTTTTACTGTGCATGTGTTTTAAAAGGGTTTCAAATCCTTCCAAAAGCTGTTGTCAATACCAGCAATGATGTGAGAGCACCATCAGTGTGTGTGTGTGTGTGTGTGTGTGTGTGTGTGTGAAGGCAAGTATCACATATGCACATGCTGGTTTTTTTTTTTAAATCTGAGTTAAAATTTCATATTTATCAATGATTATTAGATATGATTTGTTAAAAATGTTTTAGTAGCCAATGTTTATATAAGTTTTTGCATGTGAATTTTGTGCTTTATTTTTATTTTTTATTTATTTTTTTTTTTTTGCAAGAAAATTTTGGTTTTGTTGTTGTTGTTATGTTGTTGCTTTTTAAAGAATATTTTTTTTGACATGTAAATTTTGTGGGTTTAATTTTTTTTTTCTGCATGTACATTTTGAATATTTTTTAACTTTTGTAAAATAATGTATTTCTTTATCATAGATTTTGCAAAAGGGGCAAAAGCTCAAAGCTTTTCACCTCTAAGTTTAGACGGTCAAAGCATGCAATCACCTTCTCTAAATGGCCAGCCAAATACAGAAATTCAGAGGTTAAACAACAGTGTTGAAAGAAATCAGCAAGGGGCATCCAATGGTAGTTCTGTTCCTCCTGGAAATGCCACCAGTGGGACTGCAGATATCCCAAGAAATGTCAGTGAAAAGTTGCATATTCAGCAGCCAGAATCTGCCACATACCAAAATCCTGAAACTTCAAACTCCAGAGGATCAAGTTCAAACACAAATTCTAATTCAAGCAATTTAGAACCATGTCCGACTCCATCAAACCAAAATCTACAATCACCAGAGTCAAAAAGTACCACACAGAGGCCCAACGATGTCTGTCATGTTCCAGGTTCTGATGGAACTCAGCCAGTAGCTGATCTCCATGATAATGCAGAAACTGCTGAGTTTGCACAACCAATAGAATTTGAAGATGATGTGTACAATCAGGTTTGTAGATTTGTCCTTTGTCATTGTAATGAGTATATTTAATTTAACATTTGTATTACAGCCAATAAATTACAATGACAACCAGACATCTTGTTGTTACTCTTAATCTTTATCATTATTATTATTATTATTACAAAATGTACTCCTCGTTTCTGACAGATTTTTTTTTCAGAGACATCCTCCTACGTTTCTTATACGATCAGATTGAAATTTTGTCAACTGATAGGGATTGACAATGGGCAGGTCACTTCCTCACCTTTTTTTGGAATTCCGAAGGACTTTGGAGAAATATGGTTAAAAAAGAAAGAGTTCTTTCTTTCTTGGAATTTCCTCCGCTATTTGGAGCACCACTTTAGAGAGCTGATTCGCAGACATATACTTGCTCACAAGTATACGTTCTAGTGAAAGTAACAGTTATTATTAGATGAGAGTAGATTTATAATTTAATATTTTTTACAACCCAGTCAAAATCCTTTAAATTTTACTGAGGCATTCAGTTGTGAGATGGTAGAAAAAACTGGATTGCCTGAAAGGATTGTTTGCAAGCGGGATTTAAATCTAGGCAGTGAGAGACCTTGTGATCTGCAAGCTGACACTTTGGAGCACTTGGCAACAGAACCCTTAGATATGGTTCAAATAGTACAGTTTGAACCTGAAGCCATAATGAATTTGATATCTTAAAAATGGTTGTTTATCCTGACCATTTCCCACTCTTGATTTAAAAAAAAAATAAAACAGTCCTATTAACCCTTCATATATCTCAAGTTAGTACTATTTTCGGTATGATGGGTTTTAGTTCATTATTTGTTTATAAAGAAATATGATGACTTGAACACTTAAGACTTGGTCAAAGCATTATCATTTCATGCATATCATCTGGGCATCCAAATTGTCTTTTTTTTTCACTGCCGGTTTTAAAGAGAATGACAAAAATTACCTTTTTGAAAAATTGGTAAAGAAAAGCTTTGTCGCTGGTGACTTATTATTAGACATGTTCCACTGTATAAGTTTATAAAAATTTAACTTTTCATGTAACAAAATCAATAAAAACCTAATTTCATTTATATTATTTACATGTATACTTTCCAGATTATTGGGCTTGCAATTGAAGAACATGACAAATTTGAAGGATTTAAAAGTAAGAAAACTAAGCCGACTGTCAAGTTCGGTTCTCAGAATCAAAGTAGGAGACAAATTGAAAGAAAAACAGACGATGATGATGATTCTGATGATGATGACACTGATTCTGACAGTACTGATTCCGATGAGACTGATTCTGATGATACTGATTCTGATGAATCTTCATCAGATGAAGAACCACAGAGAAGTATGTACACGTTTTAGCTCACCAGACCAAAGGTCATGTGAGCTTATGGCATAGTGCAGCGTGTGTGTATATGTCTGTGTGCATGCGTGCATGCATGCCTGTGTGTGTGCATTGTTAACACACTTTTCGACTTCTCCTCCAAAAGTACTGGACAGACTTCAATGAAACTTGGCCAGAAGCATGTCTGGGTCGGTGCAATTCAGATTTGTTCATTGCATTGCCATGGCTTCCAAAACTAGGTCATGGAGACCTAGGGGTGCAAAAATCTTTTAAAATCTTCTTCTCCGAAACCAATGATGGGAGAAAAAATCGGATGTGATATTTGGCTTCTCTAGGGTTTTAAGCATATAGTTTGTTCATTTCATGAAATTTGGTCGAAAAATGGGTTACGCGTTTTTGCGTTTAATTTTTAAAGTTTCGTAAAATGGCTTCAAATTGTTATAACTTGTCTATTTGAAAAGATATTGACATGTCATTTTCAGTTTTGACTTTTTCTTGAAATAACCTTCAAAATGGTCAAGGTCAAAGTTCAAGGTCATGACCTAGTTTGTAATTTTGCAGTATAAGGCAATTTTCTTCAAAATTTTAAAAGATATATAATATCAAAACCTAGTTAAAATGTTCAGCATGACAAAATTTAAAAAAGATACAAAGTTTCGTAACTATATTATAATGCATGTAGGAGTTGTTGCCCCTGAAATGTTATTTTTTGCTCATTAAAATTAAAATTGTGCATTAGCTTGAAAACTATGAACTTTTTGCATAGGCATATATATTAGAATATTGTAGGCATTGACATGGCGATCATTTTGATATATGGCTCAAGATCATAGGTTCAAAGGTCAAGGTCATAGCTGCATAAGAAGACAGAAATTGTTAATTATATTGGAAACTATTAAATTTTTGTATAGGCATGTATATTAGAATATATATGAATTGATATGGCGATCATTCTGATGTATGATTCAAGGTCTTACAGTCTAAGGTCAAGGTCATAGATGGCGATCATTTTGATATATGGCTCAAGATCATAGGTTCAAAGGTCAAGGTTATAGCTGCATAAGAAGACTCAAATTGTTAATTATCTTGAAAACTATTAACTTTTTGTAGAATATCGTAGGTATTGACATGACCATCATTGTGGTATATGGCTCAAGGTCATGCATTCAAAGGTCAAGGTCATAGGTGCATAAAAAGACTGAAATTGTTAATTATCTTGAAAACTATCAACTTTTTTGTATAGGCATGTTTATTAGAATATTGTATGTTTTTTTGCAAATGATTTTGGCCATATCCTCAGGTGAGCGTTAAGGTCCATGGGCCTCTTGTTTTTTTTATAGAACTTTGTTCAATTTAGGTAGATTCTAACACCAAATTTTGGAAAAAAAAGATATTTAAAACTTCTAAGCTGACCTGGTCCCAGTTTCACAATCATTCACTCAATTTAGTATACACTCAACCCATATACAGTAGAACTTTGATAGCTCGAAGTAAAGGGACAAATATTTGAGCCATCTAGGAATTCGAGCAACCGAACATTATGATACAATCAGAGGTTCAGGTTTTCATGATTTTTGACAGACAAAGAATTTTTAAATTGCAATTTTACTTGTAATTATAAATTTAAAATAATAAATAATAAAATAATAAAATGTTTGAATTAAAATTGCAGTATTCATCTTGAAATATTAAAAATTCATTGACAATAAAACGGTAGAAATGTGCCAATTAAAAATACAAAACTCATTATTCATCATGATGTCTTGATAATGTTTTTAAAATTAAATGTTGCCTGTGCTCTATCATATAATGTTTTATGGTTACGGGGCTAAAACATGGCACTTTATTTTAACTTTAACAATGATGATACAAAATAAACTTACTTTATTCTAATAACAATACAAAGCACAGTTATTACCGACCGTTTTAATCACAAGAAATACTGATAATAAACATTACACTACATACTGCATTGACATGTAAATTTACAGAAACCTATGTACAACCATCAAGTGTGGGCAACAGAGGTGTTTTACTAATCAAACACTTCTGAGTGTCCTAATCAGATTAAGAGATTAAAGAACTGTGTATATTGAGCACTGTCTAATTACGTTAATTAAAAATCTCAAGTAGAAATCAACATTTCATTTAACTGTCTAGACTAACTGTTTCTTTCCACTTTATTACTTTTAATGAAATCTGTAATATGGCTTCAGCTTTCGTTTTGTTTACAATGACTTGAGTCACATGTCCTTCTGAAAAAATGTATTGGAGCAAAAGAAGTTGAATTTTCACTAACTTTATAAGTTCAAAAAATATTAATTGTTCCAGCAAGCAGGGGTATTTAAGTGAATGAAGTTCGAGCTCTTGAGGTTTATTTACATAGAATATGATAGGAAATTGGTTGGGACTTAAAAATTGACATTGAAATTTTCTTCAATATGAGTGATATCCAATAAGATATCTAAGTATGGCTGTGAACACAACCATATTCAATGAGATCTCTAGATATGGCTGTCAAGACACAACCATATTCAATGAGATCTCTAGGTATGGCTGTTAAGACACAACCATATTCAGTGAGATCTCTAGGTATGGCTGTTAAGACACAACCATATTCAATGAAATCTCTAGGTATGGCTGTTAAGACACAACCATATTCAATAAGATCTCTAGGTATGGCTGTTAAGGCAGAACCAAATTCAATGAGATCTCTAGGTATGGCTGTTAAGACACAACCATATTCAATGAGATCTCTAGGTATGGCTGTCAAGACACAACCATATTCAATGAGATCTCTAGGTATGGCTGTCAAGACACCACCATATTCAATGAGATCTCTAGGTATGGCTGTTAAGACACAACCATATTCTATAAGATTTCTAGGTATGGCTGTTAAGACACAACCATATTCAATGAGATCTCTAGGTATGGCTGTTAAGGCAGAACCAAATTCAATAAGATCTCTAGGTATGGCTGTTAAGACACAACCGTATTCAATGAGATCTCTAGGTATGGCTGTTAAGACACAACCATATTCAATAAGATTTCTAGGTATGGCTGTTAAGACACAACCATATTCAATAAGATCTCTAGGTATGGCTGTTATAACACAACCATATTCACACTACATACTGCATTGACATGTAAATTACAGAAACCTAGTATGTACAACCATCAAGTGTGGGCAACAGAGGTGTTTTACTAATCAAACACTTCTGAGTGTCCTAATCAGATTAAGAGATTAAAGAACTGTGTATATTGAGCACTGTCTAATTACGTTGATTAATAATCTCAAGTAGAAATCAACATTTCATTTAACTGTCTAGACTAATTGTTTCTTTCCACGCTATTACTTTTGATGAAATCTGTAATATGGCTTCAGTTTTCATTTTGTTTACAATGACTTGAGTCACATGTCCTTCTGAAAAAATGTATTCGAGCAAAAGAAGTTGAATTTTCACTAACTTTATAAGTTCAAAAAATATTAATTGTTCCAGCAAGCAGGGGTATTTGAGTGAATGAAGTTCGAGCTCTTGAGGTTTATTTACATAGGATATTATAGGAAATTGGTTGGGACTGACAGATGATTATGAGTTTTTTAGGGTATTTGACATTCAAGCCATTGAGGTGTTACTGTATTTCCATTTTTCTCTTATCAATATTTAAAAAACTTAAAGTTTTATGAGGCAATGTTTTGTTTTGTTCAATAAATCTACTATAATCATTTTAAATATTACATAAGATATTCAGTTTTAATCTTGTTAAAACCATGTAAAGTCTTTAAAATTGACATTGAAATTTTCTTCAATATGAGTGATATCCAATAAGATATCTAAGTATGGCTGTGAACACAACCATATTCAATGAGATCTCTAGGTATGTCTGTTAAGGCAGAACCAAATTCAATAAGATTTCTAGGTATGGCTGTTAAGACACAACCATATTCAATGAGATCTCTAGGTATGGCTGTTAAGACACAACAATATTCAATGCGATCTCTAGGTATGGCTGTCAAGACACAACCATATTCAATAAGATCTGTAGGTATGGCTGTCAAGACACAACCATATTCAATGAGATCTCTAGGTATGTCTGTTAAGGCAGAACCAAATTCAATAAGATCTCTAGGTATGGCTGTTAAGACACAACCATATTCAATGAGATCTCTAGGTATGGCTGTTAAGACACAACAATATTCAATGCGATCTCTAGGTATGGCTGTCAAGACACAACCATATTCAATAAGATCTGTAGGTATGGCTGTCAAGACACAACCATATTCAATGAGATCTGTAAATATGGCTGTTGAAACACAGCCATATTCAAAAACATCTCTAAGTATGGCTGTCAAGACACAACCATATTCAGTGAGATCTCTAGGTATGGCAGTCAAGACACAACCATATTCAATGGGATCTCTAGATATGGCTGTTGAGACACAACCAATTTTAATAAAATCTCTAGGTATGGCAGTCAAGACACAACCATATTCAATAATGTCTGTTAAGACACAAGAACACCCTTTTTGAAACACAAAAACTAAAAGCCGTATTAAAATCTTTACAAGAATTTGTCGTTAGTGGACAAGCGACCTGAACCACCAGCTCAAGAATCCAACTTGTACAGAAACCTGATAAAGATTTCCAATGGTCAGTGTCATTTGAGTACTGTGGTTTTCTCCACCATCCCATAACTGACCTATGCATTAAGAATTCTGTCTTAGCATAAAAGGCCATCCACTCCCTACTCTGCTCATCTTCCTTAGAATTTAAAAACTTAAACACAGAATATCAGGTCAAATTCAAATTTTATGCATTACAGTTATCAAAAAGTCCAGTGTGTTTTAAAATAATCAATTTGCACTGTAATTGGAAATTTCATTTAAAGATAAAAGATTGTTAAAGAAGAAAGAATGTTTTTGAAAGTAACATTCATAATAAAGTTTCTATTCTATATTGTAGAACTGAAAAAATCCAAGACAAAGAATCCCAGAATTCAAATTAACAACATATCTGGGGCCAAGTTTGCAGCTATAGGCAATAATGCAAAGTTCATAGACATGAGAGTGATGAAACCAGAAAAGAAGACAGAAAAGAAAAAGAAGAAAAATGCTAAACCAAAGCCATCTAATACAAATCGGGAAGATAACAAAAATACAAATTGTCAAGGTAATAAATTTATGAATTTAATATTATTATTTGGAAATTATTCAAAATAACAGTTACCAGATCTACTGAAAGATCTTTTACTTTATGTTTATCATTAGTTAGTGGTTGGTTGAAGCTGCATTAAGTTTTTTCAATTTTTGAAATTGTACAAAGTACTGACTTCTGAGTTATGGATCCCCTTTGGAGTTTACTCCATCAGCAGTGTTGACCGCTCAGGGGTAGTAAATAAATAACAATACCTGATAAATTTTGATGTGCAATATGTAGGTACACATTTCCAAAATCCACCTCCAACATAACTTCATTTATCGTGTTTATTTCAGAAAATACCATTAAAACTGATTCAGAGAGTACAGATTTAAGACCGCAGAAAAATACACATGTTAGCAGCAGACCAAATATCAATGACAGAGACAGAATTCAGGACTTGAAAGCTGTAGTAGAAGCCTCTAAATCTGTTGGTATTATTTTTGGACCAAACAATTTTTCTGCGACTGTTTTCAGGGTTGGTGATGAATATGTTATGACGGACTGGCATGTTGTACATCACTTAATAAGTAAGTTACTATCTGTTCAACCTCATAATATATTGAATGTATTGAAATTCTGTTTTGACTCTTTCAAATTTTTTTCTTTCTTTCTTTTTTTTTTGGGGGGGGGGGGTGGGGGTGGGGTTCAACTGTAGGTATAAGTTCTGTATAAATGTGTAATAAGCACATGATGCAGACATCTGTATTCTGAAAAAATTTTGTACATGTAGGTTGAATTTTTTGTACTCTTGAGGCTAATGATGAACATAGCCTCATAAGTTGTAATTACCCATATGTTGTAAAGACTAATTTAATTGTATTTAATTTTGCAAGTACTTAAGTTTGTGGTTTGGGAATTATCACTCAGTTCCTGGAGTATAATTTTCACATTGACACTACCGGTATTTATACCTGGCTTGTGTGGGTAAAGACTTTACATTAATTAATTCATTAGAAACTTGTCAGTTGTAGTCGGAATGGTGTTTGCATCAGATGTTTCAGAAATGTTGTATTATTGTTTATCTATTTCAAGTTCATAAAATAATTGTATTGAAATTATCATCAGTTATATGAGATGTGCCTATTATTAACCCAAGTTGATTTTCCATATAAATATATTGAAGTTTTCGATTGGAAATTCTTTCTTGCATAAAAATTAATTAAATCGATTCATAAAACTTTGTGGAAAATATTAACATTGATAGTAGATGTGCATTTTTTAAATTGTGTGTAAATCATAACAGTTTCAAATGGACAGAGAAAACTACATCATCAAGTTTGCTCTCTTTTTTAGAGTAATCAATAAGCAGTATAGTCAACATTTATTTTTGTATACAAAATCTCCATATATTGTTGACTGTTAACAAAAAAAAAAAAAAAAAGAAAGAAAAAAAAGGGAAAAAAAATCAAATATTCTGATACCAGATCCATTTATTTGTTTATTTATTTATTTACACGTATTTATTTACAGCTGAAGAACATGGAACAATGCCATATCATAATGAAATGAGATTCAACAGTGAGGAGATATTCATAGATTTTCAGTACCATCAACATAAACGTCCAGCTAGTGACCATCTCAAATTCTCAGTTACTTCAGTGGAGTATCATAGTCCAGAATTAGATATTGCTGTTTTAAAATTAAAGAAGAAAGAAAATGAAGCTTTCCCACCTCCTTTAACTTATTTTAAAGAAATAGATCCAAAACATTATGGAAAGCCAATATATTTTGTTGGGCATACAGGAGGTGAACCCAAGGAAGATGACCGTAAAATTACAATTTGGAATCCATATCCTTGGAGAATGAATAAATTGAGAGATTGGAGTCAGAAAACATTTCATACAGATGGATATTCAGGAATGGATGACCCACAAAAGCTTATATTTGATTGTTCTTTTCGACATGGTGCATCAGGGAGTCCTGGAATCTCCCATGGTATTGATCATGATCATAAAGACATCCCGGTAGTTGTCACAGTTCTTCTTCGTGGATTTCCAGATTTTTATTACTTTACTGATTTTACAGAGAGTGACAAAGCCAGGGTTCCTCCAGAAATGCTAAAGCAGCAAGGTGTAAGAATCGGAGCAGTTATGAATCACATGAAACAAATCCATTCCCTTCTTTATGAAAATATATTTTGCCGACATCAACAACCACAGCAGAATTTGTCACTTGGAGGTACAGTTCCACATTCACCAATCAGTTCCCCAGTAACAGAAGGCCCTTCCTGTCTAATTCCAAGTACTACTCAAGGGCTTGAAGAGGATGTAGTACAGTGATATTAAATTCTCTGCAGTTTAAAGCATAACATTTCAACAAAGTTTCGTAAACAAGTGTTATGCATGTGTTTAAATATATGTGAATTTTAAACAGCATAACTACAATAAATTTTTAATAAATTGAAGTAAATTCTTGAAAATTTTTTAAACTGAGTTATCCAGAAATTTATTCACGTTTTATATTCAATAGTGACAAAATAATGACATTCTTCTGCCTTGGTTTTCTATCCCATTTCACAATTTTTATGTTTCCAAAATGTCTGCTGAAATTGCACAGATTTGCACATGTAGTCTATCAACATTGTCATGTAACTTGCAGTGTGTATGGCTTAGCACATGTAGCATGTAGTCTGTCAACATTGTCATGTAAAATGGCATTGTGTATGGCTTAGCACATGTAACATGTAGCCTGTCAACATTACAGTATGCATGGTAAATATAGTAATTTTTTCAAGTATGGAGCAGACCAACATTCAGAGAAATTTGTTACAAAATTGAGTTAGTGAGTGAATGGGTTTTTGTTTAAAGCTGCATCAGCATTATTGCAGCTATTTACAGTGTTTGGGTTCAAACGATCTTGATTATATCTTGTATAAGGTAGAAAGTGTCTCTGATTGAGAAATATTATGATAAAAAACCTTGAAAACATTAATTTCTAGGCTGATGCTGGTAGTATAGGTCTCCTAAACTTTAAGCTTCTATATTCTTATCATTTAATCCAAACTAATAAAATTAATTTGGTTGCAGCTAAAAAATATTTATAACATGTATATTGATATAGAATTTCTAACAAGAAATATTTATTTAAAAACTAAAAGTGCTATGTGATTTTTATTAATTTATATTTTACTAATTTGCAATAAATTTATAATGAACTGTTTTATTTGAGTGGTATTCATTTGTTACATTTTATCACACTCGGCTGAAGGATTAAGATAAGATATTGTGCTATCATCATGCTTGCTAACTATTCATACACTTACACATTAACTTTTATTTTTGAATCAGGAAACCCAACAGTGATGGAACTTGACAGGATCATTTCTTAAGGGTTGTCAACTGGCTCAAATTATTTACGTTGTTTTTAGTTTTTTTTACCTTGACCTTTTTTAAGGTCACAGAAAATTTAAATTATGAAACAATGAACTGAAGAATTCTGAAATTTTGTATATCACATACAGATTCTTGATTTTTTTTTCGGGGGGAGGGGGGGGGGGGGGGGGGGGGGCTCGGTGGCCGAGTGGTCTAAAGCGTGCGCTTAAGGATCACAGTGTCTCTCACCACCTCGGTTTAAATCCCACTTGGGACAGATCCTAGTGTGAGAAAGTTTGTTAGTTCACTTTCCAAAGGTTGGTGGTTTTCTCCAGGGACTATGTTTTCCTCCACCATCCCAGACTTGACTGCCTCAAAATAAGTGAAAGAATTTTGATGGGGGCGTAAAACATCATTACTTCACTCTACTCTTGAATTTATTTATTTTTTTTTTTTTTTTTTTTTGTAAAGCTATTGAATTTTTGATTTTTATTCAATTTTGCAATGACCCATTGATAAACACAGTGAAAAATTTTATTTTCATTGACTGAAATGCCAATGTGATTTGGCCCCACTTACTGTGCAAATACAAATAACTGTTTTTCAATAAACTAAAAAGACCTACAAACTTGCAGATATCAACATATATAGTATCACTACATTGAGCTCTACTACATTTCCATTGCCATGTACAGTGCATGAAATGGATACAGAGTTTGCAAAGTTGGTTACCTTGGTGTTCATTCAAGGTCAAGGACTAAAATAGTACAATCTGTAAACGAATCCTTATCAACTAAGTGGACATGAAATTCCTAATTTGGTCATTGTCCTTTTTATGCATTTTATAAGATGTCCTGAATATTTTAGTGTCAAACAACAAAAAATTGTCAAGTATAAATTCTGAGTAACTATATGAAGTCATAATTATTATTGTGTACACATATCAGAATAGTTATGAAATTGGTAGGTCATGGGTTTGAAACGCTGGCAATCATACAGAAGACTTTGAAATTTTAGATTTTGTTTCCTCGTCTGGTGCTCTGCAATAGGGATAAAGAAATTTGACTGGTTCATCTAGTGCTAGATGTTGGAATTAGGCTGTCTGTGGCATATCAACTCATTGAGCTAGCACCTTACCTTATTACACTGCAGATAGTAATAGACTTTTGCATATCTCGCTCATACACTAACTTGTTCTGAAATCCTTAGATATGAATAATCTTATTCTCGTCAGGAATAGCTGAAAAATTGCGACGTGAAACAACATTTAACCAACCAAATGCAATCATAATTATTATGATGATGACAGTGCATGCCGTGAGTTTCCATTCCAAACTCTTAGATGGATATTTTCAAGCAGGGGTAAACCAGTCAAAGATATTTCACATGAGCATTTAAAATGAAGCTCAATCTTATCCATAAAATATGAGCAAGTTTATAAAAATTACATCAAGATCATAAATAGCACGTAATTTGACCCATGTTATAATGTTTTTTAAAGTCCACTAAATTTTTTATAATGGTGAAATTTTAACAGAAGTAATACAAATACAATGTAGTTAATTAGAAATTACAATAATAATAATGATAATAATAATTGATTTTATGGATGACTTAAGAAAGGCAACAACTGAACTTGCAAATAAAGGTCACATTATGACATTAAATAGCCACACCAATTTTCCTATTTTGTAATTTATTTGACAAACCCATTCAGAGATCTCATTTATAAATTTATCATTTTCTAGCCTGTATAAATTTTCTGTCTTGTGTTCATAAAACAAATCCATTAGTAATATAAGTATGATATGTAGGCAGAAAACCATTTATATGTAAAAAATAATTGAAACACTGACAATTTTCAAAATTTTGTCTGTGTTGATTATAATGTTGTAAAACGTCGCATAAGCAATTTTTTCGGCTTTTTGTGATGAGAGCAAGGTTTTTTATCTCGAAGAATTAATCTAAGAACAATTTCATGTAAACGAGATGTGCGAGTGTGTATTATGGTCTGTTTTGTACTAGCAAGCACTGGGGGTGAATTTTCTATGAGGTGCTAGCTCACCGAAACAGTATGCTGCAGACAAGCATACCACTACTCTAATCACATTATCTTGGCACCAGATGCACCTTTAATGCTGAGTTCTATATGAGGAATAGCAGGTAGCAGCATCTTAATTTTAAAGTCTTATGCATGATCTGGTTGGGGTTCATCCCCTACCCCCCCACCCCCGCCTCCAACACACCTGCTTTACTTTTGAGGCAGATGCTTTTAATACCACTGAGCCATCAAAGTGGTCTTTTGTCTTGACAAATAGTAGTCTGTGCATGTACACAGCCAAACAACACAGTTACACCATAAATATTAAAAAACATTGATTACTCTTAAACTAAATTGTTTGTTGTACAAAATGCTGAGATGAAGAGTAAAAGCAACATGATTTCTTCACATTTTTTTTCACTAAAAAGATGTGGCATCTTGAAGTTTTAAAATAAGGCTGTTATATTTCTTTTGTATTATATATGCTATTGGAATAATAAGAATGATAACAGTGATGTAACATACACTTTTGGGGGGTGGGGGTGGGGGGGGGGGGGGTGGGAGTGGGGCGATTACATTGAAAAGCAAGGTTGACAGTCAAAAAAACTATAGTAACATTCATTTACAGGTGGTTAAGAGGAATTAGTGTAGAACAAGACCACCAGGCTGATTTGAAAATAGGAAAAAATCCCATATACAAAACCATCACATGACAAATTAGCAAACACGAGCTTTGTTTTTTGGTCAGGCGTTCTTTATGCAACTGAATATGGTCCATCATCCCTATGCAAGTACTGTATACCTAAAATTAAAAGAATAGTTCTTTAAAATAAAGAGATTTTATAAAACTCAAATATTGAATCTATATTGATCATTTATCGGGAATCCATCTAATATTACTATGTTTTGTAAATTAGCTGATGGTGGAGCTTTCAACTCCAGAGCATCCTGAAAATGAAGCACTTTTTACTGAAGAACAAATAATGGAAAATGGAGAAAGAAATTCTTCCATTGCTATGTTAATAAAGTGTACAATGGTATCCAAAGGTTTTTGCCTATACTATTTTGAGATTAATTCATTTGACACACAGGCTTAAATCAGTGTTTGTTGGAGTTAGGGACTGTCATGCACCTTGTTTCCAAGAGCCGGACATATATAGCTACAACACTTATATAAAGCAAGCTAACTTTATGCAGTTAACTTTGGAGAATAATACTTAAATTATTGTATTTACTTTCTAAAAAATTACATACATCAACAAAGCCTTCCGAGTTTCCATTCTTTGATAAAGAGATAATTAATTCAAAAGTATCTGTCTTGTATAGTAATCTCTGTCAATATAATCAGCGACATTTAAATGTCGCTGATGTAATATTTTATTTGAATTATACATAGATGTAGTTTTGAAAATTCTTTTATAGTATTGAACATTCATTTTTTAAATATTACTTTCAAATTTTAAAGCCTCCAAAGTTCACAATCACAAGCTGATTTTTGTAATATCAATACATCAAGCAATTACTTATTATGCAAATATAGCTGAATGAAATCACTGATATATCAAAATCATGTGACTCCATATTCTGTCAAACAAGGGTAAACAATATCATGAAGTAAAACTAAAAACAAAAATTGTCTTGCAACAAGCTTAAAAATTAAAAAGGCGACGGTGTTATAGTAGGAAGCTTTTGAATCATTCTTATTTCCCTGATAAACGAATAAATTTGAAAAAAAATCTTGAGTAAAATTAGAAGGTGCTCCAAACATAAGGGGAATAACGTCGAAAGAAGAGGGCGCTCCAGTGAAAACAGGATTTAAGAAGGGAAACACGCAGGTTTATGTAAAGGTCTTTCCAGAAACGCACAGAAAGTCATATTTCGCCTTTTTAAAACTTTACCTGTGTTTACAAAGCTAATCTAGAGCTACAGAAGAGACACAACAGGTAATTCTAAGACACAAAATATTCGAATATTTGGTAGAATATTGTTTTATCATTTATATTGTTTTGTCATTTATTCTTTTTGCGTCGTTTCATATTCCAGAAATATCATCAGGATAATCAACCCCTGTAATTTGCCATTTTATATTTTGTTTTGTTGGGATGACAGTAAGATCATCTCACACCCGTGACTGAGTAGTGTTATTACAAAATCAAAAAAACCAAAAATCTAGAAACCAAAAATCAATATTTTAATAATTAAATACATTTTTTTTTGTAAATTACGCATTATTCATCTATTGCGTCATATCACACATAAGCTTCGATTTGTGTATTAGTTTTAATTAATATGCTTTAATTATAACATTATTATTTTAAAGCTGATGTAATGATGTATGATTCCGTATCAAGGTTGAATGTATTACATTCATGTCAGAATTAAAACCTATACAATGTTGCAAACTAAAAAATCAAAGAAAGATTTAGTATAGCTAGTGCCTCTATGATGAATCCTGTAAAATAAACACACTGTAAAAGTGAACATCAGTAACTATTAAGAGTTTTGATAGTCAAACATGTACAATTTTGCATTTTTAAGGGTTTTTTTAACATTATAGTTGCCATCAAATTACTAATACTTAACCAAGGTTTAATAATTATAATTTAATAATTTTTTATTGCTCAAATACAATTTACATTATTGGTTAAGACAATACTAACTGATTAACAAAACTAACAAACATACAAAAATTAAAATTAAGAAAGCCCATATGTTTTGTGTAAGTCTCAAATAATATATTTAAGTATTGAGTTATAATAAATCAATGTGCAACATCCAAAGGGATTACAATGTTACAATGTATTTTTATTTCACTTGTTGTTTCTGATGTCAAGACTACAAGTTATGAAGTTTATTATTTCTCTTAATATCTTTTTATCTTTATTTTTTAATAAATATTTTCTTTTTGATATATCTGACATATTCATAAAGAAAGGATTGTGATTGGTAATTTCTTTAAATGACATATTCCTATTCTGATCATATTGTTCGCAAGATAACAAGAAATGAATTTCAGCTTCAGTTTGGTTTTTATTACAACTTAAGCATACTTCTGGAGTTCACATCTAAATTATCATATCTGCCCACTTCAATAGCGAGTTGATGAGCACTTAATCAGAGTTTAGCAATAGTGGATCCGTCTTTACAGGTATGAAGAACATTAAGATATGGGGGTTCAGATTGTGATTTTATTAATTGATTAAATAATTTGACTTTATGGGTCATTGTTATCATTTTGATTTGTTCTTGGTTTTCTATATCAATGATTCTTTGTTTAATGTTGGTAAGATGCAAATTTATAGGTTCAGGATTAATTATGATAAAAGACTAACCTATTCGATTTAAGATATTTTTCACATGTCCACGTATTTGTGTTATAAGTTTATATATTTTATAGATTACAGGAAAATGATAAAGCGTTCAGATGGTTTTGAAGTCCATTTCGGCTTTTAGATATTAATTTAATGTCATCAGTGTAAACAGGGGCCTCGGTGGCCAAGTGGTCTAAAGCGCACTTGCGCATCACAGTGTCTCTCACCCCCTGGGTTTGAATCCCACTTGGGACAGATCCTAGTGTGAGAAAGTTTGTCAGTTTGCTTGCTGAAGGTCGGTGGTTTTCTCCAGACACTCCGGTTTCCTCCACCATACCAAAACTGAGCTACCTTATATTACTTGCAATAAAACAGCTTGCCCCTGCATGCAATATCTACTGATCATGACCCCCTCGAAATAAGTGAAAGAATCTTGACTGGGGTGTAAAACACCATTACTCCACTCCGCTCATCAGCGTAAAGTAAAATATTGATAAATATTATATGACAATAATATTGAAAATTTTTGGAACATTCAAAAAATGATTTTGTGCAAAAATTATAAATTAAAAAAAATAATAATAATAAAGCTTTTTAAATTCAGTTCTTTGGGTTTTTTTATATATATATAAATGATGAAATGAATAAAATAATGTAGTAAAAATTTTTTAAATTTTTAAAATACTGTGTAAAAGAATGTTTTAAGGCTGCAATAGTCAACCATAGTTTTACCATGACCATGCAAGCAGTAATAACTACATGTATATATACATGTATACATATATATTCATACATGAATCATGATGTCTAATTAAGCTTTCCTAGCTAAAAAAAAATTAAACATGGTATACCTCTGTTTCCAAATTTCTTATAACTGGTTTGTTCTTAAAGTTATTGATGCACATCATATACATGTACTCTCATATTCATTAGGTTCTGTCATTTTTGCTTTTTTATTTTATTTATTTTAATTTTTATTCATTTATTTATTAATTATTTGTTTATTAGTTTAATTTTTTTGTAACAAGAATTAAATACAAAAATATTTTATTTGTTTTATGATACCACAAAATGGAGGTTTGTTTTAAGAAAATATTGATTAAGATACAGGCCCAATATTGGCAATACATTCAAAGGGAAATAATCCTTCTAAAAAAGAAATTACATAATTTCAGGACATTTTTACTGTCACATTTGTCAGTGATATACCAGCAATTATATTAAATTATCTGTTAAACTCTACCTATTTTTAGTAAAAAATGATGATGAAAATGTTGTTCAATGATTATATGTTAGTGCAAAGGTTTAATTAATTTTGGTTTTTTCAGCTTATATTTGCTTTACTTCAATGTATAAGTTCATGCGAGTTTTTATCTGTTTTCAGAAAAACAAGATGTTGGCCTCACGGTTATGTAGAGTGCCTATAACAGTTTTTGTAACAAGCCTGGGTAAACAGTCTGTGCTTGTAAAACCAACACAGTCATGTATGTATACAAGAGTTCAGATGTATGCAAATCAAGTCAAGACGGGTTTAGGTCGCCAAGCAAAACGTCAGACTTTGAAAGAAAAGCTAACAGCTCCAGCTACTGATAAACGTAAGTTAAGATGTGTTTGTATTATGTACTACTGGACAATTTTTGTTTTTGTGATCTCTTTATCAATTCAAACGCAATAACATTTACCAGTAAAGTTAATTTTATGCAAATAAGGGATGTACATTTAGGTCTTTTGATAGGCCACTGGTAAAACAGTTATTTTTGCGTTACTTCTGACCAACATACCTTTTTGACAGCATTTATGCAGTGACACTGTTGTCGCTCATAAAATGTTTTGTAGAAGACATAACCCTAATTTCTTAAAACAAGACTGACAATCACCATGCTAATTGCTGGGTTTGAATATAGGATATGGTTTTCCAGTTCAGAAACTTTGACTGTTCATAAGTCATATTATTCTAATTTGTCAATAGATCAGAATGTGGCATGAATGTCATTGAATAATGATTATGCTTACTTGGGATTTATTGACAAATTTTACCTTTAACAGCATCATATTATGGCTATTTATTTATATCATATAACCTGAAAGTTTGTTCCAAGACTTTCACAAATAAAATAAAACTCTCTACATATTTTAATTTGATGCTTAGTTACATTTGGATACCCTGTATTGTGCAAAAAACTATTTGGAATCAATTTCTCTTACAGATTTCTTAAGTACAAAAAAACTCATGCATGTCATATGCGGGGTAATCAGGGAGGTTTGCAAAACTGTTAATGTGTGTGTTTATGTGCTTGGCCCACTAGAACACACTACATTCTGGTTCTCATTTTGGTTGTTTCTAAAATAAATAAACTGTACTAGGATATGCATTGTTAATTTTTGAAAAATTAATTTATGCAATTCTTAATGAAAACATTCTTTACAATATTCAATGTTCAAAATTGGCACAGTAGCATTAATTTGCACAATCATATCTTGTTTTATTGACAGCATTCAGGATGGGCCAGGGATTAGTTGCAGGAGCATCTGTTGTTGGACTTGGTGCATTGTGTTTCTATGGTTTAGGAATGTCAAAAGAAGCTGGAACCATCCATACATCATTGTAAGTAACACATCCTTCAATAAAGTCTTTTTGTTACATGGTTATTATCAATTTATAGGATACATGCATTTGAATATCCTTTTAAGCCAATAATAATTAAAAAACACATGTGGGTAGGTATTTTTAATCTTTTTGTTGAGCCTGGCATTGCCATTAGGCGAGACTTGGGTGTTACTTTCTCTCCAGACCCTCTGGTTTCCTCTACCATCCCTAAACTGACTTTCTTGATATGAGTGAATGGATTTTGACTGGGGTGTAAAACATCATGACTCCACTCTTCCCAAAGTTGCAAATTGAGTGATAGAACTTTCCATGATGCATAATGTGGTGTTAACAAAATAAATTTAAAGCATAAGGCTCATGCATGAACAATGATGGTTTTGTGGCTGTCACTTTCAAAATCTAGATGCCTCAATGCAGTGAAAATTATCTCTACTTCCTATGCCTTGCATATTTTTTTTATATATATATATATAGAATGTGGCCAGAAGAAGTTAAAAAACGAGTTCATGACACGTACATGTATTTTGGTGGAAGTCTTATTATAACAGCTGCTTCTGCAATAGCTGCAAGTCGTAGCCCAGCAATGATGAGAATGATGGCGAAAAACTCATGGATGGTAAGTTTGAATGTGAAAAGTAGAGAATAAAAACTCAAGGATGGTAAGTATTATTGTGAAAGGTAGAGAATAAAAACTCAAGGATGGTAAGTATTATTGTGAAAGGTAGAGAATAAAAACTCAAGGATGGTAAGTGCTATTGTGAAAAGTAGAGAATAAAAACTCATGGATGGTAAGTTTGATTGTGAAAAGTAGAGAATAAAAACTCATGGATGGTAAGTTTGATTGTAAAAAGTAGAGAATAAAAACTCAAGGATGGTAAGTATTATTGTGAAAGGTAGAGAATAAAAACTCAAGGATGGTAAGTGCTATTGTGAAAGGTAGAGAAACTTAAACTCAAGGATGGTAAGTATTATTGTGAAAGGTAGAGAATAAAAACTCAAGGATTTAATACTTGATAAAATGTTGAAAGTTGTACAGACAAATTCCAATTATTCTTGATACATAACTGTCCATTTGTAATATACCTAATATAAAAACTTGAATTGTAATTTTAAATTATTCAATTTAAATAGAAATTTTGGTTTGACACTACCTATATTTTTATATCTTGAAATTTCTATAATTTGTGTTTTTAAGGCTATTGGTGCCACTTTCGCAGCAATGATTGGTTCTGGGATGGTTTGTAGAGCTATACCTTATGAACCAGGATTTGGTTCAAAACAAATAGCATGGATGGTACATAGTGGTATTATGGGAGCAGTTGTAGCACCTTTGATGTTTCTTGGTGGCCCTTTATTGATGAGAGCAGCTTGGTACACTGCTGGAGTTGTTGGTGGTAAGTTTTATTAAAGAGAAAGGCCACATATGTTTACTGATTGGCAATGTCAGAATACTAGTACATTGTATTTCATTTTAGCTGAAAATTCATGAAAATTAATTGTGGGGGTAAAATGTACAATGAATCAAATAGCTATCTGTGAGGTTTAATTGGAGATGTTCATGTTCAATGAGATTAAAAATTGATTTTAAACACACACACACACACACACACACACACACACATTGATTGTGTAAGTTGACTTTTATTACCTCACATGATAGCAAAGTAGAATTGTATATGATTTCACTAAATTTAGAATGGCTAATGTTTACAAAAACAGTATTTATGAGTGTAAAATTTTTAGAATTTCCAGGAAAATGATGCCATTTTCTGAAAGTGTTATACAAACCTTTCTCATAACGTTACCAGCGGGGGCAGTGGGTCTGCTCAAACATAAGCATATATCCTAGATCACTGTACACTGATTTACCTTGTTTGAATTTATAATCATGATAATTGTAAATAAAGTGAAATTTATTTAATATTTCTGTCATTTAGGTTTATCAACAATAGCTGTGTGTGCTCCAAGTGAAAAATTCCTTAATATGGGAGGACCACTTGCCATTGGTTTGGGACTTGTCTTTGCTTCTTCTATAGGTAAGTACAACATGCTAACGGCTTTAGTTTCTTCATTTACAGGATAACACTCATTGCATTAAAAATTTAAAAAAAATTGAAAAGTTAAAATTAGAAAAATAATTAAATAAATAAAAAAATGAAATGAAATACATGTTTTTATTGTCACAGCTCAAGGTATAGAGTGATTTTGTGGTGCTATAGAGAAAAATGATCATAATATAAAATTTTGTTTCTGCTTTTCCAAGTTAAAAATCACATAAGTGTACCTCTTATTGATGTATGTTAACATACCTCTAATGATGTCAATTGGGGGGGAGGGGGGGGCTCAGTTGCTAAGTGGTATAAGTGTGTGCTAATAGATCACAGTGCCTTTCACCAGCTGAATCCCACTCGGGCAAATCCTAGAATGAGAAACTTTGTTAGTTTGATTATATTTCAAATTCATAATCATATTATTCTTTCTCTAATATTAATTCTACATTTTTCTGTAATTAACATTTACTGCATATATCTAGTTCACATATGTGACTAAACTAAGACTTTTTACAGTAAAATTTGGCTATAAGTACTTTTAAAAGGGGACATGGCATATATTTTTATGCTTTTTATTTATGCTTTTCATTTCAAATAAATTTCTGTACATTTATTTGTTCATTTGATAAGAGTTTTAAATAGTTATCTCCCTTCATCAGTATGTATGGCTGATTCTTAATTCAACATTCACACATTAATATTAAATGTTTAAGAAATCTCATCGGTATAAATTCTCATGTGACAAAGTCTGTCAGTTAAGTTTGCAAGAGGTTGATGGTTTTATCGTAGTAAAAATGCTGTCTGCCTCGATTAAAAAAAAATTAGCACGTAAAGCATCATTACATCACCTTATTCCTTTGTTACAGCTACTAGGCAGATTAAGTTATGCATTCCTTCCATCTGACATTCTGTCTGTGTGTCTTTATGTACATTTTCTGTCCACAACTTGTTTTGGGTTAGCATGATAAAAAGTTATTGTAGAGCCCTAGATCTCTGTTATGTTTCATCAGAATTTTATAAATTTTGTAAGATTTATCATGATGTCTTTTCCTGTTTGATGATTTTTAGTAGTTACCCTTTGAGTATAATAATAATGGTTATGGTCAGGGGATCAAAATTATATTTCACAATGATAGGTCCAGGACTTTTTGCCTTTGTTTATGGTCGGTTACAATGGGAGGTTAGAATGGGAGGTCCCATATCAGCACTGAAGATCCATGTGCACTAAAATCAAATAAACTCATGTTTACCAACTTTTTTAATCTCGATTAAACAAATATATCATACACAACTTACAAACACTCAAGTGATACTGTTGTCAAAGCGGCTGCACATTATATTTTCATTTTCGGAAACGATTGGACAACAAAAACTTTGACAAATTGCAATAAATAACATGATTTTGAGAGTGTTTTTATACACAGTGGAAGAGTATTCTAAAATGTTTTAATACACAAAGGAAGTGTATTCTAAAAAGTGTCCCAACAAAAAAAAGGTCCATTAGACTTTTACAGTAAAAATTCCAAGGGTCCCAAAGTAAAATTAAAAGGTCCTGGACCTCAGACTGGGGATTTTAAACCCCTAGTTATGATATGGGGATTTTGCTTTAACTGAAAGCTGTTATACATTTTTAAGTGAAACTAAAGTTTGAAGCATTATACATTTTAAATTTGACTCAAAATGGTACAACTAATGCATCATGCTTACGGTATTTTTTTTATCTTGTATGTGAAATTTTCTGTTCATTTATGTCAATTCATTTGCTAGGTACTTGGTTTCTTCCACCAACGACTGCACTAGGGGCTGGCATGTATTCAATTGCAGTGTATGGTGGTTTGGTTTTGTTTGGAATGTTTTTGTTATATGATACACAGAAAGTTATGAAAATGGCAGAGACCTATCCATTTTACGCAGAAAGAAAATTTGATCCAGTCAATGCGTAAGTATAAAAATACCTACACACACACAACAGTTTTCACAGCCTAGATTTAAATTCTTGTCAGGAAAGGTCCTTGTACAATGATGCTGATGGATAAATGGGTTTTTATATCCCAATCAGGAATGTTTTATTTATATGCAGACGTCACCAAATTTATTGGAAATTGCAGAAGTTTTAAACTTTGCAGTGTGCTCAGGGCAATGATGCATGAGGTTCTTTAGCATTCTACACCTTCTGTGAAACAAGGCATCAGTTATTAAGGTCTCGAAAAGGACCTTTTCCTCGACATTCTTTTGTTTTTCCACGATTAACTGCTTATAGGCTTTATTTAAGGGAGTTAATCATGATTTTGATGTTCAATGCAATTCCACCCCTTTCACTCAAGGTTTTAGTAAAACATTCCATAAAACAAAGTACAATGAGACAGCTTGTTACTTCGAGTTTTCTTGATGGTTTAATTTTCAAAGTTAAAGTTAAAGAGTGATGTCACCATGTGATTCATTTACTTGAGAGAAATCTTCCTTGTTGGCAATTTGTTTATGTAAAGTAATGATTAATAAATCCTAAATAATCAAAAATATTTATTAAAGGAGAATTTAGGATGCTCATTAAGGCATGCACAAAATTTTAACAATCAAAAGGCACCTAATATGGTTTATATTGGGTCAGTTCCATATTGTGAATCTTTACCACATCTTTTTCATCCTTATTTGCTGTTAATGTTTGTGATAAATACAATTTATTTGCTTCCAAGTTGTCACCTTTGACATTGCTCAAGGGAAATAACTCATACTGACTAGATATGGAATTTGGGACTATATTAAGTCACCACATGACCAGAGTTAACCAATGATATTGTCAGAAACTAGTGAGATGTAGGATATAATGATGTATAGGGTCAGAAATCATGGAGACAATCATATACATGCTTATTTTTATACATGGACATACCAGCAAAAGCTTAAACATCACACAAAAAAGAATTACATTGAAAACCATGGTGAAAAAGGACATATTTAAAAAAAAAAAACAAAACAAAACAAAACCAAAAAAAAAAAAAAAAAAAAAAAAAAAAAAAAAAATTACATTGAATATGAATGGTACCCTGTTTTAAAGTATTAGGAAGGGTTCTTGTGCTTACTGTAGGTACCATTACTAAACCATAGTTTTCTGTTTTATTTAGATCCATTGGGATTTATTTGGATACATTAAACATCTTCATTCGAATCGCCATGATCCTTGCTGGCAATGGAGGAAGAAAGAAGTGATTGTATTAATCTTATCAAGTGGAATTAATAAGAAACTTTGTTGTGCCTGTGAATTGTAAACAAACACTTGAAAAAAAAATTAGTTACATGTATATAGCACAAAAAGAACAGTTAAGGAACAGGAAAAGGTGTGAAACCGAGAAAAAAAAACATTGTTACAGATTAACACAATAAAATATCTTTTGTCGGTTAAACTGAGAAACAAAACATCATTACAGATTAACACAATAAGATATCTTTTGTTGGTATATTTATATATTTATTTGTATAAAGATCTTCACACGTATACAAATCTGTTTTTTGTTTAATAAAATTAAATGCTGTAATTAACACTACATAGTTATTTTTAACTCTCTTTTTCTCCAAAAGTATTGGTCTTTTTGACCTTTGAAGACCAGGATTCAACATTCTCTTGTCCAACAGTCAAAATGTGCGTCAATATTAAAAGGCTTGCCCTAAGAATAGTTGGCTGGTTGATTTTTGTTTTATGTCACATCAGCAATTTATTTTTTCCATCTACACGTGTAATTGTGATGAGACTATGTGTATCTTACTTTTTATCTGAAGGATTGCTTACAGATCACTGGGCCTCTTTCCGCCTGTCAAATCCCACTCAGGACAGATCCTAGTGTGAGAAAGTTGGTCAGTTCGTTTTTTGAAGTTCATTAGTTTTCTTAGACACTCCGGTTTCCTCCACTATCCCAGAACTGACCACCTCAAAATAAGTGAGAGAATCTTGACTGGGGCGTAAAACACCATTACTCCACTCCACTCTGAAGGATTAATCTAAATAAAAGTTTATATAGTGTTTTATTTTTGTGCAGGCGTTATTAATCTGCTTTGAACTAATACAGACTTTCTGTTTACTATTCTATAATTATCCAAGCATTAGTATATGACAGTCTAAGCATTAATTTAATAAAGGCTGTATTAAAGGACTAGATTTGAGACCGTTTTTAGGCACAGGTTTTGATTTGAATCTACCATTGTAAATCACCCATACTTTTTTGCTGCCATGATATAATTACAAACTGTACATCCTTCTAGACCATGTTCTGTAACTCTATAAACAAATAAAAAACAGTCTTTTAAAAAATACAGTAGAACTCTGATAACTCAAACTTCGATATCTCGAATACCATGGATAACTCGAAGTCTTTATTTTGTCCCGACCGGTTTTCTATGTAAACTATATTAGGAAAACTTCAATAACTCAAACTTCTATAATTTGAATACCCCCGATAACTCGAAGTAAAAATTCGGTCTGTAGCTTAAAAATTTATTAAAATTAACTTCAAAAACTCGAATTTTTTCAAACAATGTATGATCAATGGCCCGTTTAATAAAACGATCAGAGAAATCACATATCGGTAATTAGGCTACCATTATAGTAGAGAAATGAACCGAGTAGTTCTTGTTATCTACCGTATTAATTAGTATCAATTAACAGATTAATATTCAGTACCGTCACAGACAATTAAGCCTAACAGGTATGCTAATCCGCTGCTCTAATAAAAGAAGCCAAATAGGCCCTAATATGCGGCCGTCGATAAATTTTGACTTAAGTTCTCCAAGCTTAATAAAAACAACTAACCCCGTTGTACTCACGACTGCATTAAAATCTCAAATTACATATTACACTGTTTATAATTTCATTAACTTTCTGTTAGTATTTTCTAACGAATGTAAAAAATAAGCATTTTGGTAAACATGTATATATATATCTAATTTCCGATTTCGTTGTTCGTATATATCGCGATTTTAAAATAAAATAACACGTTTCGCACGCTTTTACTGTCAATATCAATTCTTTAATAAATTCTTTGTCATATTTTCTTTAAAAAGTATCTTTTACTTTTTTTACATTCGAGTAAAGGTAACTGTTTAAAATATCAAGATTTCTGTAGTGGAAAACATATATTAAGGTGACACCATTCTTGGTCATTATCCTTCAACTTCGATAACTCGAACACCCCGATAACTCGAAGTCCCCAGTGAAGTCCCGAGCACTTCAAGTTATGGAAGTTCTACTGTAGGCTTTTATAATTATTATCAGCTCACCTGACCGAAAGGTCATGTGAGCTTATGGCATGATCCGGTGCAATTCAGATTTGTTCATGGTGTTGCCATGGCTACCAAAACTAGGTCACATTGACCTAGGGGTGCAAAAATGTTTTAAAATCTTCTCTGAAACCGATAATGGGAGAAAAAATTTTGATGTGATTTTTGGCTTCTCTAGGGTCTTAAGCCTTTAGTTTGTTCATATCGTGAAATTTGGTCGTAAAATGGGTTACGCGTTTTTGCGTTTAGTTTTAAAAATTTCATAAAATGGCTTAAATTGCTATAACTTGACTATTTGAACAGATAATGACATGGGGTTTTTAGTTTAGACTTTTCTTGAAATTACCTTTGAAAAGGGGTCAACGTCACAAATTAAGGTCATGACCTAATTTGTGATTTGTGGAGTTTAAGGCAATTTTCTTGTAAATATTGAGATATATGAAATCAAAATATTGTTAAAATGTTCAGCATATCAAAATTTAACATGGTATCAAGTTTTGTAACTGTATGACAATTCATGTTGAGTTGTTCCCTGAAATGTTATTTTTGGCTTATTAATATTAAAATTGTGCATAAGCTTGAAAACTATTAACTTTTTTATAAGCATGTATATAAGAATATTGTAGGTATTGATATGATGATCATTTTGATATATTGGTCAAGGTCATATGTTGAAAGTTCAAGGTCATAGCGACAGAAGAGGACTGGAATTGTTAATTATCTTGAAAACTATAAACTTTTTGTAACATTTATATTACATGTATTTATATTAGAATATTGTAAGTATTGATATGATGATGATTTTGATATATGGTTCAAGGTCATACATTCAAAGGTCAAGGTCATAGCTGCAGAAGAAGGCTGAAATTGCAGGGTTCACGCTGCCGTTCGCTTTTTTCGCAAAATGAGAAAAAAAATAAATTTGGCGATAAAAAATAAACATCGGCAAAAGTCATGGCGAAAAAATGTTTACATTAACAGGTTCACTACGCTTCACGGACATGAGCAGAGAGTCGTTAAAGCAACAGGTTTCCGTCTCTGTCTACGTGTTTATCAAACCATAGATCTAGAGAGTTCCGAATGAGTGTTAAATTGGGTCACCGAAGCCATGTACATGATGTTGATTAAACAAAATTCCACGTGTGAAGGTGTTAATTACAGGTGGATTTATCATCATTTAACGAGATTAATTACCGATGTAAGCGAGTGATTACCAATCCGCGTTTACGGATAATCACAGGTAATTGCTAAATTATATTGAGATTATCAATTATTGGCGGTAGATCTTTGAAAGTAGTAAAAATTAAATTTGTGCTTTTTACGGTTTTGTTTACAGTTTACTTATTACTTATTAGTGATTTATTTTATGAATAAAAGAAATAAAACAAGAAAACTGTTGTTGTTCTTCATGTCATAAGACATGCATTTTATAAGCCAATTTATTTCTATTAAATTTTCGCCAGAAATTACAATTAGACCAGAAAATACCTTTGGCCCATACAAATTGTATTTGGCGAAAAAAATAAATTCTGTCGAAAATTTTGGAGAAAAAAAAATTGAAGTCAGCGTCACCCCTGAATTGTTTAGTATTTTGTATAGGCATGTATATTTGAATACTGTAAGTATTTATATGACAAACATTTTGATATATGGTTCAAGGTCATATATTCAAAGAACAAGGTCATAGCTGCATAAGTGTACTGAAATTGTTAATTATCTTGAAAACTTTTATCTTTTTGTATAGGGTTCTATATTAGAAATTTGTAGGTATTGATATTACAATTATTTTGATATATGATTTATCTTTAAAACTATTATCTTTTTGTATAGGCATGTATGTTAAAATATTGTAGGTATTGATATTGCGACCATTTTGATATAGGTTTCAAGGTCATATGTAAAAAGGATTATCATGGCTGCATAAGCATACTGAAATGGCTAATGATTTGGAAATTATCGATTGTACTATTGCATATTAGCTATTTATAAATGAAATGTGACTAGATATTTCTAATTAATTATTGTGGCATTTCCAAATTTGAAGAATTTACAATTGTAAAGTTTTTGTAATTTAGTTCTTTGCAAGTTTTTGGACATTTCCTCAGGTGAGCGTTAAGGCCCATGGGCCTTTTGTTGTTATTATTATTGTTGTTGTTGTTGTTGTTGTTGTTATATCTTTGAATGCATTATTTTATCTAAACAAAATTCAAAAGTAACACTTAAAGGCTTAAAAATGAATCTGTTTTCTAATGGCAAATACGAACTAAATACTCACAACAATTGGGTATATCACATTCCTCCCATCTCACGAAGATATTAGTGGTGTAACACCAAGGTTGTGGATTGTTGATTGCCCTGCAGTAGTTACTTTCTAGAAAGCTATAATGATAAACGTGGTTGTGAGGATAGTTTGAAGACCACGCTTGACAGGTTTTTCCACTTTTGGTGCTGCTTTTGTACCCTCTGTAATCAACCCCATTAGGCGTGTCTTTACATTCTTTGCGTTGGACTAAAAAATTGATGTGAAAAACGTGATAATATTTACGAGAGCGCATTTAAGATCTCCTATTTTATTTATTTTCTAATTTTTATTTATTTATTTATTTATTTTCAAAATAATCCGTTCGTTCGCGTAGAAGTTTATGATTGATTTGCCCCATTGCATCCTTTTACAGTTCATACCTTGATGACCGATTCAAAAACAAATGTCAATCCTAATATTTAAAATCATGTCCATTCAGAAAATAAAGGAAGAAAAAACAACAATTTTGGTTTCATTTTATTTTTCAAACAAAAAAAAAAAAAACATCAAAATGACACCGTGTAACAGATATATATATGGACGCAGCAAACAAACATCAAAATGACACTGGGTAACAGATTAATGTATGAACGTAGCAAACACATCAAAGTGACACTGGGTAACAGATTGATATATGAACGTAGCAAACAAACATCAAAATGACACTGGGTAACAGATTAATGTATTCATGAACGTAGCAAACAAACATCAAAGTGACACTGGGTAACAGATTGATATATGAACGTAGCAAACAAACATCAAAATGACACTGGGTAACAGATTAATGTATTCATGAACGTAGCAAACAAACATCAAAGTGACACTGGGTAACAGATTAATGTATGAACGTAGCAAACAAACATCAAAATGACACTGGGTAACAGATTAATAAATGAACGTAGCAAACAAACATCAAAATGACACTGAGTAACAGATTAATGTATTGCCTTAGCATACAAACATCAAAGTGACACTGGTTAAACAGATTAATATATGAACGTAACAGGTTAATTTATAAACGTAGCAAACAAACATCAAAATGACACTGGGTAACGGATTAATGTATTCATGAAGGTAGCAAACAAACATCAAAATGACACTGAGTAACAGATTTATTTACGAACGTAGCAAACAAACATCAAAATGACACTGGGTAACAGATTAATGTATTCATGAACGTAGCAAACAAACATCAAAGTGACACTGGGTAACAGATAAATGTATGGACGTAGCAAACAAACATCAAAATGACACTGTGTAACAGATATATATATATATATATATGAACGCAGCAAACAAACATCAAAATGACACTGGGTAACAGATTAATGTATGAACGTAGCAAACACATCAAAGTGACACTGGGTAACAGATTGATATATGAACGTAGCAAACAAACATCAAAATGACACTGGGTAACAGATTAATGTATTCATGAACGTAGCAAACAAACATCAAAGTGACACTGGGTAACAGATTAATGTATGAACGTAGCAAACAAACATCAAAATGACACTGGGTAACAGATTAATAAATGAACGTAGCAAACAAACATCAAAATGACACTGAGTAACAGATTAATGTATGGACGTAGCAAACAAACATCAAAGTGACACTGGTTAAACAGATTTATATATGAACGTAGCAAACAAACATCAAAATGACACTGGGTAACAGATTAATGTATGAACGTAGCAAACAAACATCAAAATGGCACTGGGTCACAGATTAATGTATTTATGAACTTAGCAAACAAACATCAAAATGACACTGGGTCACAGATTAATGTATTCATGAACCTAGCAAACAAACATCAAAATAACACTGGGTAACAGATTAATGCATTTATGAACCTAGCAAACAAACATAAAAATGAAACTGGGTAACATATTAATGTATTTATGAACCTAGCAAACAAACATCAAAATGGCACTTGGTCACAGATTAATGTATTTATGAACCTAGCAAACAAACATCAAAATGACACTGTGTCACAGATTAATGTATTCATGAACCTAGCAAACAAACATCAAAATAACACTGGGTAACAGATTAATGTATTCATGAACGTAGCAAACAAACATCAAAATAATACTGGCTAACAGATTAATGTATGAACGTAGTAAACAAACATAAAAATGACACTGAGTAACAGATTAATTAAGGATTGACGTTTGTCTTTGAATCGGTCATCAAGTTATGAACTGTTAAAGGAGGCAATGGGGCAAATCACATAAACCGCGTAGCAAACAAACATCAAAATGACCCTGAGTAACGGATTAATGTATTCACGAACGTAGCAATCAAACATCAAGATGACACTGGGTAACGAATTAATGTATGAACGTAGCAAACAAATATCAAAATGACACTGAGTAACAGATTAATGAATGGACGTAGCAAACAAACCTCAAAATGACACTGGGTAACAGATTAATATATGAACGTAGCAAACAAACATCAAAATGACACTGAGTAACGGATGAATGTATTCATAAACGTAGCAAACAAACATCAAAATGACACTGGTTAGCCATCAAAATGAAACTACTATTGGTCCGTGATTGTTTGTCACATGTGTTTTTTTTTTTTTTTTTTTTTTTTTTTTTTTTTTTTTTTTTTTTTAAATCTTTTTTTATTCAAAACTTTCTCTCATAAAAATAACAGTAAGATTGATTGAAATCAATTTTTAAATTAAAAAATCTTCTCTGAATTCTTCTGTACATAGGGCCTAGAGGATATTGTGGAAAAAAGCTGAAATTTAATGACTTCAATGATCCAATTGGGCCTCCCGAAGATTACATCAGGGTATTTTAAGGTGAATAAAGGTCAAATAAATAATATGCATATCACATTTCCTTACAAGAAGTTGTTGAATTTTTAAAAAAGAAATTTATGTTCAAAGATGCTTTAAGATATATTTTATAACGTTTTGATTTTTTTAATCAGAAAAAATGTAGGAAAGAGCCATAAGTTAATAATTGGGTGTTATTGTTGTTCGGATTTTTCAAGGGGTGATCATCATGAATATTCAAATCATGACAAATATGGTAAACTAGGAAGGTGCACAAGGGATATTTTGGACATAGTGAATTTGTTATCTAGTTGAAAACATTAAAAAATTGTACTATGCACAGAATTAAAGAAACTTTTTAATAAGTCTGGTTATATTTCCCAATTAGGTCAGTAAATTTGACATGGATTTTTGATATTTTTGAATGATTTTGTTTAAATATATAGTTTTGTTCTCAAAATTTGCATATGACAAATAATTATGGACTGATAGTTGTTAAGAATTTACCGAAGAGCCATACTAGTTACCTATGACTAGTTTTTGTTACTTTATAATTTAAGATACTGGTAGTCTTTATGACAATACATTCAATCAATCTATCTATCTATCTATTTAAACAAAGTAATAATAATATTGCTTGTCTACATACTTTCAATACATTTTGGAATTATGCAGTAATCTTTTCCAATTGATGTTGGTGCATGGCACCAAGGTAAAATATCTTGGTTTTTATAGTTCCTGCAGTAGTTATGTGTAAACGGATTCTGGGCGTCATTAGGCCATGGTTGACATATATAACCTAATACTGTCCTGGTTTCTATTCCACGATATTCTGACCCTGCTTCTGACATCCTGCATGCTGAAATTATCAATTAATCGAAAACATTATACATGTATAAGGTTGGGACAAACAACACCAATCATAGCACGATTTAATAAATAAATAAAAAATAAAATAAAATAAAATAAATAAATAAATAGTAGTAGTAATAATAATAATAAAAATAATAATAATAATAATAATAATATTATTATTATTATTATTATTATTATTAATCTGTGGGTACTCCGGTTTCCTCCACCATCCAACAGCTATAATATTTTTATTTTGGTTGGCATTATTATTATTATTATTATTATTATTATTATTATTATTATTATTATTATTATTATTGCTTAAACTCGTATATTTTATATATAAAACTCCATCGGTTTGATTGAATATAAAACAGTGGAAACCTATCAATGACTTTAAAATTAGAAGAAAAAACCACAGGTTTCGAACGGTCACTTGATATAATGGTCAAATCAAAACCGATGGTGTGGTTTTATATATTTCTGACTGTTCTGTTTCACATTTGTTTTTCAAGTTCTAACAAAGCACTCAATACATTCAAATAGTTTTGCTACTTACTTTTGCTTTAAAAAAAAAATTAGCAATCAAACCGAGGAACAATGAGTCACGTCAAAATTCTGTTTCTTGCAAAGCAATTTTAGGTTATTTTCAAAGAATACTTACTGATATTTAAGTCATGCTGAATGTCAGTTCGAAAACTTTAAACCCAAGGTTTAATATTATACAAATTAAAAACAATTATGGAAGACTTCCAAAAGATTCTATTATACATTTATGGAACACATACCTGGAGTGTCAACAGCTGTATTAATACATGAGGTGCTGCCATCAGAAAGAGACACGCATGCATAATTCGGTTGGCAAATAACGTTAGCACATGCTGATGCCAATATCTAGGATAAGAAAAAAAAAAATAAAGAATTAAATATACATATACCGAACACGTGTATTATGCAATGGAATCATCTTAAGGGGAGTGAAATAATGGCGTATAACGCCCACGTCAAGATTGTTACATTTATAGCAAGGCCGTCAGCTATTGGATGGTGGAGGAAACCGGAGTACCCGCAGAAAACCACAGTTTTTCGACAAACGAAATGAAAAACTTTCGCACACAAGAATCAGTCCGAACGGTATTTGAACGTAGGTACTGTAATCTGTAAGCACGCGCTTTAGATCACTTGGCCACCTTGGTCGATGGCCCCGCTTTCATAATCACTCTTTAATTAACTATGGTTTCCTTTTAACTTATCTATTTTTAAACGAGTTTTTTTTTTTTTTTTTTTTTAAAATGTCACCCTAAATTCCTGAAACCAAATTATAAAGATTTCAAATTTGCAAGATTAAAGGGAAATTTTGGCAAAGAAATGATTGAGAAACCGAGGTCATGACACATATTTCCGGGTTGAGATGATATTACTCTTACAAATGCATGCTTGGCTTTTGGCTCTGTTTTATTATAAGAAAATTCAATTTAAAATTTTAAAGCTATGGCTTAAGATTTGTACTTAAATGTATTTAATATGTATATATATATATATATATATATATATATATATATATATATATATATATATATATATATATATATATATATATACATATATATTTATAATAATAATAATAATAATGAAATTATGTGAAATTATGTTTCCAGAGTATTAAAGCCTGCTTACCTGTGGTATTTTATTGCGGTCGGTGTAACTGTTATAGGCAGTGCTCTGAGTAAGCGTTGCGGTATTAGTGTTTTGCTTTTGCATATCACATCTTAAATTAAGTCTATCATAATTAAAAGATAAACAGTCACTTAACTTGTTACATTCTTTAGCACACTGTTGATATCCTAATGTTCCTCTTGTAGCTACCGCTATCGATTTTAACACTTTTCCTTGTTCCGCTATGTTATTTTTTAAGCACGTTTCATTCGATGATGCCTGTTGGTTCCTGTCTAACGCCATTGAAATCACCAACAAAATTAACATATATTTCTTTTTAAAAAGCTTACACATAGTTTTACGTTAATTTTGTGAATGGATATTTTGTAAGCGTTTGAATATTATCTGTATGTAACTTGGGTTAATTTCATCAGGTAAAAATAAGTGACAAACGACTTCTCCTGATGTTACAGTCGGGTTCTTTGAAGTATCTACATAATGAACCTAAAATATATATGTATTAATTTCTTTTAAGAATTTTTTTTTAATAATTATTAAATATATATCTATATTTGAATATTCGCGGTAATATTTTGTAAATTACAGAAAATAATAAATACAAATCAAATATTTTACCAACCAGAACTCTGGATTTATGAATTACAAAAATTCATGGGATTTTTCTTTTATTTATGCAAACGATCTAAAAAGTTAAGATTTCACAGCCAGAATGATTAAAGAAAGTAATTACCGTGCTAATGAACAGTTTTCAATTTTATAAGAATAATTTCATGTTGTCCGTCCAGTCACGTGATTGGTCAAACGTCTATACATACATACATGCATATTAAACATATCAACAGTCACATGACACCACTAATACAAGGACATATTACATACTACATAACAGGTACATACACGTATACACAACAATTAAGCAGCAGCACAGTTACATACTTCCCCACTTAGAGAAAATGTCTCCTGACATTTGGTTATATATAACCGCATAAAACTTAACTGCATATATATCATATTATATATAACTTAACTAAATAATTAATTCATTTCAATTTTTGCAAAGTTATTGAAGTATAACCCGACGATGACGGATAACAAATTGTATAAAATCGCGTAGGTCATTCGAAAAATTAGCTAAGACCACAGAAGATCGTAATTATCAACTAAAAACAATAAAAAATTAATCATCATCATCATCATATTTAGCTTATGTTGTATTTCTATGTTCCATGAGCCCTGATCCGAACACTTCAAAAGAAATTCTTATCAAACTTCCTAATACCTGTACCAAGTTACTACCAACATAATAAGGTCTTTTCAGACCCATATCACTTGCTTTCTCCCGCCTTTGGTACGCGACTTCAAAGGAGGTTATATGATGATTATACATGGTCTAGTGATCTGTGACATAACACGAAGGATAACTGTAAAATTAACATCTTAAAAGAAGTAATTAAACTGACTATTTTTTTAAGATTAAATATTAAATCTGTACACAAACATGAAAACCAAAAATAATTTTTTGAAACAAATCATAAATATTTTTCTGGTGCCGAATTTAATCTTTTTTCTTTCTTTTTTTTCTTTCTTTCTTTCTTTTCTTTTTTTTTTTCTTTCTTTTTTGTGTCGAATTTAATCGTAGTCGGTGCCGAATTGACTTTCAATTGGTGCCGAAATGACTGTTTACAGACTTGGTGCCGAAATGACTTAATTTAATTTAACTAGTTGCTTATTATTATTATTAACTAATTTTTACATATTATTGTGAAATACGGATAATTTTTTAAAATTCTTTCATTGTTTAATCATTTCAAGTATTTAAAATGCCGCGAGTGATGCCCTACTTTGCTGTTTGTGTGTCGCCATTGTAAACATTGGTCTTTCAATAACAGCGGAAAACACTGAAAGTAGTTCGGCAAAAGTGCAAAGTTATACGAAAATAAATTGTCAAAAATGACGTCATACAGAATACATCGACCAATCAAAACACAATAAAATCGGACATCACGCGCAGTTTGTAATTATAACACAATAAAATCGGACATCACGCGCAGTTTGTACTTATAATAGTATTATACCAATACCTACTGGCCATCTCTTCATAACTTAAAACTATAGATCTTGATGTCTACCATTGCTTTTTTTTTTTTTTTTTGATATCTGGAAACAACAAACTTCTATTGTTCTAGTGGCTGAGTACTGACTTAGCCAACTAAAAGAAGTTATTTCTGCTGCTTATTGATTCTGGCTGCATATGTATGTAACATCAATGAAGAAGAACTGGCTTTTCTAACTGAATAAACAACATTTATCCAAATATAATTAAATACTGTGCGATTTTATACAATTTGTTATCCTTCATCGTCGGGTTATACTTCAATAACTTTGCAACAATTGATAACCAATCCTTAAATATCAACATTACTAAGTTCGTGATGAATGAAATTTGTTCTGTTAAATGTTTAAATATAGGCATAACTGTTAATGCCATAAAGTCAACCACCTAACCTTGACAAATGTTCAACATTAAACGTTATAAAAACATATATACTGTAACGGCCAAGTGATCAGTTTGGCACGTCACAGGGATCGGGGCAGCCCAACAGGGAATCACTCAACCTGATTGGACCCAACCGGAGAATCACTCAGTCCTGGTTGGAATTAAAAATTGAACAGGGAAGCACTCAATCTAGTTCAAATAAACTGTTGCGCGACTTAAGAGGGGTTCTCACCTCATATTAAGATGGGTTACATATGGGGACCACTAAATAAGTTCACTCTTGGAGCAAAGTAAATCACTGACTAGGGCACTAGACCACTAAAATAAGCTCAACACTAGAGCAGAGTCAATTATTGACTCAGTACAAAACCACTAAAGTGAGCTCAACACAAGAGCAGAGTCAATCACTGACTCAGTACAAAACCACTTAAGTGAGCTCAACACAAGAGCAGAGTCAATCACTGACTCAGTACAAAACCAATAAAGTGAGCTTACATTGTGTAAGACACAATGCTTCTTTTGTCTTACATATGACCTGTTTAGGCAAACAAAATCTGTATTGGTTAATATGTAAGGTCTGCTAGATTTGTGACAGTAACTAGCGTCATCAAAATGAGTACTAGAATTACAGTAATCTTTAATTCGTTGCCTATGCAACGGATAACTAATTCTGTGGCGCTGTAGGTTATGTTGTATCTCACTATCGAAATAGACACAGGCCTGCAATAATACGGGGCTTGTTCCAGTGGCAGATGATACTGATAAATGTGGGTTTTCATTCTGAATGTTTTGTTAATATAGCTCTTCTCTTTGTAGTAACAGCACTGATATGCTAAATTAGTCATTGTTCTTGATAAGGCTGAAAGTAAATAAGACCATCATAAAACTTAATTGATCATATATCATGAGGTGATTTATTACCTTGCTAAAAATTGTGAATATTTAGCTAGCTCTTTTTATATTTGCAGGAATCTTCGTCACTTTATTGATGGATCAATGAACCAAAGGCATTGATCAACAGCATGACATTCAAATATAGAATGCTGACCAGTTAAAACAATTTCAAATAAGCAGCAAGGTTTTCATAAGTTATATAAAAAAATCTGAACTGTACAACTGTACAATGCTTTAAATAACAGTAAAAAAATTAAAAAAAATGAATTGAAAAAGAACATCATCCATGACCATATTAATTCAAGCACATAACTACCTTGGTTAATATCTACTAAAATGACAAAAATTATAACTACTTAGGATACATCCTAACTAAACTATATACAAGACATGCGCAGGTGGATAGATAAAGTAGAGTGACTGAAACAGTTAATCATCTTATATGTTCATTTGGCAGTAGTATTCTTCCTTGTGTTTAGAGTATTCATAGTTGTATTCTTTGCTAGGTTCAGGCAGCCTTTTCTGCTCCGTCGAACAAACTCAGAAAACCTCGGTATAAATCTCCGATAATAACTGCCCATTCCCAAGACTTGTCTCACTTCAGTTGCGGTAGTGGGTTCTGGTGAATGTAATAATTTTGCAATATTGTCCATAGTTGTTTTAACAGCATTCTTTGAGACTACATGTCCTAACAAGAGGCCCATGGGCCTTAACGCTCACCTGAAGATATGTCCAATATTGTTTGCAATGTGCAATAGGCAATATATTAAGTACAGAAACTTTAAAAGTTTTCTCAAGTTAAGAACTCCCACAAAACTTAATCAGAAATAAATCCACTCACTTTTCATTAATAAGTAGCTTATATAATATGCATGAAGTAACTGTAGTGCAATGAATAATTTCCAGATCATTGATCAATTTCAGTATAATTATGCAGCTATGTCCTTGACCTTTGAACATATATGATCTCGAACCATATATGATTGTCATGTCAATACCTACAATATTCTAATATACATGCCTATGCATGAAATTAATAGCTTTCAAGATAATGAAACTTTAGAATTCCTATGTTGAAATGACCTTGATCTTTCAATATATGACCTTGAACCATATATCAAAATGATCAATGTCGCAAAACCTACAATATTCTAATATACATGACTATACAAAAAGTTAATAGTTTTCAAGATAATTAGCAATTTAAGTCTTCTTCTGCAGCTGTGACCTTGACCTTTCAACATATGATCTTAAACCATATATCAAAATGATTGTCATGTCAATACCTACAATATTCTAATATACTTGCCTATACAAAAAGTTAATAGTTTTCAAGATAATTAGCAATTTAAGTCTTCTTTTGCAGCTGTGACCTTGACCTTTAAACATTTGACTTTGAACCATATATCAAAATGATTGTCATGTCAATACCTACAATATTCTAATATACATGCCTATACAAAAAGTTAATAGTTTTCAAGATAATTAGTAATTTAAGTCTTCTTTGCAGCTGTGACCTTGACCTTTCAACATATGACCTTGAACCATATATCAAAATGATCGTTGTTGCAATACCTACAATATTCTAATATACATGCCTATACAAAAAGTTAATAGTTTTCAAGATAATAAATAATTTTAGTATTTCTATGTTGATATGACCTTGACCTTTAAACATATGACCTTGAACCATATATCAAAATGATTGTCATGTCAATACCTACAATATTCAAATATACATGTCTATACAAAAAGTTGATAGTTTTCAAGATATAGTGACAAATATATAATTTTTAGCATTTTCCCCACTCTGTGCCTTACAATTTCCCCATTGTGAGCCCCATGGCTACCAATTGTGCAAATCTGAAAATAGATGACTTAAGAATGTTATAAATGAAATAACTAAGGTATATCTCTTGTAGATTCAGAGGAGAAGATTTTTAAAGTTTTTCACTATTTCACCCCTTGTGGGGCCCCAAGGGGACATAACTCCTTCACTTTGTGCAAATCTGAAAAGGCTTCACCCAGGCATGATGGTTACCATGTTTCATTAAATTTGGCCAGGTGGTTTTAGAGGAGAAGATTAAAATGTAAAAAGTTTACGCACGACGCACGACGCACGACGAACGACGCACGACGCCGACGGAGATGGATAGCAATAGCTCATCTGAGCCTTCAGCTCAGGTGAGCTAAAAATTGGACCTCTTTTTGTAGAAAATGACACTTTTCTGGTTAAATTTTTAATCCAGCAGCCTGTGTCGTATTAAAGACTTCTGTCAGCCTTTTGCATGTGCTCGGAAAAATACGCCCATAGAAAATAATGTCATCAATGTAAATCAAGCATGTCTGCCATTGTAACCCAGGTAGCAGACCTCAGTCATGAAATGACAGCCAAAATTGCCCAATTTTGGTCATACCCCCTTAGTGTTATGCACCCATATTTCAATAATTTTTAAGTAACACCAGAAATGTTGATACTTTTTAAAATCAGAAGAATTCAAACACTATTTCTATACTGAATTTATGACCCAAATGCAAATTTTAACAAGTTTAGCAAACATTTTGTTACCATGGCAACCACACAGAAAATTGTAAAATTTTACCTCAAAATAGACCATTTTAGTAGATTCTGATGGTCAACAAACCCCGAACTACATATATTGGCACATATTTTCCCTGAATCCTCAAATATTACTTTTTTTCTTTTTCAAAAAAAATCAATACCTTGTCTGATTCATTTTTTCAGAAATTTGGAAAATGTGTCAATCATGCTAAAAGCACATGGCAATGTTTACATGCAAAATGTGGTCCAGGCATAGGAAGTGCATTGTGCGGCTCAAGTCCTTACGCCGGAAATATAGTGCGATAGTCATCCAACTCAGCTTAATTCTTTAGCAAACCTCAGAAACTCTCACCTTGGCAAAATTGCAAAGTGCTATCTATTAACAAATTTAAATGAGCAGGGTCTAAGTAAAGACCCCTGAGTTTTTTATATGCACTACTTTTGACCGTCCCACATCCGGCCTTATCACGACTGAGGTCTACTACCCCATTTAAACGATTTCCATCAATCGCTGACAACACGCTGGACCATTTGTCATTCCGACGGAATAGGAGCGTTGAAAATTCCCGTAAACCATGCTAAGTCATAAAGGCAGTTTTCGGAATATCCTCTTCCCTCACTGGAATCTGATGATATCCTGATGTTTAATCAAATGTCGAAAACAGAGTTGCTCCGGCCACTGCATCTAAACAATCTTGTACTCGTAGGTAAGGGAAACTATTTTTAACTGTAACTTGATTAACAAGACGATAGTCTACACACGGTCTTATTCTCCATTCCGTTTACGTACTAATCATAATGGTGAAGCCCATGGACTACACGATGGTCTGATAACTTTCTGTTGTTCAAGTTGTTCAATAATTTTCTTTTCTTCATCTGCAAATGCCATTGGCACTCTCCTTTGTCTTTGCTTGATAGGTCGGGCATCCCCAGTATCAATTGGAAGTTCAATAAGGTGAGTTGGACCTAAATTATGTTCATTCTTGGAAAAGGCATCCTGAGACTGTTTTAGGGTTTCTGCAATTGTCCTTGCTTCAGTAGAAGTACAATTCTTTATAGCTTGGCTATAAAGCTCTTGAAGTGTTCAGGTAAAGTAATAACTACATCTAGATTACCCTCATTTATTTCATTGTCACTTATTAGCATCTCGGGTAATATAGTTTCTTTGATCTTGGTCTTGTTTTCCTGAGCGTTTATAAATTTCAGTTGCCGCACTCTGTTAAAGTTTTCTATTTCATCGTGTCCTTCTTCATCCAACAATATGTGAAGTTGGCTATATGGTTCTGCAGTTCCAATAACAGCATCTAGATATATATTGGCCTCATTGGGGAACAAGTTTTGTTTTCTTCAAGTATCAACTTAACTTCATTTGATTTTATAATGTTTTCTTTGTTATTTTCTTTCAGGTCATTTTTGATATCATTGTGGACTGTTTGTTGGCCCTCTACAACAGTTCTCTCTAGTTTAACGCAAATGTGGTGCAGCAGAGTTCAAACCAGTTGTCTGTCTGCTGTCCTGTAAATGGTGCTTGTTAAGTCTTGTTGGATGTTTGTTATTGGCCTTGAAGATTTAGTTTTGGTTATCCTTAATGATTCATGGCTTGCCATGGAGAAGCAACTTGGTTATTACTTTGACTTGTTACATTCCAGCGAGGGTTGTTCAAGCTGTAGGGCATAGGATTCTGAAGTTGACTACTGCACTCATTGGCATAGTGTCCGGGTTCACCACAACGATAACATACTACATTTTTTCTTCGGTTTACCTTTTGAGAGTTACAACTGGCTCTATAGCTGCCTTGTAAGACCTTAAGTTCACTTTCCATCTCGTTCAATTTTCCATTAGAGTGCTGAGATGTGCTTCAGTAAAGGACTTTTCATTTAAGGTTACATTTGAAGCATTTCTTGCTTCTTATTATCTCATCCAAGCTGACCACTGTGATTATTACTGACAGGTCTACTTGGACCATGAGTGGGCCTGGAACCTTTCCCACCAGCTACTTTAACAGAACGGGCTTGTTTGCGATGGTGTCGATCATATGCAGACAACTGGTCAAAGACAAAATTTGCAGCTGTTCCATGTATCTTCTGTAGTATTTCATTGAGCATCTCTTCCTTACTCCAACCCTTACGTTGAGTCACAGTCTCAAACATATTCTTCCACACTTTCCATTGCTCCCGCTCATTCCATTGAGTGGTGGTAACCTTGTGCCTTTAACCACTAAGGTTTCTTCATCTCTTGGCTTTAGAATATTGTATAGCTCGGTGTCATCATTATCTGTTTCCTCATTACTATTTTCATCTTCAGTATGATTCCTCACTACTAGAATCTTCAGAGATTACCACTGGCCTTGTTTGTCTTACACTCTTGTTTGATTTACTCGGTTGGGGTACAGGGGCATTGCTCCCTGTTATAGATTGTTTTAACTCCTGCAACATTATCTGATTGTTCTCTTGCATATTAGTCATGAGACTCAATATACGATTCATGGAATCTTGGGTTGAACTTACATCTGTTGTGGCCGCCTGTATCTTTAGTGGGGCTTCATCACTATTGGCAGTTTGAATATCATAATTTGACACATCTTGTGTTGTCAAATTTTCATTCTCTATTTGGTTTACAGTTGCTTTAACAAGGACATGTTCTCGTTCATTACCACTTGCTGTCAATGTTGCACTGTTTCCTGGGAGCATTGTGGATAAGGTATCAGTTTGAATTTCTTCTTAAAAATTAATCAACCACTATTCAAAACTCATAAAAGAGACTCCAATAAAAAAACACGATACAATTCCACTTCACACAATATGAAAATATGTAACTTAAACTGAAATGGCAATGACTGTTCCAAACTTATGTTGGCCCAACAGTGCAATTGCAAGTACACCTCCTTGCTATGGATAGTAACTCAACTACAACTCCAACTAATGCTAGAAATACCAAAGGAAATACCAAAGGAAAAGTCACAAGTCCCACAAACAAGGTAATCATAACAAACAACAACTATAAAAATAAGCTCGTATCACTGGATCCAAGGGATGTAACCACGGATTTTCAAAGCTGATGTTTTTCGACTCAAAGGTACCACTCTCACTTAACCCTTACTCTGTCACACATATGATTACGATTCCACTTCAACCCCCATTCTGACTGCAAAAACATCCTATGTAACGGCAAAGTGATCAGTTTGACACGTCACGGGGATCAGGACAGCTCAACATGGAATCACTCAACCTGATTGGATCAAACCAGAGAATCTCTCAATCCTGGTTGGAATTAAAAATTGAACAGGGAATCACTCAACCTAGTTCAAATAAACTGTTGCGCAACTAAAGAGGGGTTCTCACCTCATATACGGATGAGTCACATATGGGGACCATTAAATAAGCTCACTCTTGGAGCAAAGTCAATCATTGACTAGGGTACTAGACCACTAAAATAAGCTCAACACTAGAGCAGAGTCAATCACTGACTCAGTACAAAACCACTAAAGTGAACTCAACACTAGATCAGAGTCAATCACTGACTCAGTACAAAACCACTAAAGTGAGCTCAACACTAGATCAGAGTCAATCACTGACTCAGTACAAAACCACTAAAGTGAGCTCAACAATAGATCAGAGTCAATCACTGACTCAGTACAAAACCACTAAGTGAGCTCAACACTAGAGCGGTGACAATCACTGACTCAGTACAAAACCATATCGTAAACTAAAATAAATTGACAAACAAGACGTAGAAAACATTGAAATTTATTTAACAGAAACTGTCTCAGGACAGGAATCTCGCAGTCCTAGAATAACCTTAGAACTGGAATCCCGCAGTTCTGGAATAATTTAGTTTCAACAGCTAACAACCTTCAACTGTATGAACAACAATATCTGAGAACTGGAAGCTCTCAGTTCGAGATGTACCTCAACACAAACCTGAGTTTAAAGACCATCTTAGACTTAAGCTCTTGATCCAACAAGAAATTATTGAAATCAATAAAATATTATTCAACCACATTTATCTGTTGACTAAAAAAGAAAACAGATTGTTAAGATAAAATTAACCAACCATATCAATTATTTAATAAACTAGGAGGAAGTTCCTTAAAATATGACTCCCCAGGCAAGACTAGCCTTCGAAACTTTTCAAAATAAATATTTCATAAAATTACTGTTATTTGTCCAAAATTTATACTATTATGTGAAAAATTGGTCAAGACTATTTAAAACAGCGTGCTAAAAATGGCACTTCTACTGAATACAGTACTGCAGGTTGAGACAATATACACAATACTGGAAACACGCAGTATTGAAAAGAAGGTGGATATAACACATTCAATAAACTGGAAATACACAGTATTGCAGGGCAATCATTATCAAACAATACTGGAAATACACAGCATTGTTCAGTAAAGGTTTAAAGAGAGAGAAGATGTTTGCCATGGAATAAACGGTGGGAATTGTTTAAAAATTAAAAAAAAAACAATTTATTTTTTATTACTTTCCGTCTCAGTATTAAATTAATACTGGAATAATAATAATAATAATAAATATAATAATAATAAAAATAATAATCTAAATAAACTAATCAAACATTTCCAAAAAAAAAAAAAAAAAAAAAAAAAAAAGAATAATAATAATAATAATTAAAAATGAAAGAAAAATTGTACTGATAAATCTGTAAATTTCTAATTATTAATTTTAGATGGGGCATAATAAATTGTACTCTTAGCGTCGTTTCTTTGTTTACAAATGCGACCGGCGATGCAAGACTAGTTAGAACAGGGAATTTTCCTTCGTAAAATCGCCGGCTTTATCTTATAAAAATTCAATTTATTCTAAATTTAACTGAATAAACTCATCAGATGATTTTAGAGATTAGGTTGAAAAACTAGGAATCTCGCTAGTTTTAGAAAAGCTGATGTTTGGAAACTTGCAAACCTACTGATGCTAACCACAGGTCTCGTATTTATAGTACTACAGCATGCATGTAGAGATGCTTCTAAGCATGCGCAGTCCGTCAATCACCTGCATGTGCTTGACCGCACGCGTACGGAGAGCAAGCATGCCGAGATGATTGCTAAGCTCCGCCTCTTTTCACACCAGACATTCTCAAGGTATCATTAGTGTAGTTTACATTAGTGACCCAAAATATAACATTTCCAAAATACATCATCGACCGATTTCGATAAAAAAGAAATAATGAAAATAATAATAAATAATACAAAAACGCCCGACTCTTCTTTTATCTACTAAAAATCATAGGATTTAATGGATTGCATGTGTATTTACTGCGATCCGGTAAACTTCTGCTTAAACCGAGTAACACAACTTTGTGATTAACAGTTCACTAGTGTCGATAAAAGGACGAAAATTAGATTAAAATAGAAATAAGGAGCACGTTTCTTCTACACATAAATGTAAAAAGACAACTCTCGGAGTTAAAATAATTCAAAATAATGGATTGGATCGTTAACACGGTATTACAACACAAATACTTAACAATTCAAGAGCTCTGGAATTCATTAGATAACGGATAACATGAGTAAATAGCAACAAAAATCCAGGTAACATGATCAATAAACAGATGGAGTCAGCATAACATAAACAATTAAATTTTTCACGTAATGCGATTACATAATATATAAAATATATTTATAAAAAAAAAACCAATTACTTGGGGTATAAGAATACAAATCTTTGCAATACATATAGTACTAGATTTGCTTAACATGTGGGTAGAGTAAATTCATACGGCTGGGTACTGTTCCGATCCAGTATATCTATACCTTCACGTTAAACAAATACTTCCTTAGTGGCAATCTGAGTATATTGCCATTCTCCATAACGATTCGGTGGTTTCTTTTCCCTACCAGATATTCGTTTCAGTGTCTCTTCTGGTATATCTTCTATTTGTGTAGAATTACAACTAGAACTAGGTAGTTCTGTAACAGTGCCAATATCTACACTATTATTAGTATTGTCATATCCAGTGTTATCAACATTAATGTTGCCATTATTAGTATGACCAGGTCCAGGGCCAACTACAAGCGTTTCGACATTGACAACCTGTCTTGGTCTTAATCTACCATTCTATCCTTTTCTTTTCTGAGGTATTATGTCAACTTGCTCCACATCTGAATTTTCACTACTATTTTCGGGTGTAGATACAGATGTAGATAAATCGGGTATAACGGGTATATTTTTCTTTCACTTACCTGGCACTTCTTCAGGTAGTATACTGGTGAATAACAAAAGCATGTTCCTGTTTAAAGTTCTACTAGGACCTGATTCTTTTCGAACTTTGTACACTGGAGTTTCATTATATGGTTTTTCTATAACCACATAGCTCCCTTTCCCATTCTAATAATTTATTTTATACCTGCCTTCCTAACTAACACTCTGTCTCCAACCCAAATCTTTGTTTCTCTGACCCTGCTGTCATAGATGCTTTTATTCTTGGCAACGATTTTATTGGCTTCTTTTTGAGAAGTTGCAACAACTTCTTCTGAAACTACATAACCAAGATATGTTACAGACTTTTTGAAAAATTCACATCTACTTGGTTTCATCTTTAGGTTGTGCTGACTTAACCTATTGAAACAAGCATCTAATCTATCAAGATGTTCTTGTTCTGTTTGTGAAAATATAAGAACATCATCGATAAAAATGAGGCATTCTTTTAAATGCATCTCACCCATGCATTTCTCCATGAGCCTCTGGAATGTAGCCCCACTAAACCGAATGGCATTCTTAGACATTCGTAGAAACCCAGCTTACCAACATTGAAAGCTGTATTCTCCTTATCTTCTTCACGGATTTCTACCTGCCAGTAGCCTGATCTAAGATCTAATCTTAAAAAATATTTAGCCCCATTAATAGTATCTATTAAATCATCAAAACGTGGTAATGTGTAACTGTCTTTGCGTGTGATAGAATTTAATCGACGCATGTCCAGACAATAGCGTAAACTTCCATCAGATTTTCTGAATAAAACCACATTAGATGAATAAGGACTGTCAGATTCACGTATAACACCTTCATCTAACATTTCTTTTACATTTCTTTACACCTCATCATACATTCCAGGTGGTATCCGTCTATAGGGCATTTTAAAAGGCGTTTTATCTAATAACTCTATTTTGTGTTGAACTAAATTGGTATTGCCTAAATCTAATGGTCCAGTTGAGAAAGTATCTTTCCACTTATATAATAAATTTTTAAACTGTTTTTGAGTTTGTTCAGATATATTATCTAACTCAACCTGTATACCTAGGTCTAGTGGATGAAAGATGCCTCGTCAGACTTAACTTGTGAACATGATATGGCTGATTGGTATGGGGAAGTGATATCATCAACTATGGTAACATTTTGTAGGGAACATATTTCCGACTTTGGTTTAATCGTTGCCGGTTTAGCTGACATATTACACATTTTAACCTGTACTTTAGGGTTTTCAGTTTGAATCTTTACAATCCTTGGACAAACAACATATTATTGTACGTAATGTTTAAATTTTCAGTAATCATACAACCCATATTGTCTTTAACACCTCTTGTTTTACATATAATTATCTTGGTCTCATATGGAGCTATTCTAACATGTTTTTTATTACTGGATTTTACAACATATTGGGTAAAAAGTAAATTATCTATAGCTACTTGCCATTCTTTGGAAAATTTAACTTATCTGTATCAGAAGTATTGTCTCTACACAATCTAATTATATTAGTACCCACAATTACAGGACAAGATGAACTAAATTTGGTATCCGGTCACTACCAATATAGGTACATAATACTCTAATCCTGACTGCGGCCATAACACTGCACATTCTATAAAACCTAAATACTATAACAAATAACCATCAGATGTGGCTACTTGTAAACCCAAGTCAACTAGTTTTTTTTAGTTCTGGTTTTTCTTTTAAATTATTATACCCGGATTCTGATATTGTGGTGACCATAGACCCACTATCTATTAAAGCATTAAAATTTTCCCCATTAATAACCACAATACCTTTGTTTAATTTACCCACTAATTGATTTGTAACACCAAATTGGCCAGATATAGTTTAGGTCTTTGACCTCTGGTTGGCCTACAACAGAGGTCAGTGCGCTTTTTGGTTATCAGCAGGGTTGTTTGGTGCTTTATAACCCCCACACAGACCTCTGAACCAGCCACGTCCACTATTATCATTATTATACCTACCTCGACTAGATGAATTTGTAGGCGGTTTATTATCACTTACCAATTGCAATGTATCAAACTTATTTAAAATTTTATTAAACTTGTCATCTATCTGGCCAATGATTTTCTTCTCTAGATTCTCTAATTTACTATTTATTCTTTTCTCCAAGGCCTCCACCAGATCTTCTACCATAACTTGATGTTGTACTTTCTTACCTGATTTCTCCAACTTTATAGCAATATGTTTGTTGTCTTTATTTCTTTCTGCAACCTGTCTAATCTCCCATAACAACTTTGTATAATCATTTATTGTGTCATATTTATGTCTTGTTTGTGACTGCAATTCCTGGTCATTCAGAGATGTCTAGAATTTATGTTTTAACAGATCATTCTTACTTTGTGATCTCACATAACCTTTATCAATGGCTGTCTGCAACAAAGTCTCTAATCTGCAGCCAAAACTTGTTACCGATTCATCTGACCTTTTATATTCGTTTAGAAATTGGTGCATTATCATTCCATTTGTACTTATGTCACCAAAAAATTATCTAGCTTGTGCATAATTTGTGCAACAGTGGCAACAGTGGCATTTTCACCCAGAGGTATTAAAAGCTCCCTAGCTGTTCCCCTTAAAGACCTTCTTATAGCTTGAATAAAAATTTTAGGCTGAACATCTGGATCATTTGCCAGACAACTATCCTCAAAGTGCCACTCTTGATACATCACCTTTTAAGATGGCTCATCCCCAGAAAACTGTACGATTTTTGGTATCTGTAATTGAGTTTTATATATAAACGTAGCTTCCTCAGGATAATGTGGTTGTTGTGGCACTGGCATTCTTAAGCCATAGGGTTGACTGGTGCCTTTTGTTCTGAACCATAAACAGGTAATTGAACATTTTGACCATTATTAAATTGGTAAAAAGAGTATGTTTTAGGTTTAACATCTAATGGTAAAGAGACAAAATTTGGTGGTAAATCTACAGATCTATTTCCACCAAGTGGAACAGGTGTACTTGTTCTCGTCGGTAAGTCCATTCCATGACTTAACTGGTCATTGATCATTGCCATTATAAATATCTAATAAATAAGGACAAAACTGATAATATAAACAAATATATATACATATACTCACCTAAACACATGTAGATAATATTCTCTTCAGCCAGCACTTCGCTAACAATGGTGATGGGTGCAGGCCATCTTTATACAGGTCAATACAAAATGTTACTCTGTTCTTCTTATCTTTTCTACCTTTTCTATACTTTAAAAGATCTCGAGAAAACTTCGGAGATGTAACTTGAGTCCTCTGGTTCACAGCCTGTATATGACGATTAACTAATTGAATTCTTCGTTGTAACTCGAAGTCTTTCTCCAGATATTCTCTATAAATCGGGTGACCTTTATTTTTATTCCATTATCCGATTGAATACACAGGAACTTTTAAAAATACCGGTAAAACATTCTCGAAACTAGCAATCTAATCTGTATATAAGTTATCTATATTATAGGTTAAATCCGATTTGGATTCCTGACGACTTGAATGTCTTAATTTAATATATCTACCGTGTTTAACAGTCAAATCACAGACTCCAAGAAATATACATACCCTAATTCTACCATTTAAATTAACTTTATGATGAAATTTAGAAATGAACCAATTATACCAGAAAACTAAAGTTGTCCCTGATTTTGATATAAATTGGACATCATTAGTAAATTCTGGATAATTAAATATCTGGTCTTTTAAGTACCTGACCTTGCTGTTGCCAAAATTAGTATTTTGTATTTTGCTAGGCTATGCCTTCTAATAATAGGCCTGTCCAAATACTTTTGGTTTCTGCTACTCATTTACACACACAAACAAATATAAAACAAAGAACACAAAATAAACATGTATAACTAATATACATACAAATTAACACAACATACCGTCAGTTGTTTGTCTTAATTAAATATAAGTACTGTTAAGTGTGTATAGTGTGTCTTGCCATGCAAAAGATAGAATAATAGCTAAGCAGATAAACCAAAATATGAAAAATTTACCTGTTAACCAGCTTATTTTAAAATATGGTTAATCATAAAAATCGACTACCGCAATTGAAACATGGTAATTAACACATTATTTATCACTGTAGTCATACATCAAAATTGACGAAACACAATTATAAAAAATAACATACACATATATGGCAAAAAGAAAAAAAAATCACACACAAAATCAATTTAAACTAGAGATTGTAGCTGGGATACCAGTTACGTATAATTCCCCGCCATCCATAATCTATATATTGTCTAAAATATACACCTGCTGATGGACTGATCCCATGATGGATCGATAGTATCCATTACTAGTATTAGAAATATTCATTTTTATTCCCTTGTACCCCAACATAGCAAAAACGTTTTCAGTTAAAAGAAACTAATTTATCACGGAAGTCTGATTCTGCATGTATAAATTTATAATTCGAAATGCATGTAAATTTTACAAGTTCAATAGATCAGAATCATGCGTTCTGTCTTCTGACATAGGTCCTATCCATAAATTTGGCAATAACAATTAGCTGGTGTATTTTGATTGGACAAGTATTCAACTTTGATTGATAGCAAATCTATTTCACGAACTGTGAGGCGTTTAACCAACAAATTTGATTGACGTGTGTCATGACTGTGAGGAAGTCATAACCTACATATTAATTGATAATTGACAAAGAGATTAAAGCAATTATACTTATAAAACGTGTAATAATACTATTGAATTTGTTTTCAATTGTTTGAATAAGAATTCAATCATGTAAACTTGCCTTAAGAAATGAAATCAAGTATGCTATAAGACAGAGTTTCTTGACTGAGGGTGGGTGTTAATAATTCTGGCTTTTCACCCCATCCTCTCTTGAAAATGATTTCCTGAAGGTTTTTATCTCATTATGAACAAGAAAATATGCAGATAAGTGGAAGAGATTTTAACAGTTTAAAAGCTATACTATACATAGCACCACTCAGCACAACTCAGCACCACTCAGCACCACCCACAGTGGGAAATGACATTAGGTGCCCTTTATTAATATCACTCTATTCAACTTTTCATAAGGAACCAGAAAAAACATAAATTAGGGATGGGGATCTCAATAGTTTAAAATTTATTTAGCACCACCATATATATATATATATATATATATATATATATATATATATATATATATATATATATATATATATATATATATATATATATATATATGGATTTATAGTACGCCGCGGCAAAGTGTTTAATGAAAAATTGGTGATTTTTGTTTTTTTAGACCCCATCTTCCTGCCCCTCTTCCATTGAATACCCATGGGTGTAAAATCTTTAATGGTGCAGGAGCCTACCCTAAAATTTTGAACGAGATTGAATAATGCGATTAACTTGTTCGACAGTGCTGATAAAAATTTGATATATTTTTAACAATTTAATACTTTATTAAAAACAAATTCTGTATGTGAGAAAGAGGTTAGTCACTTAATTACCATGTAGTTCATTAATATTCAATCATTTTTGTTTAGTGCTTAACTTTATACATTAATTCAGATTACCCATTTTTATCGGGCGCTCATATATCTGAGAAACTGAAGAAGAAAGAAGATTCTGTAAGAGTTATCTATCTTTGTACGTATTGGACAGAAAGATGTTTGGAATTAAATTACGCAATTTACACGCACCGACCGCTGAGCCGTCGAGATAGAAAAAAATTTGATCATTTATCCATATTTACCAAGATAGCAGATTGTTGGTACCAAATTTCATCGAAACCCATCATACCGTTTCCGAGTTCTGCACCGGACAATTTTAAGGAAAAAAAAAAATAATAATAAGAAGAAGAAACAGAACGAAAACAATATGATTCCCCACCTTTGGTATATACATATTACATACTACATAACAGGTACATACACGTATACACAACACATTAGCAGCAGCACAGTTACATGTACATGTTTTTGAAAAAAAAAACAAATCTAGACACAAATTTCTCGATTTGTTTTCTAATAAGAAAAATGCAATTCAAGTTCCTAGGATATTTTTCACAAATAGGAACAAAGGTCTTCTCTGCCACAGTTGTTGGGTTATTTTCATTACTATTTACTTTTATATATATATATATATATATATATATATATATATATATATATATATATATATATATATATATATATATATATATATATATATGTGTGTGTGTGTGTGTGTGTGTGTGTGTGTGTGTGTGTGTGTGTGTGTGTGTGTGTGAATTGGCCTCAGCTTGATAATTTTTTTTAATTAATTTGCCTTAGCAGAGCCGATCAGTTGAATAAAATTGCTTTATTTTCTTGCTTATATAGATTGGGTATTAAAATATTTATTTTAGTAATATTGATAACAGTTTTTGGCCGAAACCATATTTATATAAAACTCCCAAGGGATTAAAACAATCACCGTTAATGCTTTTTTTATATTGCTTATATGTAAGTTGTAATAATTATTATAAAACATATATAAATAAATAATAAGAAACCGTTAGTACTGTATCTCACTTTTTTATTATTATTGTTCAACTACTGTTTCTTCTATGTGACTGTTCTGGTGGCTTAGTGGTAGAGCCTCCGCCTCCAGAGCGGGGATGGCGTCTTGGGTAGGTATCCAGTCTGGGTCAAAATTTAAGACTAAATTGTATGATTTAAAACCACTGCCTTGCGCTCGGCATAAGGAAAAATGAGTATTGACTGGTTCATCTAGGGGCAGAATAATGTGATTGAGGAGTGCTTTGCTTACCTGCGATATGATTACTTGGTGAGCTAGCACCTTAACAAAACGCCCTTGTGTGCGACTTAGTATTAGACAGACCATAATACACAGTCTAACACATCTTATTCATACACCAACTTGTTCTTAAATCAATCCTTATCGGTAAACAACCTTGCTCTCGTCGCGAATAGCTTAAAAGAAGCTGGTGCCACGTTAGACAACATTACAACCAACCAACCAATCTTTCTTCTATGTTGAACTTCTACGGTAGCTCAGTTGGTAGAGGGATCGTTTCGTATATGTGGGTCGGGGTTCGAACCTCGACCGAGTCTGGCCAAGACTTAAAATTTGGTAGTGCCAAGAACTCGGCATTTTGAAATGAAAGTCACGGGGTCCTTCGGAGGAGACCTTAAATCCGATTCCTTGAATCAAGACAGACGTGTCACGTTAAAGAACTCTCCCTGCACGTCGCCCTAAGCGCACAGCGAATGTGAAAATTTCTGTTTTTTCACCTTCAGCTGGTGACGTCTTGATAGAAGTGAAATATCCTTAACTGAGACAAAGAAAAAAAACAATATTGAATCAATCAAACAATTCTATGTCGACTTATTAAGGATACATGTTAGAATTTTTATAACCTCGCAAGCTTAAGTTTTAGTAGTTATATGGGATATTCTCTGTCTGTCTGTCCGCTCCATTACTTCTTTTTCTATGGATGGATTTTGACCAAACTTGAAACACACGTATATCAATAAGAGACGAAGGCGTCGCATTACTACATAATGCCGGTTATTTTGATATTTTGAGCATATGAAAACATAGATATCACATAATCCCAGCTGTAATGATCACATGTCTACGAACATTGTATACATTATATACATTTACTTAATAAAGAACGACTTCGACATCTTAGGATTGTATTGAATAGAGTAATGGTGTTTTACACCCCAGTCAAGATTTTACCATAGACCATCGGCACGACTACTGACAAACTTTCTCACACTATTCGAGCGGGATTCGAACCTAAACAGTAAGAAGCGCTGTGGTCAGTAAGCGCGGGTTAGAACACATCTAGCTCCTGGCCGTCTTGGAACTTAAATTTTTCTAGTCGTGACTGCAGCGTCTTAAGTGCAAAAACGACAGTTGTACGTGTCGGCGATGACAGATAATGGATCACAGATAAAAACTTTTATTACAGAAAAATGAACATTAAATATTTCATGATTTCATCAACGTTCGTAACAAATATGTAGTGCATGAAGTAACATTTTATTCAAACTCGTCATTGCATACAATTTTGTTAAATAAATATACACTCGAGATTACTGATTTAATTAATTTAATTCAGTTGTAACAGATGAAAAATATTGAACTTTTTTTCCAATTAAAATGTCATGAAAAATTTATGAGTAATATTACTCATAATAATTGCAATATTCGAAAACTTTTTAATTAAAATAAAAAAAAACATGTATAACTGCAAAACGTAGCAAACCCTCACATTTTAAGTACTTTAAGTACAATTGAATTTTAAGTACTTAAAGTGTGAGGGGTACTTGAAGTACTTAAAGTGTGAGGGGTACTTAAAGTACATAAAGTGTGAGGGGTACTTAAAGTACATAAAGTGTGAGGGGTACTTAAAGTACATAAAGTGTGAGGGGTACTTAAAGTACATAAAGTGTGAGGGGTACTTAAAGTACATAAAGTGTGAGGGGTACTTAAAGTACATAAAGTGTGAGGGGTACTTAAAGTACATAAAGTGTGAGGGGTACTTAAAGTACATAAAGTGTGAGGGGTACTTAAAGTACATAAAGTGTGAGGGGTACTTAAAGTACATAAAGTGTGAGGGGTACTTAAAGTACATAAAGTGTGAGGGGTACTTAAAGTACATAAAGTGTGAGGGGTACTTAAAGTACATAAAGTGTGAGGGGTACTTAAAGTACATAAAGTGTGAGGGGTACTTGATGCGACTTTAAATTTTAGTATTTTCAAGCAAAAAATATAATTTCAGGGGCAACAACTCTTACATGGATTAACATTTGGTATATTGTTAGATTTTGTCATGCTGAACATTTTGCAATGTATTGTTTTAATCTATCTCTTATAATTTTCAAGAAAATAGCCTAAAACTGCAAAACTAGGTCATGACCTAATCTTCGACCTTGACCAAATTTTGAAGGTCATTTCAAGAAATAATAAAATTTTCAACTCCAAGTCAATTTCTGTTGAAGTGGTCAATTTATAACCATTTGAAACTATTCTACGATATTTTCAAAATCAAACAAAATGCGTTTTATGTTTAGCCGAATTTACCGATTTATACAAACTATATACTTAGACTCTAGAGAAGCTGAAAATCAAATTTGTTTTTGTCTGCTACTCTTTGTTTCGTAGAAGAAAGTTTTTTTTTTCAACAGTAGGTCACAGTGACCTACTTTCTTAAGCTGTGGCAACTAAAATTAAAATCTTTAAAAGCGCCATCCCAGTAAACCTTAAGATGAAGTTTGATCAATATTGGCCTGGTAGTTTTCTGTGGTGATGTCGAAAATGTGAGTTACAGACGCACATACGGACGCACCATGATGCGCCATGACATAACCTCGACTGGCCTATAGGCCAGGTGAGCTAAATGTGTCCCTGACCGTGTAGGTTAGAATGAGTTTCTCTAGTCGCCTCCACTTCTACAGAAAATCTATGATAATGTCACGTCCAGAATTCTGAATTTTTACAAAAAGAAATATTCAAAAATTTGCACATGATAAAACGGAATTCTGAATATTTACCAAAAGAAAAATTCAAAATACATGTACTGCACATGACAAAATCGAAAATTGAATTATTACAAAAAGCAATATTCAAATTCTGCACATAAAAAAAATTCTGAAAAGAAACATTCAAAAATTTGCACATAATATAGTGGAATTTTGAATTTTAACAAAAAGAAACATTCAGTAATTCTGGACACGACAAAATGGAATTTTAAATTTTTACTAAAAAGAAAATGCTCGAAATTCTGCATATGAAAATTAACCTAAATTGAAGTCAGTCTTATATCATCAATGCTCTTATAATAGTATACATGTACATGTATTTTGTATATTATCAGTAATCATGTTATTGTAATTTTATATATAATACATTGTATTAGACTGAAATTCACATAACCCAGATGATATCAGAGGATTTTGATAATTATTTTATGGTTTAATGATTGTCCTTCATTATACAGGCGGTATTTTATTAAAATGAAATCATCCAATTTAACCCATGAGGATGATTCACAATCAGGCGAGGTATGCGCATATTTGAACTCTGAATTTGAAATTTGTTATAAATATATCCAACATATCCTCCGAAAATTACTCCCTATAACGGAATAATAAACATGCAGAAATTCTGAACGCAATGTACGTAATTTGGTGCGAGGTTACCTCAGGTTCCTACGTATTTTATTCATAATGGTTAAAACAAAATCATAATATCAAAATGAAAGGGTTGGGAAAGTTGAAATTAATAACACATTACGTTTTAAAACAAACAATTTAAAATTTTGTTGGAGGTATTCTTTTATACAAATATAGATTTTTTTTTTAATGTTTTTAACTAAACATATTTTATCTTAAAAATAGTTGACGGCGAGGGATGCGCTGACATTGAAATTTGGTGATTATCCATTTTTGGCCACTGGTCAGCAATAAGCTTCATGGAATCATTATGTCGTGTGTAGAATTCAGAATTTTTACTAAAAGAAATACATGTGTTCAAAATTCTGCACATGGTTTTTTTTTTTTTTTTTGTATATCAGTCGCTGGCGGGGCGTTAATAATACATTTTTATTGAAATCCTATCATGTTGCTAGACCGCGCGTTTTTATACAAATTTAAGCATAAAGCATGTAAAACACGGAACAATTAATACCGCAATGTAGGCGCGAGAGAAGTCCGAAGAAGAAAATATCCACAAAAAATAATAATGATGATGATAAATAAACAATTTTCATTTCCACATTCAATCTTTTATTACATTATTCGTTTCATTTATGCCTTAATATTATATCAGCCTTACTGATCACAACCTTTTAAAATCGACGGGTCACAGGATCTCTGACGACCTAGGCTCGAATCCCACTCGGAGAAGATATTGGAGTGAGAAAGCTTGTCAGTTCGCTGGCCGAAGTTCGGTGGTTTTCTTCTGACACTGTGGTTTCCTTTGTAATTCCCGAACTGATAATCTCGATATGTAATTCCTGAACTGACAATCTCGATATATGTGAAATGTCGTCCGAGGCGTATAATCTCTTTTACCTTTATTTAAAACAAATTTCTTATCCATGTAATGCAAATATCATATTGGTAATTTTTGTACAATTAATGATATTTATTGTCAATATGAATGCAAACTTTGCAAGAAAAACTGAAAACGCGCATGCTCGCTTTATGATTAGTTTGCCTTGCAAAGGTTTTGCATTCATATTGACAATGATCATCATTTTAAAACAGTTCAATTGTTATATTTTCGTATTCCATTTCGTATGTCCATTTTTATATTTTAATAGCATTATTAATTGAATTCCTGACTCAAAACTATCTCTTTTATAACACATGTACATCGGGAGAAGTCTAGTAGACACAACAGCCACAAAGAATGTGCATTTAAGACCGAGAACGTGATTTTTGACCGAAATATAGTCAAGAAATAACGACACATTTATTTGGTTGATATTCAAATTATTATAATTTCATATGGGGAATGAAACGGCTTTGCCAAAGTTGGAAGAAATTTTAATTCATTTTTATTTGTGGTTTGTTAATTTTGACAGACCAGTTCTTGTGTGTTTTTTCAGCAGACAATTCAAAACATTTCATTCTCATAATGTCAATATTACGATGAATATCAGCCAGGTGTCTTTATCTCATTAAATATTTTTTGAGTAATTCCGTTTTTTTTATTCTGTGCATTTTTCACAATTAAACCTTTCTTCTAAAATATCAGAAATGTGCTCTCAACTTTGTCTCGAGTATAAACGGAATTTAAAAGTGACGTGGCAGTTAATATGTCGTTCCGGATTGTGTATTGCATTTCATACACGAAGTCATATGGTCACATGGTTTTTTGTGATTTATCGTCTATATGAACGCAACGCTCTTAGGCCTGGAGAAATGCGAATTTCACACGGCAAATGAAAATTAATGATAATAATAATAATAATGATGATGATGATAATAATAATGATAATAATAACATTAATAATAATAATAAAGTCATAATGCATTTTTAAAAATTTTATCGTGAAATACATTTAAAAAATGCATTAAATTGTCAATTTTTTGAATGTCACGATAAAGTTAAAATGCAAAATAACAACATCAACAACAACAACAACAACAACAACAACAATAATAATAATAATAATTATTATTATTATAATTATAATTTTTATGATGACGATGCGAGAGTTTAACAAAATAAAAAAAATCTCGTTCTTATTCTTTTGTTATATTTTTATTGCATAACAGTATGTTTAAACAAACTAACAAAATCATGAATATTGTAAATGTAAAATCAAATTTTTGTAGCAGATATAAGTAAAGGCAAATATGTTCAAAAATATTGTGAAAAAGTCAGTGTATAAGCTGGAATTCCAAAAACAATAAAGCATGAAACATGGCTGACACAAAAATAAAAATATAATATAAATAAATATAACAATATAAAATGGTCTATTCAGTCTCTGACAGTAACACCGGGGTTCTTCCGCCACACCGCTGTCTCTAAAAAACTTAATATCTGGACATCCTACACCTGAAAATAAAACAAGTATTAAACCGATGTTAATGAGATATCTCTAAACTGTGACGGGGATCTCGGCTCAATGTCAAAGCAGCAGGGTACCGACTATGAATTAAAACGGCGAGGCAAAGTACTTTGTCACAACGCATTTGGTTACAAAAATGCATTAAGTAAAAAAAATCTAAACATTTACTGGGAAGAGAATAAACGATAGGATAAAAACAGTTCATAACATTCGTATATGTGGATTTGTCTAGTTAATATAAAGAGGTTAGTGAATCTAACCAGTTATCACCAACGGGTTAGTGGGTCTGTTCAGTTATAACCTTCGGGTTAGTGGATCTGTCCAGTAATTACCAACGGCTTAGTGTATCTGTCCAGTTATAACCAACTAGTGGGTCTGTTCAGTTATAACCTTCGGGTTAGTGGATCTGTCCAGTAATTACCAACGGCTTAGTGTATCTGTCCAGTTATAACCAACGGGATAGTGGATCTGTCTAGATATTACAACTAGGTCACAGCATCTGTCCAGTGTTTACCACCTAGCTAGTGGATCTGTTCGGTTTAACCAACGGGTTAGTGGATCTGTCCAGTAATTACCAATGGGTCAGTGGATCTGTCTAGTTATTACAACTGGGTTACAGGATCTGCCCAGTGTTTACCGCCAAGCTAGTGGATCTGTTCAGTTTTAACCTCCGGGTTAGTGGATATGTCCGTCCAGTTATAACCAACGGGTTAGTGGGTCTGTCCAGTAATTACTAGTACCAACGGCTAAGTTGTTCTGTCCAATTATATCCAACGGGATAGTGGATCTGTCTAGTTATTACAACTACATGTAGGTTACAGGATCTGTCCAGTGTTTACCACCAAGCTAGTGGATCTGTTCAGTTTTAACCTCCGGGTTAGTGGATCTGTCTATTAATAATCAACGGCTTAGTGGATCTGTCTATAGTTATTACAACTGGGTTACAGGATCTGTCCAGATTTTACCACCAGGCTAGTGGATCTGTTAAGATATAACCAGTGAATTTATAGATCTGTCAGGTTAGTAGATCTGTCCAGTTTTGCTATAGGAAAATGAATCTGCCCAGTTATTACCACCTGTTAATGGGTCTCTCTCCAGTTATTACCACAGGGTCAGTAGATCTGTCTATTTTTACCACTGCTTTAGTAGATCTGCCCAGTTATTACCAAAGCTTTAGTTGACCTTTCTAGCTATTACCATCGGGTAAGTGGATTTGTCTAGTTACTAGTATTACAACTGGATTACTGGATCTGTCCAATTTTTACCTCAGGCTAGTGGATTTGTTAAGTTGTAACCACTGGGTTAATGGAACTGTCCAGTTATTACCAACAGGTAACTGTAAAGTTTTTTTTTTCTACCGAAAAGTGTTTATGTCTAGGTTTTACAACCGGACTATTGGATCTGTCCAATTTTTACCACCAGGCTAGTGGATTTGTAAGGTTGTAACCACTGGGTTAATGGAACTGTCCAGCTATTACCAACAGGTAACTGTCAAGTTTTTTTTCTACCGAATAGTGTTTATGTCCAGGTTTTACAACCGGACTATTGGATCTGTCCAATTTTTACCACCAGGCTAGTGGATTTGTAAGGTTGTAACCACTGGGTTAATGGAACTGTCCAGCTATTACCACCGGATTAGTGTCCAGTTTTTACTATCAGGTCAGAAGATCTACCCAGTTTTATCACCAGGTCAGTGGATTCCAGTTTATCCACCCAGGTTGTATGGATTTGTCCAGTTTTTACAACCGGATAAAGGATATGTCCAGTTATTCTTTTCACCCGGTTAGATGGTCTCCCCGGGTATTTCCACCGGGCTGAAGGATTTGTCGTCACTTACAACCGGTTTAGTGGATTTGTACATTTGTTTCCACGTAATAAGGAGGTATGTCCATTTATCGCCACTGGGTTAGTGGTTCTGTCCAGTTGTTAGCACCGGGGTAAGTGAATTTGATTAGTTGAGTAAATAAATAACTAAAATTCTATTCAAAAAGATGTACACGTACTTTGTATTTCCCGACTGAGATGACATGTACCTTAGTGTGCTTTAGTTATTTGAGAACGCATACATCAGAACAGTATGTGACATAATGTATCTCTTGTCGATTTACACCTTCAAATCCTTAAATCGATTTATTACAATGGAAAATTCTTATTCTTAAGTCGTGTTCAGACCAGGCAGGGGTTCGAATCCCGACGGTATATTACACAGTCAGTAAATGATATAAATTTTGTATAAAGCATGTGCATTTTTGAAAAGTTTTAATGGACACTTCCATAACAGAAACTACAGGTAAAACAGAAATGATCTGAGGAGTGGGCAGTGTGTTTGACCTTAGACCTAGTGAAATTTTCAGTTACAACGCCACTGAAATGTAAATGCGTACTTTCTACCTTTTAACCCAAACTGTATTTTTTTTAGAAATACAATGTAGTACTTCTGTTAAAATAAATCATAAAAACTTCAGAAAATTAAACAAGAGGCCCATGGGTCTTAACGCTCACCTAAGTAAATGTGTAATAACAATATATTAAGTACAGAAACATTCCAAGTTTCCTCAAGTTAAGAACTGTCACTAGACTTAAAAAGAAATATCTAGTAACTTTTGGCTTTCAGCTGAGGTGAGCTAAAAATACAACATTACATTTCATCAATTTCAAAAAGAAAAAAATGACAAAATCTTAAAGTGATTGTTAAAAAAAAAATTAAAATGTCTGGTAGTCTAAGCATACGATTTTTGTGTCCTCAAAATCTTATTATTCCAATTTCTTGAGTGGTTGGTCGGCATGAAGTCTTCAATTTACTGTTTTTAAATGCTTTCAATGGAAGTTCAATACTACGAAAGTTTTTTTTTTCTTCAAAATTTGTGAGACCGTTTTCAATATATATTTAAACTACACGTAGAATACAAGTATTAACTTAATCCGTGATATCAATCGTGTTTCAATTTCTTAGGTTAAGGAATTAATCTAAAAGCTTAAGGAGAGTGCTGGGATGAATTTTAATGCCAAAATATATGTGCATAAACACTTGTACGTACATTCAGTTTTTAGTCAATTGAAGTTTTAGATAGTTCTATCAATAAATAAGTTTATATATTTTATATACTTTTTTTTTTGTAAAATCCATCGATCGATTATGATAATGTTTTTATTACATTTATACGTGTAAAGTATGTTTTAAAATACAAGCTCCATTATGTAATCTAGAATGCACAGATATGTATACAACTACATATAAAACCAAAGTAAATATTTTTATCAAACTTTTCTTACGCCAAAGTTCTATGAAAATAGTGAAATAGACAATCTCAAAAATACGTAAGAATTTTACACTAATATAATCACCAGTTATATCTGAAGTGGAAAAAATTGACTTTCGCAGTCCGCCCAGGGCAATGTGCAGGGAGGGTTCTTGATCGCTCGAACATCGTTGCCTCGAATACCCCGGATAACTCGAAGTCATCTGTTGGTCCCGACCAATTTCCTATTATATCCTATGTAAATAAACCTCGATGGCTCGAACTTCGTTAACTCGAATACCCCGCTCGCTCGAACATAAATATTTTTCAAAAGTATAAAGTTAGTGAGAATCAACTTCTTTCGCTCGAATACAGTTTTTGTCACATGTGACCGGTCATTGTAAACAAAACACAAGCTGAAGCCATATTACAGATTTCTTCAAACGTAATTGAGTGCAACGAAATGATTAATTTAGACAGTTACATAAAATCAATCAATTAATTAACCTACTTAGAGGGTGTCGATATTCTCATTTTTAATCTCTTAATCCGATTACGACATGCGGAAGTGTTTGATCACTATTTTAAAACACCTCAGTCGCTCGTGCCTTACGATTGCACTTCAGGATTCTGTAATTTGCATGCACTTGGAATATGTATAGCAATGTGTATTATCGTTATTTCCTGTGATTAAAACTAACCGGTAAAAACTGTGTTTATTTGTTTTTCTTTAAAGTATTACATGTGCAACAAAGAATAAAGTAAGTTTATTTGTATTATCACCTGTTGAAATTAAAATAAAGTGCCATATTCTTACCCCGTAGCCATATAACATCATACGGCAGATTGCAGGTCAACATGTAATTTAAAAATGAATTTTGTATTTTTAATTGGGACATTTTATTCTTTTTTAAAATTCGCGATAAATAATGAAAATTTAGGTCGGACTTTTCATTATGACCTTTTAGTTTATTTTCATGTAAAAACAAATTTAAAGATTCTTTAACGTCAGTAAATATGAGAACGTGAACCTCCAATCATATCTCGATGTTCGATCGCTCGAACCCCCGATGGCTCGAATATTTAGTCGAGTCCGTTGGACTTCGAGCCATCGAAGTTCTACTGTATATATATTCAAGGAATCTGCCCGAGTAGGTGACAAGAAGGCGCTACTCTGTGATTCACAAACCCGATATGTTAGAATACCCGTCACTGACGCCCCAACTAAGAACATAAAGTGAAAAAAAAAAGACTTATGTCGCACTCTTACCAGTTCAGTTTTACACCATTTGTAATTTCACTTTGTACTTTGTGAAGAGAAGACTTGATTCTATTTGTATGCAAGTATTTTAAATTTTTTGTGGAAGGAGAGGGGGGGGGGGTCGTTTTAAGTTTTAGGAGCGGAGTGCTTAAAACAAAAACTGATGTATATATTTGTATATGTTTTAGGATACTCACTTGTCAACTTATTTTTTAGTAACAACACTAAGATCACCGACAGTAGTAAACGATGATAAAGGTACTCCTTTACAATAACAGCATAACCATTTATCTCCTTTTGACATAAACATAAACCAATTTTTGAAAGAATCAACTATGCCTGCATCGAAACACTTTGCATCAATACCTAAATCATTTTTTGTTTCAATATGTAATTGGTCGTCACCCGTTGTAGAAATAGAGCCAGTTTCATCTGAATCAGAAATCCATCCAACTTGAAGATCTATGTTTTCCCATGTTTTTACAATGAATAATAAAATGACAATTAAAACAGCTTTGTCACATATAAACTGTTCTTTTTTACTTTGTTTATTGTTGTTTATAAATGCCACTGTTAAGGTACATATAATTGCCATGCTGGAGATGGATCCAATTTCGTAGCTATCAAAACAGCGAACACTAGTGACGCCCATTAGATTTAATAAACAAAAAATAGAATAGGACATCCCGAACAAGTGCGTTATGTATAAGTAATTCAAATTTCCACATTCATGTCCAAAACTGTTAAACTGAAGGATTAAACTTGAGATAATATTAAAAATTAAAATCGTTCCAATAAAAACTACAAAAACGTCAATTATACAAGAAAAACATGACAAGTCCTGCATTTCATCCACCATAATGGTATGTGATTAAACAAAGTAAAATGAGCAATATCTAAATTTCGGCCAACTGCATGTAAATTTCAGCTATGATTATAACGATTATGTACGAATTTACAAGTGGCGTTAACTAAACTCCTAAATGATAGGTTCGAACAGAACAAGTTTACAAACGCGTTCATACTGAAAAATAATTCTTTTAAATACATATTACAATCTTTTAATCGTTTTAAATAATCTGACTGGCAGTATTGATCAGTTAAATACACAGACGGCGTTATTTTATCTAAGCATAATTTAAAACGTTACAATAATATTTATATTTGTAATTTTTTTTTAAAATGACATGCGTTTCATCAAGAGGATTAATAAAGAAGTTACAGGTAGGGATTTCATGTATTTATAAATTCATGCATGGATGTGCATTATGTACTTGTAATTTGTGCAGGGACAACTGACATACAATATATATATATATATATATATATATATATATATATATATATATATATATATATATATATATATATATATATATATATATATGTATGTATGTATATATATGCATTTAACATTTTTGAGTGTATTTAACGATAACATTTTCCAAATCAATGCTCTATGACAATACTGATAATCGTACAAATATTCCACACACACACACACACACACACACACACACACACACACACACACACACCATTCTTTTGAGCAAGAGTAGGAGGTCGTTGGTTCCAACCCCAGTCGGCCGTGTAGTACATAAGAATTGGAAATTTTAGACATTGCTATTTCGCCTGGCGCTTGGCATCAAGAGGATAGACTGGTTCATCCGGTGCCAGGATAATTGACTGGGGAAGTGGTATGCTTGTCTGCAACATAATCACTCGACGAGATATCACCAAGTCGCCCAGACGTAGCATACGCTAGTACACACTCTCGCCTATTGCAAGCACACCCAAACTTGTTCTAAGATTAATTTATAGAGATTATTAACCTCGCTGTCGTTGAGAATAGCTGAAAATTGCTGGTTACACGTTAAACAACATTTCAACAAAACCTTTCATCTAGCTAAGAATCTTCAAAACAAAACTTAGTTCTGAATATCCCAGTTGCTTCTGAGAAGATTTTACCTTTAACAAGACCAATACGGGATCCCAACTCGTGTCACCACGGCAGTATTACCACAGGGTCGGGTTTCACAATTATCCCTTAACTAAAATTTTCCTTAATTTAAATTTAGGAAATTTTGGCGATCTCTTTTTAAGCTAAAAATAACCATTTGTGATAAAACTACATTCAAGTGTAGAAGCTTGAATTGATCTTTAAAATGATACCTTTAAATTCCTGAATACTAGTATCTAAACAATTAACCAAATTATTAAGATTTCGAATTTGCAATATTCAAGTTAAGGAAGATCTTAGTTAAGGAATGATTGTGAAACCGGGGCAAGGATATTATTTCTGAAATTAGGAAATATGATATCTTTAACAGTAGATTATAATATATAAAAAATCAAGTGTCTGTGATTATTTCAATTGGAAAAACACTACAGATTTTGCAACAGCTGTATAACACAGGTATCAAATATTTATAAAATGTTCTCCCTTTTCAAGGTATGAAATTTACTGACCATATATAAACCATATTGGGTCCCCAACACACCATGTAACATTACATCCTACCCATTACAATTGTAACTTTGTTTTAAAATTCAGGGTTTGAATAATAAAACTAAACTTTTACATCTGCACAAAACGATTCGTGGTCGTCTTCTTGTTGTTATGATATATTGGAAGTAAGGAAAAGAGTAATAGCCATATCAACATTGCATGAAATAGTCTAAATAGCATTATTGGGTTGGAGGGGTTTCACATTTTGTTGTGAAATTAGTAGGAAGGCAAGATTTTTGTAACCCATTGATGAAACATTCATATAAACAACTCCATATGAAAAATGTGATTAAATCTTCCAAATTACAATATCTTAATATACAAAGCGTATATTACAAGGGAATTATAAAACCTTTTTTTTTTGAAATAAAAACCAGGTTCTCAAATTATGAATTGACAATTGGCATTATTCCTTATGTGAGTATTATGAAAGCACAAACAGCTCCTTTATCAAATTTTAACAATTCCACACACTCTGCACCATTCATATGTTTTTCTGTAAAAAATGACAAAGTTCCATATGCAATAATTTTACAAAAAAATCATCCAACATCACACCGAAATAGGTGCACATCAATGTGTGTTAAACAGCTTGACGAAATTTAATCTAAGAAGAAAAGGGTCTTTTCCAATAAATATTAAAGCAGCATCACAATTTCATAATATGCCTACCTTCAGGTCTTTACAAACCATTAAATCCATTAAAAACAGAAGTAGGACTAGTTAAGGTCACATGGTTGCCAATGTCGTGTAAAACAAATCTAAGTGTAAATGGGGCATAACTTCATTAAATATAATGTATTCAACCAGCGTCACAATTTTAAAATTTGCACACCTTCAGATCATAACAAACACACATACTAAATTTCATTAAATTTTGTTATAAATTGTAAATCTGGTTAAGTCACAAGCTAAATTTCAATGAATGGACAGACAGACAGACAGACAGACAGACAGACGAACAGACAGCATGGTAACATTATGAAAAAAAGCAAATGTATAAAATTTACAATGGCTATTTTTTTTTGCGCCAGTTTTTATCATTTGTAGTAATGGTGGCCGTGTTTTTTTTTAAGATGGATGGTGTCGCTGGACACAAACTTTAGTCTAGCCCATCTAGTGTCCTTCAACATCAATTTTTTATTCCAACTGGCCCCTTGGGTTAAGGGGAGAAGGTGAAAAATTTATGCACACACCCTCGTTACATGAACTCTACTGTCTTTCACTACTTTAGCTAAAATATGCTTTAAACACAGTGTATAGGAAATTTTATTAAAAGCACTTTTTTTCTTAAAAATTATGTTTTCTTTTTTACTTAAACTGTTCAGCAGTGGATATATTTCTAATGTAGGTAATCTAAATTACAATAGCTGCTCTGTTCTCGATTCTTAATATTTCATGCATAAAAGATGCCATGATGTATTCTATGACACCATGAGTCAACAACACAAGTATATGCTTTTGTTGTCTCAACACTTTGAAACAATGTTTGTAAGACTTGAGATCTTGGTCACATTTAACGCTCAAATTTCCAGTTTAAAATTGTTTAACTCATTAATAGAACAAGTTTTTTTGTAACCCACTGCTATAAATTATTTAGATTTTTTGTTTAAGCTTACCTTATATTACAAAAGTCATCTAAAACATAAACAAAAGACCTATGGGTCTTAATGCTCACCTAAGGGTATGTCCAAAAGTGTTTGAAAAGAACTTAATTGCAAAAACAATTGCCAAGTTTTTTTAAAAGGTTGGAACTGCCACAAAACTTAATCAAACTTAAGTACAGAAACTTTGATGTTTTCTCAAATTAAGAACTGTCCAGTCACATTTCATTTATAAATAGCTTATATGCATGAAGTAAATGAAGTGTAATGAATAATTTCCAAATTGTTGACCAATTTCAGTATACTTATGCAGCTATGTCCTTGACCTTTAAACATATGACCTTGAACCATATATCAAAATAATTGTCATGTCAATATCTACCATATTCTAATGTACATGCCTAGACAGAAAGTTAATAGTTTTCAAGATAATTAGCAATTAAAGTCTTCTTTTGCAGCTGTAACCTTGACCTTTGAACATATGACCTTAAAACATATATATAAATGACCTTCATGTCAACACCCACAAAAGTCTTAAATACATGGCCATGCAAGAAGTTCATAGTTTTCAAGATAATTATCAATTTAAGTTTTCTTTTTTCAGCTGTGACTTTGACCTTTGAACATATGACCTTAACCATATATCAAAATTACTGTCATATTAAAATCTTCAATATTCTAATATACCTGCTTAAAAGTTAATAGTTTCAAGATAATTAACAATTTCAGTATAATTTTGCAGCTATTACCTCGATCTCTGAAAATATGACCTTGAACCATATATCAAAGTGATTGTCACATCAATACCTACAATATTCTCATATACATCCCTATACAAAAAGTTTTCAAGATAATAAACACAGTCTTATGTATAGTGTAATAGTTTCACTAAGTGCCTTGCCATTTCCCCATATTGAGCCCCATGGTAACGTTTATACATTACATAACTAAGGCATTTCTAGAAGATTTTTAAAGTTTTTACTTTTCCCCCTTATGGGGCTCAAAGGGGATATAACTTCTTCATTTTGTGAAAATCTGAAAGGCCAATGGTTTTGAAGAAAAAGATTAAAATGTCATAGAGTTTTGAATGTAGCATTTCCTAAGTTTGGAATAGTCCAAATATAAAGCAGAACTTGAATCAGTTGTATTTTTGTTTCATGCTCACTTGGACAGATGACATTCACAAAGACTCCATATTTGGGGTTATTAAGAGATAGAAGGTTATCTATATATATTTATGTGGAGTTAAAAGATTTTGCAACAGTTTCCTTTCAAGGTTTACCAATGTTTCACATAAATTCCCCTTCATGTGCATAAAGAAACAAATCGGCATGTAAAGTTTTACCCATTGGTGTAACAACTGTGTTGTTTGAAATTTATATTGTGAGAACCAACATATATGTTATCTATCAAAGACTCTAACATTTTGTCAATAGTATCTTCATATGCAGCTATGACCTTGACCATTGAACCAATGACCTTATTCCACATATCAAAATTATTGTCATATCAATAACTACAATATTATATTATACATGTCTTAGTTTTTTAGATAATGCACAATTTTGGTATTTATAGGCAAAAAATAACAATTCAAGGTAAACACTCCTACATGAATCATCATATAGTTATGAAACTTGGTACCTTGTTAAATTTGTCATGCTGAACATTTTTGCAATGTATTTTTTAATCTATCTCCTATAGTTTTCAATACTCAAAACTGCAAAAATTACCAACTAGGTTATGACCTTTATCTTTGACATTGACCCATTTTTGAAGGCCATTTCAAGACAAAGTATAAACTGAAAAAAAAACCCATGTATCCACAACAAAAAAAAACCCACAGTATCTGTTCAAATAGTCAAGTTAAAATACATGTAATTTGAAGCCATTTTACAATTTTTAAGAAAATAAATGCAAAAGCATGTAGCCCATATTTCAACTTAATTTTATGAAATGAACAAAATATAGGCTTAAAAACCTTAGTAAGCCAAATATCACATCAGATTTTTCCTCCAATCATTTTCAGAGAAACTGCTAGGTCAACTTGACCTGGTTTTGGTAGCCATGAATATACCTCGAATAAATCTTAAATGCATTCACCCATACATGCTTCTTACCAAGTACCATTGAAATCAGTACAGCAGTTTTGGAGAAGTCAAAAATAGCTGTTAACAACACAAGCAAACACACACATACACACATTGCGCCATGCCATAAGCTCATATGACCTATGGTCAGGTGAGCAAAAAACTATTTGGTTCTATGGAATTTTTATTTTCATAAAAGTTATTTCTAATAAATACATAACTCAAATGTAATTTCTATTCATGTACTGAATACAATTTGTTGTGTATGTACATGCATCTCGATAACTCAAAGTCTACTTGACAACATTTGCATATAAATGTTACCACAGTAACACTTGGCGACCCATGGCCTTCTTGCTTCCTTTCTGGATCTTTTAACAGTGAAGTACAAATATGTACAATCTCATAACAAAGTGGTGGTGTTAGAATTACTAGCTTTTGGGTTTACCGTTTCTGTAGCCCTCTTTTTAGATATGAAAGTTCAATAGCTTCTTTAAAACTCTTATTGTCTTTCAAATGTACCATTACTTTCATCATCTGGTCTACTGTTAAAGAACTGTGTGGTTTAGTCCTGTAAAAATACAAAACAATATATAAACTGTCTGGCTCTAAATTATATTTTCTTAGAATAATAATGTTTTCATATACATTGTATATCTGAAAAAAGGCTAAATAAAGCACCTAAGTTAAATATTCTTCTATTTAAATTTTTTTTTTGGAACTGTTTCATATTTTCATTAATTATATATCTATTTTTAAATTTGAGCAAAATTGGTTTTTAAAAGACCTGTATCGGCCAATTATCAGCCTTTTGCTGTTTATGGTGATGGTGGCCATCTGGTTGCCACAGGAAGTTGATTTGCGCAAACTTGAATCTGCAATGTTAACAACTGTTAAATGTGTTGAATGGCTATACATCTTCATTCTAAATACTGAACTTCATTTTAAATCCTATTTTCTAAATACTAAATTTAAACTAATAATAAATTAATAAATAAACCTTTATTGGCCAATTATCATTTTTGCTATTTATTGTGATGGCATCCATCTTTGTTGCCACAGGAAGTTGATTTGTGCAAACTTTAATCTATTTATCTAGTGGCCTTCCACATTCAATTTGTTTCAAAATTGTCTGGTACATGTATTCAATTTCTGGAGAAGAATAAAGTTAACACACAGATGCTTGCACAGAAGAATGCACACATGCTACTTTGCCATGCCATAAGCTCTGCTGCCTTGCTATTGCTAGCCGAGCTAAAAAAAATGAGGAACTATATTATTAAAATGTTTAAATATAAAAAGCACTCAGCTTAATCAGAAAAATGTTTTAAATGAATTGTAAATGTTTCAGCCAATTGATATGATCTGTTTGAAATATGTTTGTTAGCTGTAATGTTGATTAAGGTTGTATAATTAGCAAATTTTTCTGCTATTTGTGATGAGAACAACGTTTTTAATTTCTATGGATTAATCTAAGAACATGTCTGTTTATGCCTGAGAAGTACAAGTGTGTTTGGTGTTCTGCCTTGTACCACATGTAACATGAAGTTAGGGTGACTTTTATTCAGGTGCTAGAGTCAGACTGCCACAGTTATAATTTCCTGGAACTTAGTGAACCATGGCAAGTCTGTACTCAGTTCTTTTAATGCTTGATTAAGTTGTAATATCTCTTATTTAAAAGCCCGACGTATGACCTGGCCAAGGTTTGAACCAATGCCTTCCATCCATTTACATGGTAGAAGCTCAAACATAAAGTCACTGAGGAACTAACTGTCAGATTTTGGAAAAAAAAAAGCCAACAAGGTATTTGTGGAACACTTATGCCCCCCCTTCTTGGACAGACATTATAGAATGCACAAGCTTTTATTATGGGCAGTATACATAATGCATGGGCAGTGTACATGCAAATGAAATTGACCTTTTGAACTTAAAATCAATAGTGGTCATCTACCAGTACTGTCTGAGATGCATAAATCTATCAAGTATGATATGTCTATGCTAAAAAAATTTTGAATTATAGGTAGTACAAACAAATAGACCTTCAGACAGGTTTTACTGTACTTCTTAATTATGAATTATTATCAATATAACCATATTCAACCAACCTGATTATATGTGTTATATCAGTAATTAATTTGATCAACTTTTGTAGAGATAATGAACGTAATGCAAATAATTGGAATTTTTCTAGGTTCAAGGGGGATAACTGTGTCAAAAGTTGCTCCTTCATACCCAAAATAAAATAACAGCGGCCATTTTGGATGCCACAGTTTGTGCAAACTTTAATCTGCATCACCTAGGGACCTTGCACACCAAATTAGGTTCAAACAGGTCCAGTAGTTTCTGAGGAGAAGATTTTCAAAGAATCGGCTATATATAGCACCTTATTTGAATATTCTGCTAATAGCGACCTAATAAAAAATGTTTCTGAAAAACCCGTTATATATGTTAAATGGCTATGCATCTACTTTCTATATACCAAATTGTTGATAAATAAACGTGTATCAGCCATTTATCACTTTTTGCTATTTATAGTAATGGTGGCCATCTTGGATGCCGCAGGAAGTTAATTTGTGCAAACTTTAATCTGCATCACCTAGGGACCTTGCACACCAAATTAGGTTCAAATAGGTCCTGTAGTTTCTGAGGAGAAGATTTTCAAAGAATTGGCTAAATATAGCACCTTATTTGAATATTCTGCTAATAGCAACCCAATAAAAAATGTTTCTGAAAAACCTGTTATATATGTTAAATGGCTATGCATCTACTTTCTATTTACCAAATAGGAACTAAATCGGTTGATAAATAACTGGTATCAGCCATTTATCACTTTTTGCTATTTATCGTAACAGCGGCCATCTTGGATGCTGCAGGAAGTTGATTTGTGCAAACTTTAATCTGCATCACCTAGGGACCTTTCACACCAAATTTGGTTAAAATGTGTCCAGTAGTTTCAGAGGGGAAGATTTAAGTTTACGCACGGATGCAGGCATGCACACATGCATGCACGCTTCGCCATGCCATAAGCTCAGCTGGCTATTGCCAGTTGAGCTAAAAACTAATAATGCTGCTTGCACCACAAAATAAATAGTCAAGCACAACTTTGTTGCAACTCACTAAAAGATCACTTACTTAAAATATTCATCAACTGGTATTTTTGCATGTCGAATATGGTCAGCTTTTGCTTTTTTGATTGAAATCTTACAAGTAATATCAAATGTATCTACAAAACCACCAATAATGTAAATATCTGTTGGATCAAAAGTTCTCAAGATTTTATTTGAATCTGGTGATAAATATACTAGTTTTTCTCTTGGAAATAAATCAAGGTAATGTTTTTCTGTAACTATTGCCGGTAAATTATCTTCATCAACTTGTAAAGTATTAAACACCTCATTCATTATCTTTATACCCTTTCCACTATTACAAAAAATCAAGTTATAAGGATGACTAGAATCCCTATTCAAAGCATAGGCACTGCATAGTTGCTGAGCAGTGGTAAATATTTCATAGTATCTCATGTAGTCAACATAGTCACAATCTATAATTAATGGTTTCCCAAATTGCATGGCTGTCACAAGACGGGGTACATAGTCTATCATGTCCAAATGATTATATCGTAATAAATTATATGGAAATGAATTTTTGCCTGCTTCTTTTTCTTTATTCTCCTCTAGTTTCTTTTTTAATTTAATTGTTACTTTCTTTTTAACTTCTTTCTTATAAAGTATTTCCAATCTTTTTCCAAATCCTCTTCTTGATTCAACCTGTAGCAATCTTATCCACTGTTTATCTGTTATGGTTGTTGGAACCTTAAACAACACAGAAACATCAAGTTTTTAATAAAGATTAATTTTGAATATATATATATATACACATATACATATATATATATATATATATATATATATATATATATATATATGTCAACTTCCAAATACTGAACACCTCCAAATACCGAACCAGGTCCCAAAGTTAATATTAAAATAAACTTTCATGAACCAGTCTCTCTGAGTTTCAAATATTGCCTTTTTTATGTGCCAAAATCACTTACATCTAAATAATTTAATTCAGAAAACTGGCTGTTGGGAGTCACAATGCATACATGTAACTGAATCCTAACTAACAAGTGATTTTTTGTTGGATAATCTGATTACTGATATAACGTGTTGTAATGTACACATAATTGTATTGGTAAACTGGATAACCTGTGCACATAGATAATAAAATATAGATCTTTTTTTTTTCTTGTTCAACTTTAAAATTATTGCAGTAATTGTATTTTTGATGTTTTATTTATTTATTTATTTATTTATTTTTTTTATTTATTTATTTTTTACTTTAATTTTATTTTTTTATTTTTTTTTTTAAAGTTTTCTGTACTTCAAGGTTTTTACCCATGGAGTTCCCCTCATTTGAATAAGGTCATTGGTTTGTCTTATTATGGTGATCAGAAGGTTTTTATAAACAATTATGTTTACAGGGGTCCTACCAGTTTTGGTGTCCAAAATATAAAAAAAATATTTAGGAATATGGGGTCAAAACTACACGAGTTTTACAGGAAATTTTAGGAGTTTTTACTAAAATTATAGGAATATTTTTAAATAGTTTACAAAAACAAGAGGCCCCATAGGACCCGTATCACTCACCTGGAACACTTTTAATTTTGTCTGTGGCTTTTTCTTTTTAAAATATATCAAATACTTAAACATAGACAGACTCACTAACAATATCCTTACAAAAATATTTTAAGCAATATTTATCAAAAAAATTCTTTTAATTGGCCATGTACTTTCAGGGGAGAAGATTTTCAAAGACATAGGCTAAAAATACACATTATTTGCATAATAAGAAATAATTGCAAAAATGAAAAATTGTATTAAAAAATACCTGTTACAAATGTTTTATCGCTAGCATTTAATTTTATGTTTCAAATTTCAACAAAATTGGTACATATTGAACCAGTATAACCATATAAAGGTTTTTGTTATTTATATTAATGGCAGCCATCTTGGATTTCAGAGAGACATGTCGAATACAATTTTTAATCTACAACAACTAAGGACTTTCCATACCAATCTTCATTTGGATAGGCCAATTAGTTTCAGAGGAGAATGGACACATGGCCACACATACACATGCTTTACAATGCCATGTGTTCAAGGGTGTTCAAGTGGCGCAGTGGTTAGCGCTCCCGCCTATCACCAATGTGACCGGGGTTCGATTCCCAGCGTCGTATGTGATAAGGTATGAGGTCACCTGCTTGAGCACGTGGGTTTTTCTCCGGGTTCTCTGGTTTTCCTCCCACAATAAGACCTCACGCGCGCTACAATTCGGGCCAACGAGCTAGATTAATATAAGTTGCACAACTTGTTTCTAAATCGTTGTAAAAGAAATAAAGTTTAAAATTTTTTTTAAATACCATGCCATAATTTCATCCTGGCTTTGCCAAGTGAGCTAGAAAGCCTCTACTTTTCACCTCACACTGTATGTTTCTGAAAACTGTCTTACTGACATTGGGATCTTCACTACTTAAGGTTATCAGCTTCTAGATTAACATGTTCTTGGTCAAATGATTCAACAATTTTTTCACTGACATCATCCCCTTTAGCATGGACAAAGAAAAGAGCCTCAAAGAACTTATAGCAAACTTGATTGAAAGAGGGTGACAAATAACAAAATGTTTAATTGATCTGTTTTTTGTACTGAGCCTGGCATGTTTCATCAAAATGCAATGTAAAAAATACATCTGATAAATTTGCATTCATTACAAGCTCTTGCTTGAAAACAAGAGGGCCATGAAGGCCCTGGACGCTCACCTGAAAATGATGTACACTCAGCTTGATTTTGGCAAACTGGAGCTTCTATTCTTAAAAGAGATTTTTTCCTATATTTTGAGCTAGTAACCTACTTATTGACACAAAATGACCCATATATAAACTTGAGCTAGCTTTTGTCAAGAGCATCATTCTGAGACAGTTTGATAAGATTGGTCTAAAATGGATCCCCTCATATGTGTAAACAAGGTTTGTATATAATTCCACCTAGTGACCTACTTATTGACCCAACATAGCCCATATACAAACTCGAGCTAGCTTTTGTCAAGAGCATCATTCTGACTAAGTTTGATGAAGATTGGACTAAAATTGGGGCCTCAGGAGTGTTAACAAGGTTTTCTTACAATTTTACCTAGTGACCTACTTATTGACCCCACATGGCCCATATATGAACTTGAGCTATCTTTTGCCAAAAAGTTTATTTTGACTAAGTTTGAAGAAGATTGGACTAAAATTGGGGCCTCAGGAGTGTTAACAAGGTTTTTTTTTACAATTTGACCTAGTGACCTAGTTATTGATCCAACATGACCTATATACAAACTTGAGCTAGCTTTTGTCAAGAAGATCATTCTGACTAAGTTTGATGAAGATTGGACTAAAATTGGGTCCTCAGAAGTGTTAACAAGGTTTTTCTACAATTTGACCTAGTGACCTACTTATTGACCCAACATGGCCCATATACGAACTTGAACTAGTTTTTGTCAAGAAGATCATTCTGACTAAGTTTGATGAAGATTGGACTAAAATTGGGTCTTCAGGAGTGTTATCAAGGTTTTTCTACAATTTGACCTGGTGACCTACTTATTGACCCAACATGGCCCATATACGAACATGAACTAGCTTTTGTCAAGAGCATCATTCTGACTAAGTTTGATGAAGATTAGACTAAAATTGGGTCTTCAGGAGTGTTAACAAGGTTTTTCTACAATTTGACCTAGTGACCTACTTATTGACCCAACATGGTCCATATACGAACTTGAGCTAGCTTTTGTCAAGAGCATCATTCGGACTAAGTTTGATGAAGATTGAACTTAAATTGGGTCCTCAGGAGTGTTAACAAGGTTTTTCTACAATTTGACCTAGTGACCTACTTATTGACCCAACATGGCCCATATACGAACTTGAACTAGTTTTTGTCAAGAACATCATTCTGACTAAGTTTGATGAAGTTTGGACTTAAATTGGGTCCTCAGGAGTGTTAACAAGGTTTTTCTACAATTTGACCTTGTGACCTACTTATTAACCCAACATTGCCCATATACGAATCTGAACTAGCTTTTGTCAAGATGATCATTCTGACTAAGTTTGATGAAGATTGGACTGAAAAATTGGGTCCTCAGGAGTGTTAACAAGGTTTTTCTACAATTTGACCTAGTGACCTACTTATTGACCCAACATGGCCCATATACGAACTTGAGCTAGCTTTTGTCAAGAAAATCATTCTGACTAAGTTTGATGAAGATTGGACTAAAATTGGGTCTTCAGGAGTGTTAACAAGGTTTTTCTACAATTTGACCTAGTGACCTACTTATTGACCCAACATGGCCCATATACGAACTTGAACTAGTTTTTGTCAAGAAGATCATTCTGACTAAGTTTGATGAAGATTGGACTAAAATTGAGTCCTCAGAAGTGTTAACAAGGTTTTTCTACAATTTGACCTGGTGACCTACTTATTGACCCAACATGGCCCATATACGAACATGAACTAGCTTTTGTCAAGAGCATCATTCTGACTAAGTTTGATGAAGATTAGACTTAAATTGGGTCTTCGGGAGTGTTAACAAGGTTTTTCTACAATTTGACCTAGTGACCTACTTATTGACCCAACATGGTCCATATACGAACTTGAGCTAGCTTTTGTCAAGAGCATCATTCCGACTAAGTTTGATGAAGATTGAACTTAAATTGGGTCCTCAGGAGTGTTAACAAGGTTTTTCTACAATTTGACCTAGTGACCTACTTATTGACCCAACATGGCCCATATACGAACTTGAACTAGTTTTTGTCAAGAACATCATTCTGACTAAGTTTGATGAAGATTGGACTAAAATTGGGTCCTCAGGAGTGTTAACAAGGTTTTTCTACAATTTGACCTTGTGACCTACTTATTAACCCAACATTGCCCATATACGAATCTGAACTAGCTTTTGTCAAGATGATCATTCTGACTAAGTTTGATGAAGATTGGACTGAAAAATTGGGTCCTCAGGAGTGTTAACAAGGTTTTTCTACAATTTGACCTAGTGACCTAGATATTGATCCAACATGGCCTATGTACGAACTTGAGCTAGCTATTGTCAAGAGGATCATTCTGAGAAAGTTTGATTAAGATTGCACTTAAATTGTGGCCTCAGGAGTGTTAACAATCAAAAGTTGACGCACGACGCACGTTGCACGACGCACACCGGACAATGACCCACCACAATAGCTCACTTGAGCACGTTGTGCTCAGGTGAGCTAAAAAGGAACTATTCCATCTGATATTAGTTGATAAGATACTTTACCATGAGACAACCCCAATTCACTAGACACTGTACAAGGAAAAATGGCTTAAAATTTCCTATGCCATCACATAAAGTTAATATGACTATGAAGCTTTCATGCACCATAATTTGTCAGCTTTGACAACATCATCCCTTAGATTGCAAATTGATTATGCTTGTTCCAGGCTCTTGTAAATCTTGTAAATCACTGTCCAACACCTGAAACACTAGTATGCTTCTGTCCTACAAATTTCAGTTTAGCCTGTGAGTTGGAAAGTGAACATGCAGCCTTCTTATGTTTAGATGCAAAATCTGTTCCCATCCTGAATACTGGATTTGCCAATTAAAATTCCGACCGAAATATGAATCGGTTTTCTATTTAGATTTTACAACTTGACCGGACAGTTCTCAGGGTTTTTCATTACATAAAACATGACTTCTCTTGGCAAACAAAAAGCTAAAAATAAGATTTTCATCTTTTAAACCATTTTATTTTGCATATAGTGTCTCAAATGTATTTAGGCTTGTCTGGTAAACTTTTTCAATATAATGACAACATAGAAATTACACTTGGTAAAAACAGTGCTTTTGTACAAAAAAACCCCGAAAATTCAGAGGTTTTGTCCCCCGTCATTGTAATCTCTAAATAGGAAAATGATTCGCGATGACTCAGAACATTTAATTGGCAAATGGTCTATTGTCACATGCTATGTCTTTATGACGTACAACACAGCTTACAACATTTTTACTTTTTCCAATTTCACATCATAAGTTTAGAGTCTGTCGATTGCAGTCCAAAGTGAAAGCCATATATAATTTCATGTTTTGGATGGACTTAAAAACCATACTACTTGTTCAGTATACACAGAGTGTCTTATTAATTTTTATGTATAGAATACAGTGCACATTTCTAATAACAATTGTCAGAAGTCCATGAATTACTTCTGCAATTGTACAATATACACTTATGGCTGTTGAAATACATCAATGTAAAACTTGCTTCAGATTTGTACTAAATGCAGAAAAAATGTCCCCATTCTAAATTCCTGAAGCTACAAGTAGCTACAAAAATATAGGAAATATAGAAGGTTTTTCCAATTATAGAGGGAAATATATGAAAGGTTTAAAATTTTAGGTATTATAGGAAAATATACAAATAGTAGGACCCCCTGTGTTTATTTCACTTGCACAATGCAAGGGAGGAGTCTTATATCTGCTAAGTTTCAAACAAGAATTCTGCAGAATTATGTGTCTTGCCTGTCTCTGCAAATGGACTTTGGACTTTAACAAGAACTTTGAAATATATTTTCACATATTCACATGCTGCCACCACCAACAACACCACCAGAAATAAAGCACCTAAGTCTCACCTTATGGCAAAGCCCAGCAATATATAATATATAACATTCTTTTAATCTGCCAGACAATATACTAGTATAACATAAAACACAAATTGTGACTGGGGTCAAATCAATGGCAGTGAGATGCCTCCAGTTTGAAGGCTGAGGCTGGGCCACTGCTGCCCTCTTCACTTACAGTAAAACTTTGACAATTCAAACTCTGATATCTCGAATACCACGAATAACCCGAAGTCTTAATTTTCTATATACACTATATTATGACAACTTCCATAACTCAAACATATTTAACCCTTGCAGGAAGTACTGTGTTAATATGAAAAGAAATTAAAACACACCTACAAATGTACACAAAAGTCCAATCCAACATCTATATTCATCTCTATAGCCTACTTTCTTTTTATCAGAGATTATTCTTTTTAATTTTTGAAACAATCTTGTTAGTCTTAAAACAAAAAATGTTAAATTTTTTTTAAAAATCTTACCATTTCACCCTCTTCTAAAAGGATATTATATTCCAGTTTCAAAAATTCCAACTTTTTTTTATAATCCTCTTCAAGATTTTCTAAATATTGTGTTGCTTCATTATCAGTAATGGAGAACAACATCGGCATATCAAGGTCTTTGGTATCTTTAAATAAACCAAATACGGAAGGTCTATCAGATTTTTTATATGGTTTCTTTTTTAAAAAATTCGCAGGATGTGGTAAATTCCTGGTTTGTGAACATAACTGTCTAGAACATAACAATCCGGTTGAAAGTCTGAAAGCTTTAAACATTGTCATTTTTGAATTTTCACCAAATGTTCACCTCCTACAAACACAACTTACTTAACTGGCAAACAATAGTTGGTTATTTGTTTGTTGTCCCAACTTGGTGTCACAAATACATTGCTATTCTGTCAGCTATTTTTACTGCTATTTTGTTGCCATAGAAACAATGTTACAGTCAAACACAATTCACTTTTAATTTTACTGTTGGCATACAAATGAAGTTATTTTTTGCCTGCAAACAATGTTAATAAAACACTGTTAAATATTACTGGTTTGCTTGTTGCGATAGAAACAACTTCTTCAAAATCTGCTTTAACTCTCAGACAAATATTAAGAATTGTTTTCTTGTAAACTCGAGTCTTTCCTTCATAAAAGTTATCTTTTATTCTTTTATTCCAAATCTAATTAAATAAAAAATAAATAAGTAAAAAATAAATAAATAAATAAATATATACATGTACATATATACATGTATATAAACAGCAACTCAAAAACTTAAAAAAGCTAATTACTAGAGCCAAATTTGACATGCCGGGAAATAAGCTTCATTCATTTGAAGTGAAAATACGTGGTGACTCGCGTTGTGGTACATGTGCGCTCATCCAAACTGGCAGAACGATAAAATTGTTTAATGGTAAAACCGTCAGGCCAAACTGGGACTTTACTTGTAAAAGTAAGAACTTACTTTACATAATTAACTGTAATGGGTGCAAGGAAAGTTACATCAGCCAAACGGGGAACAGCCTATGCGAGCGTGTAAGAGTCCACAAGCAACAAATAAGAGATCCAAGAACGCGAAAAATACCACACATTGACGTCTGTGGTAACACAAATTTTTCAAACTTTTTCCCTTCTATAAGTGTATAGATGAAGATCAAACCAAGAGGTTGACCAGAGAACATTTTATAGAGGTTTTTAAACTTAAATCGAATGAATAATCTCGAACATTTTCAATTACCTCCCATTGTATTATTATCTCCCCTTTAAATATTGTGACGTCATAGTAGCGTTGCTATTTAGTAATGATCATTAAATCATTCGCCTGAAGATTGCGATACGCACACATGAAAGTTCTTGCGAAAATGTAACTTTGAACTTTTCCTGTTATTATTTTATTTGTATTTATATTTCATTTGTATACAAGATTCAAAAGACTGGATATATATATATATATATATATATATATATATATATATATGAGAGAGAGAGAGAGAGAGAAGAGAGAGAGAGAGAGAGAGAGAGAGAGAGAGAGAGAGAGAGAGAGAGAGAGAGAGAGAGAGATTAAACAAACATGTACAAACATGTATGGAAGGAAAACATGTATCTTTTTGTTTTACAGATCAAACTACAACAAGCTAAGAAACTTTACAGAATAACACAATATAATCACCATCTTCAATGACCAATGCATATATGGCAGTGAAGGATAAGAGTATATCTGTTAAAAGAGCTCCTCGACAGTACATGTGTATAATGTTCCAATTACAACACTGTGACAGATCTAGAGGATTTTAGGAAGAGTCAGTTGGTACTGCACCTGTTTTGTCACAGGAAGAAGATTTATTCATTTATTTTTTTTTTTTAACATCTTTAAATGATGGCAAATTTGGGGTTTGGTTACACTCGTGCAGATGGCATTAGACTATACAGTTAGTCTGAGAAAATGAGACAGAGAATATCCCTTCAGTTTGAAATGGTTTCTTAAGTTTATGAGTAGATGGCCAGAACTAAGTGTAAACAAGAAGACGCTGTCATTCAGATCCCCCACTCTACTAACTTTCTATTTTCTACTAATAGTTTCAGTGATTACAACTTCTATTCAATATCATGTTAAACTTATAGAGTCTTTTGTTATCTTAACAATGACTGGAAAACTATAATGTTTTTAAATGACATTTCATATTTCAATCAAAATATCAACAATATCCATAAGTAGTAAACATTTTTCATCAGTAACACATGAATAGAACTTGATTCTGCTTCTCATGTTTTTTTCAATTTTTGTTGATGATACTGTTGTTGTTGATGTTGTATTCATTGAAAACAAAAGTGATTTTAAGCTATTTAGGTTTAAATGCATATGTTAAAATGTATAACATCATTTTGAAAAACAGAAAATAATCAAATAGAAAATTTGTTCAACATCATCATCATAATCATCATCAAAGAGACAAGTTGTTGGTTGAAAAATTCAAAATGTAATATGCTACATGTATTAATGAAAAAATATATATGTGACAATGTAATAATTACTATTATATATCACTTATTTTGCTCACTTAATGATATTCATTACAAATATGTTCCATTGTATGAAAATCATCAAGAGCAAGTTTTCATCATCATCATCAACACCATCATCATCATCATCATTAAGAAAATACAACATCATCCCTAGCATAAATTCAACATCATCAGCAGCATACATCATCATCATTGTCACCAGCAGCAGTAGCAATTTTGTTGGGGTGGGGATAATTATTAATTAAATGAACCAAATAAATTGGGATTATATAGGCTAGTAAAAAGAGCAACCCAAAATCTGTGGCGTGTACACTCAGTATTGGAAAAGGATGATCAAATTATCCTGAATTTTAACCAACAATGTTGAAGCTTTGCCAATTTTTATGAAGATTTAGCAATTCCATCAAACTTTGACAGTTATGATCAGGAATAGATATGTTTTGTTGAAAATGACATGAAAAAAATCAGGAAGTTCGTAGAAAACAATGAGGAACCAATTCAGGTATAAGAAACACAGTCGATGAAATCAGAAAAGGCAATACACTAGCTTTATAGTAAAAAAAAAAACTCTAGACAAGTTTGGCTTAACTGCAGAGCACTTAAAATATGCAGCTCCATCCTTACACACTGCATTAGCTGCTCTCTTTAGTGCCATTATTGAACTCTCATTTGTACCAGACCAGTTTAAAACTGGGATTATCAATTCAGTCCTAAAACGTGACAAAGACCCCACAAAATGTTAGAGCTATAGATGTATTATTGCTACACAGATGAGTAGGGAAACTATAAAAATTTGTCATACTCAAATGCATCAAGGAACAATTTCCTAGGAAGCAGCCCAGCCCATTATGGCAGCCCCGATTGTAACCGAAGCAATTACTGAATCCTATGAAAATGGCCGGTCACTGTACATGGCACTACTGGACTTCCAACATGCCTTAAATTTGGTAAACAATGACTCCATGAAACTTAAACTTTTCCTTAAAGGAATCCATACAAAAGTATGGCAACTAATTGAAAACTGGTATATGATCATATCCTCAAAAGGTAAGTGGAAGAATAACATTAGTAAACCATTTCCTAATACAAGTGTCCGCCAAAGACTATCTTCTCTACAGGACTGTACAAAACATATATAAATGAACTCCTCCTTACAGTAGAAAATCGGCAACTAGCTAGGAACCTTTATTGGAACCAAAAAAATATATTGATTGTCCTATCATCATAGATGATGCTGCCTTATCATTCAACTCATGTGAATAGCTGCAAATCATGCTTAATGTGTCCTTCAACTACTCATCGAGAGAACGTTATTTGTACATCCTCAGAAAAGCATGATGTTGCCTTACTTATCCAAGTACTTATGACGAGGCTTGCTGAGTTCTAGTCCAGATATATTAGAATGAGGGTTGAGATTTCCCTATCTGACACCACAAGTAGTGATAGATTCAAGAAATGACAATATCACGCTAAGAAGATTGCAGCTAGGCAGAACATAATGAAAAACAACACTTCAACAAGCAGGTTTGTACATATCAAAAACTTGCTACATTAATATGAGCTCCCAGAAATTAAGATGCTTATGTAATAAGAAATATCGAAATTAAGCTGGAAAACTCTGATCAGACAGCACATAGACAGTAAATGTGACAGGCAACTTCTTGAAAATTGTACAACCAAACAATCACTTCTATACTGTAATTACGAAACATTAAAAACTGGCGGAATTCATTCTGCATGTTCAAACACAAATATGAATCGGAAAGACATAAGATCATAATGATAATTAATCGCAATGCTAAACATAAAAAAAACAAGTTTATCAAAATGGATTTCAGGCAAAGTTATCGATATGTATGAACTTGTACCAACCTTGCATGCAATAAAAACACAAATAAAAAATCTTTTAAACAAAAATACCGAAATCCTTACACCAAGCCCCTGCGACTCTTACCACTTATCAGCTTATGGTGCTCCAAAATACTGGAGGATTATTCAGAAAGTTGAAGAAGAATACAGATCCACATTTCTTTATAAATAACCGGAGACATATTTTAGATTAATTTATACGATGCAAGGTCAATAGCACCTTTTTTCTGTCATAGACATAGACATAGGTAATCTTTGCATGTCTCGCTTTCGTTCTTTTATTTTTTTCTTCCGAAGACGGAGCACCTTTTTGTCTTCTTCTTTACGGGTATGCCTTCCAGTTGTAAGAGCACCGCCTTTCAGACAATCAAACCAGAGACGTTTATAAATAACTAAATGGCTATTAACTGATTAAACCAAATAATTTTCGAGTATAATAAAATGCAAATTAAAACACAGCTCGTGTTTTTAAAAACAGTGATATTTAAAACTGCATCGATGTTTAAAACGCTCGCTGTTAAAACCGACTATATTCTCTACTCTTAGGTCACCTGAACCGAAGGCTCAAGTGAGCTTTTCTGATCAAAATTTGTCTGTCGTCGTCGTCGTCGTCCGCGGCGTAAACTTTTATATTTTCGACTTCTTTTCTGAAACTACAAGGTGGATTTCAATGAAACTTGGTCAGATGCATATATGGGCCAGTGCAATTCAGATTTGTTCGTGACGTTGTCCTGGCTCCCAAAACTAGGTCAAGGTGACCTATGGTTCCAAAAAACTTAAAAAATTTTCTTCTCCGAAAGCGAAGATGGTAGAAAAAATCTGATGTGATACTTGGCTTCTCTAGGGTCTTAAGCTTATAACTTGTTCATTTCGTGAAATTTGGTAAAAAAATAGTTACACGTTTTTGCGGTCAATTTTAAAAATTTCGTAAAATGGCTTCAAATTGTTATAACCTGACTAGATTTCTATATGAATAGATATTGACATGAGGTTTTCAGTTTTGACTTTTTCTTGAAATAACCTTCAAAATGGGGTCAGGGTCAAAGTTCAACGTCATGACCTACTTTGTAATTTGTGCAGTTTTATGCTATTTTCTTCAAAATTTTAAGAGATATATAATCATATATCAAAACATTGTTAAAATGTTCAGCATGACAAAATGTAAAAAGGTACAAAGTTTCGTAACTGTATGATAATACATGTAGGAGTTGTTGCCCCTGAAATGTTATTTTTCTGCCAATGAAAACTTAAACTGTGCATTAGCTTGAAAACTATAAACTTTTTGTATAGACATGTATTTTAGAATATTGTAGGTATTGACATGACGAACATTTTGATATATGGCTCAAGGTCATACGTTCAAAGGTCAAGGTCATAGGTGCATAAAAGACTGAAATTGTTAATTATCTTGGAAATTATTAACTTTTTGTATTGGCATGTATATTAGAATATTGTAGGAATTGATAAAGTAATCATTCTGATATGAGATTCAAGGTCTTACATTTAAAGATCAAGGTCATAGATGCATAAGAAGTTTCAAATTATTAATTATCTTGAAAACCATTAACTTTTTGCATAGGCATATATATTAGAATATTGTAGGTATTGATATGATGATCATTTTACTATGTGGCTCAAGGTCATACGTTCAAAGGTCAAGGTCATGGGTTCATAAAAAAACTTATATTGTTTATTATCTTGGAAACTATTAACATTTTGTATTTTTATGTATATTAGAATATTGTAGGAACTAATATGGCGATTATTCTGATTTAAGATTCAAGGTCTTAAGTTTAAAGGTCAAGGTCATAGATGCATAAAAAGACTCAAATTGTTAATTGTCTTGAAAACTATTAACTTTTTTATAGGCATGTATATAAGAATATTCTATGTATTTTTGCAAATGATTTTGGATATATACTCAGGTTGGCCATATCCTCAGGTGAGAGTTAAGGCCCATTGCCTCTTGTTTACAACAGTGGTCAACGACTAGTTCTATTGGAATGCTTTTAATTTTAGAACTATATTAAGCTGAAGACACGTGATTTTACTGTTGGAAAGATATTTTAGAGATACTAGTATTCAAGCGTATAATCACCAACGAAATCGTGCAAAGCGTTATGTACACCATTACTGGAACTACATTGTGCATTCCATTACTGCGACTACATTATGTATACCATTACCGCGACTACAGTCAGTATACCATTGCCGCGACTACATTGTGCATACCATAACCGTAAATACTATGTTTATAAAATTACCGCGACTACAATGAGTACACCATTGCCGCGACTACATTATTTATATCATTACCGCGAATACATTTTCATACCATTACCACGATTACATTGTTTATACAATTGCAGCAACAACACTGTACATACCATTACCACGACTACATTGTGTACACCATTACTGCGACGACATTGTGTATACCATTTCCGCGACTACAATGAGTATATCATTAACGCGACTACATTCAGTATGCCATTGACGCGACTATATTATATTGTGCATACCATTACCGCGACTACAATGAGTACACCATTGCCGCGACTACATTGTTTATACAATTACTGCAACTACATTGTACATACCATTACCGCGACTACATTGTGTATACCATTACTGCGACTACCATGAATACATCATTGCCGCGACTACATTATTTATATCATTACCGCGACTACATTGTTTATACAATTACTTCAACAACACTGTACATGCCATTTATATGACAACATTGTGTATACCATTACTGTGACTACATTGTCTATACCATTACCGCGAATACAATGAGTACATCATTAATTACATAAACTACATTATTAATACCATTACCGCGACTACATTGTTCATACAATTACTGCAACGACACTACACATTGTGTATAACATTACTGTGACTACATTGTCTATACCATTACCTCGACTCAAATGTGTATACCATTACCGCGACTACATTGTTTATACCTTTGCCGCGACTACATTATGTATACCATTACTGTGACTACATTGTGTTCATCATCGCCGCGACAACATTGTGCATACCATTACCGCGACTACGTTGTTTATACAATTACTGCGACTACACTGTACATACCATTACCACGACTTCATTTTGTACACCATTACTGTGACTATATTGTGTACACCATTACCGCGACTACAATGAGTATATCATTACTGCGACTACATTATTTATATCATTACCGCGACTACGTTGTTTATACAATTACTGCGACTACACTGTACATACCATTACCACGACTTCATTTTGTACACCATTACTGTGACTATATTGTGTACATCATTACCGCGACTACAATGAGTTTATCATTACTGCAACTACATTATTTATATCATTACCGCGACTACGTTGTTTATACAATTACTGCAACAACACTGTACATACCAATAACACGACTACATTGTGTGCACCATTACTGCGACGACATTTTTATACCATTACCGCGACTACAATGAGTACATCATTACCGCGACTACATTATATTGTGCATACCATTACCGCGACTACATTGTTTATACAATTATTGCAACTACACTGTAAATACCATTACCGCGACTACATTGTGTATACCATTACCGCGACTACCATGAGTACATCATTGCCGCGACGACATTATTTATATCAATACCGCGACTACATTGTTTATACAATTACTGCAACAACACTGTACATACCATTACTGTGACTAAATTGTGTACACAATTACTGTGACTACATTGTGTATACCATTACTGTGACTACATTGTGTATACCATTACAGCGACTACAATGAGTACATCATTGCCGCGACTTCATTATTTATATCATTACCGCGAATACATTGTTTATACAATTACTGCTACAACACTGTACATACAATTACCATGACTTCATTGTGCATATCATTACTACGACTACATTGTGTACACCATTACTGCGACTACATTGTGTACACCATTACTGCGACTACATGGTGTATACCATTACCGCGACTACAGTGTTTTTACCATTACTTGACTACATTGTGTATACCATTACCATGGCTACATTGTGTACACCATTACTGTGACTACATTGTCTATACCATTACCGCGACTACAATGAGTATATCATTACCACGACTACATTCACTATACCATTGCCGCGACTACATTGTGCATAACATTACCGCGACTACATTGTTTGTACAATTACCGCTACAACAATGAGTACACCATTGCCGTGACTACATTATGTATATCATTTCCGCGAATACATTTTCATACCATTACCGCGACTACATTGTGTATACCATTACTGCGCCTACATTGTGTATACCATTACCGCAACTACAATGAGTATACCATTACAACGACTTCATTGTGTTCACCATTACTATGACTACATTGTTTATACAATGACCGCGACTACAGTGAGTACATCATTGCCGCGACTACATTATTAATATCATTACAGCGAATACATTTTCATATCATTATCGCGACCACATTGTTTATACAATCACTGCAACTACATTGTACATACCATAACCACGACTACATTGTGTACACCATTACTGCGACGACATTGTGTATACCATTACCGCGACTACAATGAGTATATCATTACCGCGACTACATTCGGTGGACCATTGCCGCGACTACATTGTTTATACAATTACTGCAACTATACTGTTCATACCAATATCACGACTACAATGTGTACACCATTACTGTGACTACATTGTGTATACCATTGCCGCGACTACATTGTTTATATAATTACCGCGACGTCAATGAGTACATCATTACCGCGGCTACATTATTTATATCATTACCGCGAATACATTTTCATGCCATTACTGCGACTACATTGTACATACTATTACCACGACTACATTGTTTACGCCATTACTGCGACTACATTGTGTATACTATTACTGCGACTACATTGTGTATACTATTACCACCACTACATTTTGTATACCATTACTGCGACTTCATTGTGTATACTATTACTGCGACTACATTGTGTATACTATTACCGTGACTATATTGTGTATGCCATTACTGCGACTACATTGTGTATACTATTACTGCGACTACATTGTATATACTTTTACCACGATTAATTGTGTATACCATTACTGCGAGTTCATTGTGTATACTATTACTGCGACTACATTGTGTATACCATTACCGTGACTACATTGTGTATGCCATTACTGCGACTACATTGTGTATACTATTACTGCGACTACATTGTACATACTATTTCCACGACTACATTGTGTATGCCATAACTGCGACTACATTGTTAATACTATTACTCCGATTTCATTGTGTATACTATTACAGCGACTACATTGTTTATACCAATACTGTGACTTTAATGAGAATATCATTACCGCGACAACATTGTGTATACCATTACCACGACTACAATGAGTTTATCATTAACAAGACTACATGTCGTATTCCGTTACATTGTGAATCTGATATAATCTTGTGTTTTTTTTTTCTATCTGTGATGTCACACTGAGAATATTGAAGACATTGGAGCTTATATAAAAGTTCGCACAAAACTCGGGTCATTCGGTAACACAGATTTTTACTGATTGGGGAGGTTTACGGGTCTGACAAGGCTACTCGTATCTTATGAGATACAGTTGAGACTGGCAAAGAGCTATAGTCAAAGATGCAACAAAATTTGGCCGACCTGTGACTGTAACAATCAGGGATAATGCCTCAAAAGTCGGGGAAATAATTCACCGTGATGGCAGATATACGATTCGTGATATGGCGAAGGCTGTTGAGTTACCGCTATCGCCAATACATTTCATTTTAAAGCGTATTTTGAAAGTACGAAAGATTTCTGCCAGATTAACTCCGCATCATATTGACAGAGGATCAAAAATGAATACGAGTAAAAACCGCAAGACAGTTGCTCAAAAGGTTTTCTAAATTCAATCAGACAGTTTGCATTATTACTGGTGACGAAACATGGGTTCACTTCATGTGTATTTCGATCAAGTAAAAAAAATAGAAACAAAATGTGGTAATTAAATACAACACTGTAGTTGCCAAAAAAAGCATAAGCACAATGATGGTTCTTTATTGCATATTCTTCTCATGTGATGGTATAGACGTACAAATTCTGGTGGCGATGGGTAAAAGAGTTACAGGTCGGTATTACCGAGGGGATATACTAAAAAGCTCAAGAAATATTATCTTAAAAGACGCCCTGTGTCAGGATATAGGCATATTTGTCTACTTCATGATGATGTTCCATCATATACATCTGAGCTTGTGAAGCAATTTTTTAAGTCAAAGAGGGTTACCGTCTTCCGGCAAACCCACCATACTGTCACGATCTAGCCCCATGCGACTTTTTCCTTTTCCAAAACTTAAAAAGTACTTATCTGATCGTCGTTACAAGTCCCGACAAGTCATCAGTCAGTGTCTCAAAGGTTTACCTAAATCAGGTTACCGTTACGTATTTTATAAATGGAGTCAGAGATTGAGAAATTAAGTAATTTCAAACCGCGGAAATTATTCTAAATGAATGTAATATCTATTTCACCGTTTGAATCTTCGAACCCCGGCCAGGTCTGAGCCAAGACTTGAAAGGGGGTGGTGACTGTTCTTTCGCCAAGCACTCGACATTACGAAGTGAAAATCACGGTTCTTTCGGATGGGAACTTAAAATAAACGAGGTCCCGTGTCACGGTAGACGTGGCACGATAAAGAACCCTGCTGTATAATAACACGGGGGTAATACCAATTTCGCGATTTCCGCATACGACCGATTGGTACTTGCGTTTTTGCATTCGACCGATGGTGATGTTACTAACGACACAGGTACGTCATCGACCGATGCAAAAAACCACGTCGGGAGAGGTAAATAACTCTATATTCTTTTTTAAAATCAGTAATTCAATAATTATTTTAGCAGTGATCAATCATTTAAAGCTTTAACTTGATATTCATTTATCTGAAACGTATTTGTGCGTCTGCTTTGAAAGATTATTGCCGTTACAAATTACAGTACCAATTTACAACTAAAAAGTTCAATTTAAGCAACTTTTACAAATTGGGCAATTTTGTTATCTTATCAAATCTTTTATCAAAATAGAATCTTAATTTTGCAACAAAAATACAATACATAATTTTTGCGGATTTTAAGTTTTTGTCAAAAATATTTTTACCGATACGGCATTCGACGAACAAGTATTAGTGGCAGTACGGTCTTCGAATGCCCCATGAAAACACAACCAGTTTATAAAATATCAATAACTGCCTTTAATTTTATGTTAAGCCAGAAAAAAAATGTTTGAATGGATGCAATGTATGCATTAATTAAAATATTGGTGAAAAATTAAATTCAATATTTTGCATTAAATGTGGTATAAAGAGACATTTAACAAAAAATTGCCATAACAGCTGATTAATACCGATATTTTATGTATAACCCTACACTAGGTAAAAACATTCACTTCCACAGACTCATCAATATCTGTGAACAAGAAAAAACATGTTACCTATCTTTAAATAATTATCATCGTTTTGAAATTAATCTCCGTCTTCAGGTGGTATGGTTTTTTTGCATCGGTCGATGACCGTACCTTTGTCGTTAGTAACATCATCATCGGTCGAATGCGAAAACGCAAGTACCAATCGGTCGTATGCGGAAATCGCAAAATTGGTATTATCCCCGTGAATAAATGCCATCAGCGCAACGCAAAGGCAAAATTTTTGCACTTTCGCCTATAGCTGGCGACGTCTCGATATCAGTGAAATATTCTGGACTTGGGCGTTAAAACACCATTATTCAACTAAACATTTGAATCGAATGTTTTTGAGATATCATACAATACACATTAAATATCGAGCAGCCCTCGTATTTACTTAAATAAAAACAAGAAGACATTGTCATTCAGATCCCCCGCTCTACTCACTCTCAATGTTCCATCAAAAGTTTCATTGATAACAACTTCTATTTATTATCGTGTAAAACTTATAAAGTCTTGTGTTTTAAAAATGGCAGGAAAACTAAAATGTTTTAAAATGACATTACTTTTTTTTTTTATCAAAATATCAACAATTTTCATAAGTACCTATCATTTTTCATCAGACATACATGGATAGAACTTGATTCTTTTTCTCGTGATTTTAAAAATTTATTTTAATTTTGTTGTTGTTGTTCTTGTTGTTTTATTCATTGAAAACAAGTAATTTAGCTATTTAGGCGTATAAGTACATTATGTTAAATATATATAACATAATTCTAAAAACGGGAAATAATAAAAAAGAAAAATTGTTAGTTGGAAATTCCACATGTAATATGCTATTAAAGCAAAATATATATGTTGTATACTAGTATATGTGACAATGTAATAATTACTATTATATATCATTATTTTTGCCCACTTTATGATATTCATTACAGATATGAAGACCAAGAGCAAGTTTTCATCATCATCATCAAAGAGACAATTTTTTGGTTAAAAATTCCATGTGTAATATATCATTAATGAAACGAGACCTATACGGGATCCAAACCTGCGTCGTCGCCAGGGCATTATAACCACAGATACTTATTTCTGATATTAAGAAACAGTATATCCTTAGTAGTTTATAATGTAAGAAATAAGTGTCTGCTATTTTTTCAACCAGGAATAGCCAGAAATATCTATACTACAGATTTTTTTAGCAGCTGTGAAATGCATGTATCAAATAATGCTTCTTTTAGAAAAATGTTCTCCCAAGTGCAGCAGGTATGATATTTACTGACCATGTATAAACCATATTAGGTCACCAACACACCATGTAATGATTATATCCTACCAATTTGGTGTTAAATTGAATCATAAAACTAAACTTTTACATCTGCATCAAGCAATTCGGGGTTGCCTTTTTATTGTGAAAATATATTGAAAGCAAGGAAGAACATAGTAGCTACGTGAACATTGCATAAAAACCAGTCTAAATAGCATTATTGGGTTGGATGAATTTTAGAACCGTTGTTGAATTAGCAGAAAGGCTGTAATCCCTTGATAAAACATTCATATGTAAAAAAGTGATTAATTTAATTAATTCTTCCAAATTACAATATGTGAATATACAAAGAATATATAATGTGGGAATTACAAAAATCAAGCTTTTTGTAAATAAAGACCAATTTCTCAATTTATAAAATGACAATTGGCCAATTTAAAGATTTAATGGCATGAAATTACTTTGTCAATCCAAAGTAAGTGCATTTAAAATAAGTGTTTCAATATGCGTTATTATTTTCATATGCGTTATTGCTTGTTTTTCATCAACAATAATGTTGTATCATGATCTTAAATGTGTTGTTGCTAAGTACACGTTTTTAAAGTAATAAACTACTATTTTTAACTTCAATACTGCGACAAAATGAGTTTAACTACTCATTTATTCCTTATGCGAGTATTTTGAAAGCACATACAGCTGCATTATCAAATTTTAACATATATGTCTTATGGATTACACAATTATGCACCATTCAAATATCACACAAATAGGAGGTGCACATCGCTGATGTGTGCAAAACAACTGGTTTTTTTTTTTATTTAATTTGGATAAAGTTCATATGAGCTATGAATTACACAATCTATGCACCCTTTATGTTTTTTTGGAAAAATGACAAAGTTCAACAACGGGGGATAATTACTATGTAGATGCTGTATTGATATGCGCATTGTAGTCGCGGTAATGGTATACAATATTGTTGCGACAATGTCCACTTAAAGCACAATAACATCTAACTAACTAAATCGTCAACACAATGTAGTCGCGGTAATATTATAACAATGCAGTGGAGGTAAGGGTCGTAACAATTAATGTAATCGCAATAATGGTCTACAAAATGAAGACGCGACAATGACTACTTAGATTGAAGATGCAGTTGCAGCAATATCTAGCTAACTAAATCAGATTCACAATGTAGTCAGGGTAATGGGATACAAAATGTGGTGTTGCTAAGGATATACTTAATATAGTCGCAGTAATGGTATACATGTACTCAATGTAGTCGCGGTAATGGAATACAAAATGTAGTGTTGGTAATGATAAACTCAATATAGTCGAGAAAATGGTATACATGTACTCAAGGTAGTCGCGTAATGGTATACACAATGTAGTGGCGGTAATGGTATACAAAATGTAGTGGCAGTAATGGTATGCACAATGTAGTGGCGGTAATGGCATACAAAATGTAGTGGCGGTAATGGTATGCACAATGTAGTGGCGGTAATGGTATACAAAATGTAGTGGCGGTAATGGTATGCACAATGTAGTGGCGGTAATGGTATACAAAATGTAGTGGCGGTAATGGTAGGCACAATGTAATGGCGGTAATGGTATGCACAATGTAGTGGCGGTAATGATATGCACAATGTAGTGGCGGTAATGGTATGCACAATGTAGTGGCGGTAATGGTATGCACAATGTAGTGGCGGTAATGGTATACAAAATGTAATGGCGGTAATGGTATACATAATGTAGCCGTGGTAATGGTATACACGATGTAGCGGCGGTAATGGTATACACTATGTAGTGGCCGTAATGGTATACACGATGTAGTGGCGGTAATGGTATACAAAATTCAGTCGCGGTTATGGTATACACAATGTAGTGGCGGTAATGTTATACAAAATATAGTGGCGGTAATGATATACAAAATGCAGTCGCGGTAATGATATACAAAATGCAGTCGCAGTTATGGTATACACAATATAGTGGCGGTAATGGTATACAAAATGTAGTGGCGGTTATGGTATACACAATGTGGTGGCGGTAATGGTATAAAAAATGCAGTCGCAGTAATGGTATATAAATACAGTGGCGGTAAAGGTATACAAAATGAAGTGGTTGTAATGGTATACAGAATGTAGTTGCGGTAATAGTATGAAAAATATAGTTGGGGTAATGGTATGCAAAATGCAGTGGCGGTAATGGTATACACAATGTAATGGCGGTTATGGTATAAAAAATATAGTGGAGGTAAAGGTATACACGATGTAGTGGCGGTAATGGTTTACAAGATGTAGTGGCGGTTATGGTATACAAAATGTAGTGGCGGTAATGGTATAAAAAATTCAGTCACGGTAATGGTATACAACAGGTAGTGGCGGTAATGGTATACACAATGTAGTGGCGGTAATGGTATACAAAATGTTGTCGCGTTAATGGTTTACAAGATGTAGTGGCGGTAATGGTATACAAAATGTAGTGGCGGTAATGGTATGCACAATGTAGTGGCCATAATGGTATACACGATGTAGTGGCCGTAATGGTATACACGATGTAGTGGCGGTAATGGTATAAAAAATTCAGTCGAGGTTATGGTATACACAATGTAGTGGCGGTAATGATATACAAAATGTGGTGGCGGTAATAGTATACAAAATGTAGTGACAGTAATGGTATACAAAATATAGTGGCGGTAATGATATACAAAATGTGGTGGCGGTAATAGTATACAAAATGTAGTGACAGTAATGGTATACAAAATGTGGTGGCGGTAATGGTATACAAAATGTAGTGGCGGTAATGGTATGCACAATGTAGTCGCGGTAATGGTATGCACAATGTAGTCGCGGTAATGGAATGCACAATGTAGTCGCGGTAGTGATATACAAAATATAGTGGCTGTAAAGGTATACAAGATATAGTGGCGGTAATGGTATACACGATGTAGTGGCGGTAATAGTATACACAATGTAGTGGCGGTAATGGTATACACAATGTAGTGGCGGTAATGGTATTACAAAATGCAGTCGCGGTAATGGTATACATAATGTTGTCACGGTAATGGTATACAAAATGCAGTCGCGGTAATGGTATACACAATGTAGTGGCGGTAATGGTATACATAATGTAGTCACGATAATGGTATACAAAATGTAGTGGCGGTAATGGTATACACAATGTAGTGGCGGTAATGGTATGCACAATAAGTGGCGGTAATGGTATTCAAAAAGTAGTCACGTTGACGGTATACAAAATGTAATGGCTGTAATGGTATACATAATGTAGCCGTGGTAATGGTATACACGATGTAGCGGCGGAAATGGTATACACTTTGTAGTGGCCGTAATGGTATACACGATGTAGTGGCGGTAATGGTATATAAAATTCAGTCGCGGTTATGGTATACACAATGTAGTGGCGGAAATGGTATACAAAATATAGTGGCGGTAATAATATACAAAATGCAGTCGCGGTAATGATATACAAAATGCAGTCGCAGTTATGGTATACACAATGTAGTGGCGGTTATGGTATACAAAATGTAGTGGCGGTAATGGTATACACAATGTGGTGGCGGTAATGGTATAAAAAATGCAGTCGCAGTAATGGTATATAAATACAGTGGCGGTAAAGGTATACAACATGAAGTGGTTGTTATGGTATACAGAATGTAGTTGCGGTAATAGTATGAAAAATATAGTTGGGGTAATGGTATGCAAAATGCAGTGGCGGTAATGGTATACACAATGTAATGGCGGTTATGGTATAAAAAATATAGTGGAGGTAAAGGTATACACGATGTAGTGGCGGTAATGGTTTACAAGATGTAGTGGCGGTAATGGTATACAAAATGTAGTGGCAGTAATGGTATAAAAAATTCAGTCACGGTAATGGTATACAACAGGTAGTGGCGGTAATGGTATACACAATGTAGTGGCGGTAATGGTATACAAAATGTTGTGGCGTTAATGGTTTACAAGATGTAGTGGCGGTAATGGTATACAAAATGTAGTGGCGGTAATGGTATGCACAATGTAGTGGCCGTAATGGTATACACGATGTAGTGGCCGTAATGGTATACACGATGTAGTGGCGGTAATGGTATAAAAAATTCAGTCGAGGTTATGGTATACACAATGTTGTGGCGGTAATGATATACAAAATGTGGTGGCGGTAATAGTATACAAAATGTAGTGACAGTAATGGTATACAAAATATAGTGGCGGTAATTATATACAAAATGTGGTGGCGGTAATAGTATACAAAATGCAGTGACAGTAATGGTATACAAAATGTGGTGGCGGTAATGGTATACAAAATGTAGTGGCGGTAATGGTATGCACAATGTAGTCGCGGTAATGGTATGCACAATGTAGTCGCGGTAGTGATATACAAAATATAGTGGCTGTAAAGGTATACACAATGTAGTGGCGGTAATGGTATACACAATGTAGTGGCGGTAATAGTATACACAATGTAGTGGCGGTAATGGTGTACACAATGTAGTGGCGGTAATGGTATTACAAAATGCAGTCGCGGTAATGGTATACACAATGTAGTGGCGGTAATGGTATACATAATGTTGTCACGGTAATGGTATACAAAATGCAGTCGCGGTAATGGTATACACAATGTAGTGGCGGTAATGGTATACATAATGTAGTCACGATAATGGTATACAAAATGTAGTGGCGGTAATGGTATACACAATGTAGTGGCGGTAATGGTATACACAATGTAGTGGCGGTAATTGTATACAAAATATAGTGGCGGTAATGGTATACACGATGTAGTGGCGGTAATGGTATACAAAATGTAGTGGCGGTAATGGTATACAAAATATAGTGGCTGTATAGGTATACATAATGTAGTCACGGTAATGGTATACGAAATGCAGTGGCGGTAATGGTATACGAAATTCAGTCGCGGGTATGGTATACACAATGTAGTCACGGTAATGGTATACAAAATGTAGTTGCGGTAATGGTATACACAATGTAGTGACGGTTACGGTATACAAAATGCAGTCGCGGTTATGGTATACACAATGTAGTGGCGGTAATGGTATACAAAATTTAGTGGCGGTAATAGTATACAAAATGTGTTTGCGGTAATAATGATCAAAGTGCTGACATCACTGATGGAAAGATTGGATAAACAATGTGTTATTTTCTCTTACCAGACCAGGTCTGATAGGAGGTTTCAAGGAAATCCGTAAATTTTTTATATAAACCTGATGACTAAGTAAAACAAATTACATATGTAGCAAAACTGGCACACATCGTACGGTGTAAAAACAAAATGAATTCCTGTTAAGCATTTGTAGTTCAAGATGTAAATGGTAGATCACTCACTCGTTGGGTGAAACGAGTTGCATTCTGTCAAATAAATACAGGGATTGTAGTCTATAGGCAAGAAAATTTGTTCCTCATACAAGTGACGAAACAGATTCTTTGCAAAGTGAAACAATATGCAAACCAAATCTCAAAAAAAAAAATTATATCATCAAAGTGGTAGAACTGATTATCAGAATAGGCGTCTGCATGCAGTTTTGCAGGCAATTATGTCATAGCTGTCAATGATTTCAAAGTTAAGCGTGTGACAACCCAAAGACGGAAACATGTTGTCAGTTTTTACTTTCTGGATAGCTTGATTATGCGTGTATGTAAAGTTTTAGCATGTGAGCGTGATTTACATCCAAAATGCATATGACTTGGCAGGCATATTGTGTGATCTCTGCAACAATCATTCATTCTTCAAAGAGTGGAGTAATGTTGTTTTACATCCCAGTCAAGATTCAGTTATTTCCAGGCAGTCAGTTTGGGGATGGTGGAGGAAACTGGAGTGCCTGGAGAAAACCACCGACTTTCTATAAGTGAACTGACAAACTTCCTCACACTTGGTTCTGTCTTGAGAAGATTCAAACCCAGGCAGTTAGAGGTGCTGTGATCCTTAAGCACTGTTTAGACCACTCAGCCTCCAAGGCTCCCATTCTTCAAAGATAAGTACAAGACTTGACATTATTGTGCTCAGCATAATACAACCAAAATATGCTAGCATATTAACACTATAATACATTGGCAGCTGATGGTATTGGGGCTCTAAATGTTGATTTTGTTCCCATGAGAGTGGTGTGAAAAAATTTCAGTACCATTGTAACATGTGTGTCCATCATGTTCATATATCAACCAATGCTATAGCTAGAAATATTAACAAGAACCAGCTTACATCTCTGAAAAATATTTACTTCTTTTAAATTACATATATATGTAGCTCTGTTGCAACAGCAGTTGTTTGTAATACAATGTTGATGTACCACTGAAACTCTGCCAGGTTTTGTTTTATTATTATTGATTTACTAACCAGAATGAGGACATTGATTTTAGTGAACAGTTTCCAAACATATAAGGGATGATGAATCATTGACAGCAGCTTACCTTAAGCATTCATTCAACTGTCTTAAAATAACTCTCCATATTTTTTTCCACGGTTAATTTTCATACATCATTTTTGATTATTGAAAATCTTACATCAGGTTGGTTATCCTATTGACACACAATTACCTTCAAGTAACTTTAAATAAAAACAAGAGGGCCATGAAGGCCCTGGATGCTCACCTGAAAATGATGTACACTCAGCTTGATTTTGGACAACTGGAGCTTCTATTCTTAAAAGAGATTTTTCCTATATTTTGAGCTAGCAACCTACTTATTGACACAACATGACCCATATACTAACTTGAGATAACTTTTTCAGGAAGATCATTCTGAGCCAGTTTGATAAGATTGGTCTAAAATTGACCCCTCATATGTGTTAACAAGGTTTTCTTACAATTTGACCTAGTGACCTACTTATTGACCCAACATTGCCCATATAAGAACTTGAGCTAGCTTTTGTCAAGATCATTCCGACTAAGTTTGGTGAAAATTGGACTAAAATTGGGGCCTCATATGTGTTAACAAGGTTTTTTTACAATTTGACCTAGTGACCTACTCATTGATCCAACATGGCCCATATACATTCTTGAGCTAGCTTTTGTCAAGAAGATCATTCTGACTAAGTTTGGTGAAGATTAAACTAAAGTTGGGGCCTCATATGTGTTAACAAGGTTTTCTTACAATTTGACCTAGGGACCTACTCATTGATCCAATATGGCCCATATACGAAAATGGGCTAGCTTCTGTCAAGAAGATCATTCTGACTAAGTTTGATGAAGATTGGACTAAAATTGAGGCCTCAGGAGTGTTAACAAGGTTCCTATATAATTTGACCTAGTGACCTACTTATTGGCCAGACATGGCCCGTATAGGAACTTGAGCTAGCTTTTGTCAAAAAGATCATTCTAAGTTTGATAAAGACTGCACTAAAATTGGGGCCTCAAGAGTGTTATAACCGTTTTCTACAATTTGACCTAGTGACCTATGTATTGGCCCAACATGGCCCATATAAAAAATTTTGCTAACTCTTGTCAAAAAGAATATTCTGACTAAGTTTAATGAAGATTGGACTAAAATTGAGGCCTCAGGAGTGTTAACAAGGTTCCTATATAATTTGACCTAGTGACCTACTTATTGGCCAGACATGGCCCGTATAGGAACTTGAGCTAGCTTTTGTCAGAAAGATCATTCTGACTAAGTTTGATAAAGACTGCACTAAAATTGGGGCCTCAAGAGTGTTATAACCGTTTTCTACAATTTGACCTAGTGACCTACTTATTAACCCAACATGGCCCATAGGATCTTGAGCTAGCTTTTGTCAAGAAGATCACTCTTACTAAGTTTGATGAAGATTGGACTAAAATTGGGGCCACAGGAGTGTTAACAAGTTTTAGCTACTATTTGACCTAGTGACTTACTTATTTACCCAACATGGCCCATTTACAAACCTGAGCTAGCTTTTATCAAGAAGATCATTCTGACTAAGTTTGATGACAATTAGACTAAAATTGGGGCCTCAGGAGTGTTAACAAGGTTTTCTTACAATTTGACCTATTGACCTACTTATTGATCAAACATAGCCCATATACAAACTTGAGCTAGCTTTTGTCAAGATGATCATTCTGACTAAGTTTGATGAAGTTTAGACTTAAATTGGGGCCTCAAAGTGTTAACATGGTTTTCTACAATTTGACCTAGTGACCTACTTATTGACCCAACATAGCCCATATACAAACTTAGCTAGCTTTTGTCAAGAAGATCATTCTGACTAAGTTTGATGACAATTAGACTAAAATTGGGGCCTCAGGAGTGTTAACAAGGTTTTCTTACAATTTGACCTATTGACCTACTTATTGACCCAACATGGCCAATATACGAACTTGAGCTAGCTTTTGTCAAGAGTGTCATTCTGCCTAAGTTTGATGAAGAATGGACTAAAATTGGGGCCTGTGGAGTGTTAACAAGGTTTTCTTACAATTTGACCTAGTGAACTACTTATTAACCCAACATGGCCCATATAGGAATTTTGTCAAGAGGATCATTCTTACTAAGTTTGATAAAGACTGGACTAAAATTGGGGCCTCAGGAGTGTTAACAAGTTTTTTTTTTCTACAATTTGACCTAGTGACCTACTTATTAACCCAACATGGCCCATATATGATCTTGAGCTAGCTTTTGTCAAGAAGATCACTCTTACTAAGTTTGATGAAGATTGGACTAAAATTGGGGCCACAGGAGTGTTAACAAGTTTTATCTACTATTTGACCTAGTGACTTACTTATTTACCCAACATGGCCCATTTACAAACCTGAGCTAGCTTTTGTCAAGAAGATCATTCTGACTAAGTTTGATGACAATTAGACTAAAATTGGGGCCTCAGGAGTGTTAACAAGGTTTTCTTACAATTTGACCTATTGACCTACTTATTGATCAAACATAGCCCATATACAAACTTGAGCTAGCTTTTGTCAAGATGATCATTCTGACTAAGTTTGATGAAGTTTAGACTAAAATTGGGGCCTCAAAGTGTTAACATGGTTTTCTACAATTTGACCTAGTGACCTACTTATTGACCCAACATAGCCCATATACAAACTTAGCTAGCTTTTGTCAAGAAGATCATTCTGACTAAGTTTGATGACAATTAGACTAAAATTGGGGCCTCAGGAGTGTTAACAAGGTTTTCTTACAATTTGACCTATTGACCTACTTATTGACCCAACATGGCCAATATACGAACTTGAGCTAGCTTTTGTCAAGAGTGTCATTCTGCCTAAGTTTGATGAAGAATGGACTAAAATTGGGGCCTCAGGAGTGTTAACAAGGTTTTCTTACAATTTGACCTAGTGAACTACTTATTAACCCAACATGGCCCATATAGGAATTTTGTCAAGAGGATCATTCTAACTAAGTTTGATAAAGACTGGACTAAAATTGGGGCCTCAGGAGTGTTAACAAGTTTTTTTTTTTCTACAATTTGACCTAGTGATCTACTTACTGAACCAACATGGCCCATTTACAAACTTGAGCTAGCTTTTGTCAAGAGCATTATTCTGACTAAGTTTGGTGAAGATTGGACAAAATTGGGGCCTCAGGAGTGTTAACAAGGTTTTCTTACAATCTGACCTAGTGACCTACTTACTGACCCAACATGGCCCATATACAAACTTGAGCTAGCTTTTGTCAAGAGAATCTGAGAAAGTTTGATTAAGATTGCACTCAAATTGTGGCCTCAGGAGTGTTAACAATCAAAAGTTGACACACAACGCACAATGATCCACCACAATACCTCACTTGAGCACTTTGTGCTCAGGTGAGCTAAAAAGATCAATTCTTTTATGTGGAACTTTTATTTTTGTAGATATTTTTAAAAAATACACTATATTCCAAATGTTATGTATAGTCATGTACTGACTACAATCCGTTGTGCATGTACATACATCTCAATAACTCAAGTCTACTTGACATCTTATGCACATAAATGTTACCACGGCAACACTATGGTTATCCATGGTCTCCATTCTTCCTTGCTGGATCTTTTAAAAGCAAATTACAAATACATGTTACATTTTTGCCTTACGACACAAATCTGGTGCTGCTGGCTTTACTATCTTTCTTTTTGGGTATGAAAGAGTAATGGCTTCTTTGACACTGTTGTTGGCTTTAAAATTTATCATAAATTTCATCATCTGGTCTAATGTAAAACAATTGTCATGTTGAACCCTGTAAAAAATGAAAAAAACACATAAATTGTCTGGCTCTATTCTATATTTTCCTAGAACAATAATGTTTTCCTATACAATATTTTATCAAGTCAGGGCTTTTAAATGTAAATGTCATCCTAATTATTTTGTATCAACAGAGATCTCCTATGCCATATTTAATTATATGTGACTAAGTGGTACACAGATCTCCCATGCCATATTTAATTATATGTGACTAAGCGGTACACAGATCTCCCATTCCATATTTAATTATATGTGACTAAGTGGTACACAGATCTCCCATGCCATATTTAATTATATGTGACTAAGTGGTACACAGATCTCCCATTCCATATTTAATTATATGTGACTAAGTGGTACACAGATCTCCCATGCCATATTTAATTATATGTGACTAAGCGGTACACAGATCTCCCATGCCATATTTAATTATATGTGACTAAGTGGTACACAGATCTCCCATGCCATATTTAATTATATGTGACTAAGCGGTACACAGATCTCCCATGCCATATTTAATTATATGTGACTAAGTGGTACACAGATCTCCCATGCCATATTTAATTATATGTGACTAAGTGGTACACAGATCTCCCATTCCATATTTAATTATATTTGACTAAGTGGTACACAGATCTCCCATTCCATATTTAATTATATTTGACTAAGTGGTACACAGATCTCCTATGCCATATTTAATTATATTTGACTAAGTGGTACACAGATCTCCCATTCCATATTTAATTATATGTGACTAAGTGGTACACAGATCTACCATTCCATATTTAATTATATTTGACTAAGTGGTACACAGATCTCCCATTCCATATTTAATTATATTTGACTAAGTGGTACACAGATCTCCTATGCCATATTTAATTATATGTGACTAAGTGGTACACAGATCTCCCATTCCATATTTAATTAGATTTGACTAAGTGGTACACAGATCTCCCATGCCATATTTGTTAATATTTGACTAAGCGGTACACAGATCTCCCATGCCATATTTAATTATATGTGACTAAGTGGTACACAGATCTCCCATGCCATATTTAATTATATGTGACTAAGCGGTACACAGATCTCCCATGCCATATTTAATTATATGTGACTAAGCAGTAAACAGATCTCCCATGCCATATTTAATTATATGTGACTAAGCGGTACACAGATCTCCTATGCCATATTTAATTATATTTGAGTAAGTGGTACACAGATCTCCTATGCCATATTTAATTATATGTGACTAAGCGGTACACAGATCTCCCATTCCATATTTAATTAGATTTGACTAAGTGGTACACAGATCTCCCATGCCATATTTAATTATATTTGACTAAGCGGTACACAGATCTCCCATTCCATATTTAATTAGATTTGACTAAGTGGTACACAGATCTCCCATGCCATATTTGTTAATATTTGACTAAGCGGTACACAGATCTCCCATGCCATATTTAATTATATTTGACTAAGCGGTACACAGATCTCCCATGCCATATTTAATTATATTTGACTAAGTGGTACACAGATCTCCCATGCCATATTTGTTAATATTTGACTAAGCGGTACACAGATCTCCCATGCCATATTTAATTATATTTGACTGAGTGGTACACAGATCTCTCATGCCATATTTAATTATATTTGACTAAGTGGTACACAGATCTCCCATGCCATATTTGTTAATATTTGACTGAGTGGTACACAGATCTCTCATGCCATATTTAATTATATTTGACTAAGTGGTACACAGATCTCCCATGCCATATTTGTTAATATTTGACTAAGCGGTACACAGATCTCCCATGCCATATTTAATTATATGTGACTGAGTGGTACACAGATCTCTCATGCCATATTTAATTAGATTTGACTAAGTGGTACACAGATCTCCCATGCCATATTTGTTAATATTTGACTAAGCGGTACACAGATCTCCCATGCCATATTTAATTAGATTTGACTAAGTGGTACACAGATCTCCTATGCCATATTTAATTATATTTGACTAAGCGGTACACAGATCTCCCATGCCATATTTAATTATATTTGACTAAGCGGTACACAGATCTCTCATGCCATATTTAATTATATTTGACCAAGTGGTACACAGATCTCCCATGCCATATTTGTTAATATTTGACTAAGCGGTACACAGATCTCCCATGCCATATTTAATTATATTTGACTAAGTGGTACACAGATCTCCCATGCCATATTTGTTAATATTTGACTAAGTGGTACACAGATCTCCCATGCCATATTTAATTATATTTGACTAAGTGGTACACAGATCTCCCATGCCATATTTAATTATATTTGACTAAGCGGTACACAGATCTCCCATGCCATATTTAATTATATTTGACTGAGCGGTACACAGATCTCCCATGCCATATTTGTTAATATTTGACTAAGGGGTACACAGATCTCCCATGCCATATTTGTTAATATTTGACTAAGCGGTACACAGATCTCCCATGCCATATTTGTTAATATTTGACTAAGTGGTACACAGATCTCCTATGCCATATTTAATTATATTTGACTAAGTGGTACACAGATCTCCTATGCCATATTTAATTATATTTGACAAAGCGGTACACAGATCTCCTATGCCATATTTAATTATATTTGACTAAGTGGTACACAGATCTCCCATGCCATATTTAATGATATGTGACTAAGTGGTACACAGATCTCCCATTCCATATTTAATTATATGTGACTAAGTGGTACACAGATCTCCCATGCCATATTTAATTATATGTGACTAAGTGGTACACAGATCTCCCATGCCATATTTAATTATATGTGACTAAGTGGTACACAGATCTCCCATGCCATATTTAATTATATTTGACTAAGCGGTACACAGATCTCCCATGCCATATTTAATTATATGTGACTTATATTTGACTAAGTGGAACACAGATCTCCCAAGCCATATTTAATTATATTTGACTAGAAGCGGTACACAGATCTCCCATGCCATACTAATTATATTTGACTAGAAGTGGTACACAGATCTCCCATGCCATATTTAATTATATTTGACTAAGGGGTACACAGATCTCCCATGCCATATTTAATTATATTTGACTAGAAGGGGTACACAGATCTCCTATGTCATATTTAATTATATTTGATTAAGGGGTACACAGATCTCCCATGCCATATTTAGTTATATTTGACTCAGCAGTTTTAAGAGGAAAAAGTCACAGAAACAGCTTAAAATAACATCTCATTTGGAAAATCCATGAAAATTGAGTCAATGAAAAATTTCAGAACAAGCTTTAAATATTTTTGATAGCTTTTTATACACCAAGTTTGAACCTATACAATCCATATACAGGTTCATTTACATGTACATGCATATTTGTAATGCGACATGTTTTTCTCCTCTACCACTGTGATATTCATTTGTAGATGATCCAATCATTTTTTGATGTGATTATACTGTCATTCTCTTTTAATTCTTAATGACTGTGATGGAAACACAGGTTTTATTTAGCATGAGAAGATTATGATTTGGATACATATTACACTTTTTAGCTCACCTAAGCTGAAAACTAAGATGAGCTATAGCTATCCATCTCCATCCATTGTGCATAAGCTTTTAACATATTAATCTTCTCTTCCAAAACCACTGGGCCAAATATAATGAAACTTGGTAACCAGTGTGCCTTGGTGAAGGTGTTTCAGATTTGCAAAAATGAAGGAGGTATGTCCCCTTTGGGCCCCATTTAAAAAAAAAGGGGAGGGGGGGATAGTGAAAAACTTCAAAAATCTTCTTCTCTGAACGTACAAGAGATATACCTTAGTTATTTTAAGTAAAATATTCTTAGGTCATCTAGTTTCAGATATGCACAAATGGTAGCCATGGGGCTAAAAATAGGAAAATAGCAAGGCATTGCTAAAAATTACAAATTTGTCAATATATCTTGAAAATTTTAACTTTTTGTGGATGCATGTATATTACAATATTATAGGTATTGATACAAAGATCATTTTGATATATGTTTCAAGGTCAAAAATTCAAGTTCATAGAGCTGCAAAAAAAGACAGAAATTGTTTAATATCTTGAAAACTATCAAGTACTGACGTATAATGACAATGATTTTGATAACAGTTCAAGGTCTTTTTTTATATATATTTATTGTTAAATCATATTATTTAAACATTCCCATTGGCTTAGATTGCATCACGTGGTTTGCGATAAATATAATATTGCACAGAAGCGCATGCAAAAACATCATATTGACTTGGAGCACGTGCCTGGGTTCTTCTGTGATTGTTTTCTGCTCCCCGTTGTATTCATTGTTTTCAAATGGCGTCCAAGTGTATTCATGTTATTGTTAATAAAAGAATGTTTGATCTTTATTTTTCAAGGTGAAACAACACATTTATGGTTGGATTTGATAATAAAGCAATTGTAGCATGGTGATTTTGGTCGATATGTGTTTTATTGACTGAAGAAAATGGATATCAATTTTCTTCAGTCGATAAAACACATATCGACCTCATCACCATGCTATAATTGTATAATATTTCATCAAATTTCATCACTGAATTAAAAATATTGTTTCTGCAGTATTTTAAAGTCAAATCTTATGTTAATGATCTAAATGTATATAAAAAAAAGTTTTTCATAAAAATTTTGGAGAAAATAAATTTAACAATAGGCCCAATCAGGTCTGTATCACTCATCTGGCAGAAAAATTGAATCTCATTCTATAGCAATGGTGGCAATCTTGGATGCCACAAGAAGATGATTTGTATAAACTTAAACTACTTTACCTAGTGACCAAATGGTTCCATGTGGCCCAGTGGTTTCAGAGGGAAAGATTTTCAAAGATTCAGCTATTGATACCTGTTTATTTGAAAATTCTGCTTATCACCAGCCAATTATAAATGTGAGGGAAAAACCTGTGAGAAATTTGACCCATATTTGACAAGAAAATGTGTACAGATTTTACTATTTAGGCTCACTGTGACCTTGAATGAATGTCAAGGTCAACCTGCTTTGCAAACTTGGTAGGCCTTTGGTGAAGGAACATTTATGTAAAGTTTTATTACCATTGGCTTACTGGTTCTGGAGAAGTTGAAAATGTGTTATTGTTTATGATGCATGAAACAAACAAACAAACAAACACACACACACACACACACACACACACACACACACACACACACACACACACACTGTAAGACTCATGGCAACGGACAAACAATGATCACTTTAAGTCACCTTGAGCCTTTGGTTCAAGTTTCCTAAAACAGACTTTAAAAAACAACTAATTTGGATATTCTACTAAAATGTAATTTTTAAATTTTTAAATTATTATTATTATTATTATTTTTTTTTATTTTTTTTTTTTTTGGCTATTTATAGTAATGGTGTCCATCTATGTAACCACAGGAAATTGATTTGTGTAAACTTTATTGTGCAATGATAAAACCTGTTAGTTATGTTTGTTTATCTCATTTCTAAATTCTCAGCTTTCCAAATACTGAATTTTATCTGAATATGTTATAAAGCTTTATTAGCCATTTATAATTTTAGCTATTTATAATAATGGCAATGATCTTAGTTGCTACATGAAGTTGATTTGTGCAAACTTTAATCTGCATCACCTACAGAACTTTCACATCCGATTTGGTTCAAACTGGTCTGGTAGTTTCAGTGAAAAATATTTCAAAGAATGTGCTTAATATAGCATTGCTCTTAAAATGACCTAATGGAAAATGTAAAATGTTTTGGAAAAATCCATTATATATATGTCAAACTGCTTCATATCTCTTAATTATTAACAATTAATTGTAAATCAGAATTACAATCTTTACAATTTTTAGATTTTAGTCAATTATCACATGAAAGTATTTTAAATTAAATTCAATTTCTGACTTAAAAAAGTCTGCTCAACAAGACTCCGTTTCAGGAGATAATATGTAAAATGGTACAAAGCCACAAATGCAGACGCTATTGTTGTGTGAAAACTTAAGTTCTGTCAGAGCCCACAAATTTATTTTTTGGGTTTTTGCTAGGCATGACGGACAAATGACTTAACAAACATTGTTGAGTAAGCTAATGGCAGTAATACACATTTAAATACCAATAGTAAAAACACTTACTTAAAATATTCATTTACTGCTATTTTTGCATGTCGAACACCATCAGCTTTTGCCCTTTTGATTGAAATCTTACAAGAACGATCAATTGTGTCTACAAAACCACCAATAATGTAAATATCTGTTGGATCAAAAGTTCTCAAGATATTTTTTGAATCTGGGGATAAATATACTAGTTTTTCTCTTGGAAATAAATCAAGGTAATGTTTTTCTGTAACTACTGCTGGTAAATTATCTTCATCAGTTTTTAACAGATTTAGTACTTCATTCATTATCTTTTTACCCTTTCCAGTGTTACAGAAAATCAAGTTATAAGGATGACTAGAATCCCTATTCAAAGCATAGGCACTGCATAGTTGCCGAGCAGTGATAGATATTTCATAGAATCTCATGTAGTCAACATAGTCACAATCTATAATTAATGGTTTTCCAAATTGCATGGCTGTCACAAGACGGGGAAGATAGGTTATCGTGTTGAATGGAATCTTTTTAATTATTTTATTATGAAATGGACGGTCGCCTTCTTCTTTCTCTTGTGGTTCCACTAGTTTCTTATTCAATTCAAATGCTGCTTTTTTCTCTTCTTTTACAGCTTCTTTCTTAAAAAGAATTTCAAATCTTTTTTTCAATCCTGTTTTTGATTCAACCTGGAGCAATCTTATCCACTGTTTATCTGTTATGGTTGTTGGAACCTTAAACAACATAGAAACATCAAGTTTTTAATAAAGTTTAATTCATGCATTAGGAGTTCGTAATAGAATAAATTTAGTTGAACATATACCTATAATATTCTAATATACATGCTTATACAAAAAGTTAATAGTTTTCAAGATAATCAACAATTTCAGATTTTTTATGCAAGTATGGCCTTGACTTTTGAATGTATTACCTTGAAACTTATTACAGAATGACCCTTTATGTCAATACCTACAACATTACCTGTAGTAGACATTATCACTGTGATGTTAAAAATACCAATTTTTATCAAAGGTAAAAACAAAGGACATGACCTTGACTCTTGACCTAGACATTATTTTGAAGTAAATAGCAAGACATTGTCATCAGTCAATACTCCATACAATTATCTATAAATTACAAAATTTGAGCAAATAAATGGCCCAATTAAGCCTGTATCACTCAACTGGCAGACAAGTTGCATCTCATTTTATAGCAACGGTGGCTAGCTTGGATACCACAAGAAGTTGATTTGTACAAACTAAACTACTCCACCTAGAGACCTTCCACAAAAAACAGTAGTTTCACTCAGTAGTTTCAGAGTTTCACCTTTTGGATCAATGTCAATTCTAAAATGACTACAAATTCTACAGATCAAAATCTCATTATAGGAGGTGATTTAAATAGTTTTAAACCCAAAAATTGACAGATACAAGGAAAATGAAGAACATTTCTCAAATTATAGAAATAACTTATTAGGCTTTATAGAAGAATTTGACATGGTAGATACCTGAAGAAAACTCAATCCTAACAAATCACTTTTCACCTATCACCTAATCCATTTGTACAGACTAGAATAGACTTTTGGTTCATCCCTTACTTTCTCATGCCTTTTACAGAAAGTTGCATCAAGCACTCCATTTTACTCAATCACAGTATAATAATAATCAATCTTAATGGAACACCCACAGATATGTATATGGCCCTGGTTTCTGGAAATTTAACTCATCTAATTTATGTATGTGTAGATCGATACAGCTTCTCATTGATTAAATGTGATTTAAAAAACATTTTTTTTTATTATAATTATAAATATGATTATATGATGGCTAGAGGTATAACATTCAACAACCGTTTCGAGGGACCATTAGTTTTTCTGTAAGTGTTGTAAAATTTTAACGACAATGCAGTTGAATTCTTCCGCCAATTGCTAAAATAAAACTGCCACTAAATTTTCAGTTTACAGTTCTAACCCTTTTTGATGTTTCATTAAATTCGTTATCCCTTACTAAGGTTATCATTCAGAAACCTTTCCAACATTACTTAGCAGACAGACAGAAAGACAACAGTATAGTCACCTCCAATTTCACAGGGCAGGGTACTATGGTAATAAAATGAAGAACAGATTATGTAACACAAATAAGTGTATGATATTACAATGTTAAACTCTTGCATAAAGTTTTGTGATAATATGACAAGAAATTAAAACATACAGGTCTACAAATGTACACAGAAGCCCAATCCAACATCTATATTCATCTCTATAGCCTACTTTCTTTTCTCTGAAAGTCACAGTCCTTTCAGATGGGAACTTAAAACAAACAAGGTCCTGTGTCACGGTAGGCAGTGGCACAATAAAGAACCATGCTTTACAATGCCATCAGTTCAAAGCACAGGCAAAATTTCTGCACTTTCGCCTATAGCTGCCTGACATCTTGATATAAGTGAAATATTCTTGACTGGGATGTTAAACACCATTATTTAACTCTTATTTAACCTCCCCTACTTTCTTTTTATCAAAGATTATTAGTTTTTGAAAAAAAAAATCTTGTTGGTCTCAAAACAAAAATGTGATTTTTTTGTTTATCAAAATCTTATTCTTTTAAATCTCTTTTCACAGGGACACTATACATGTATTCCATTTTCATAAAAAAAACTAAGTTTCAAACAATCAAAGTAATGAAAGTACTGAAATTCATGATAGACGAAAGACAAACAAATGTTTGATTGAATGTGAATTTTGTGCCCTGTTCAAGATTATGTCATGTAAAGTTGACAGCCTTTGTAGGTGTAGTGATAGATATGTTCACTTTGTAGTGCAATGAAAGACAGCAGTGAGGCATGTTGCACTAGAAGGCAGTTTCAACGAAAATGTGGCCAAAATTACGAATATTCATAAAAATTCCGGAAATTAGCCGAAAAATGACCGAAAATGTAATTTTCACTGCTTTTTCCGAGAAAAAAATGAATAATAGTGTAATTTTGGCAAAAAAAATGAATATTCGTAATGAGCTTTGCATATCCATAATGAGGTTGTAATTTTCGATAGAACAGTTACAATTTTCGGCGTACGGTTTCAATTTTCGGTAAATTATTTCCGACTGTAGGAAGGCGGCACGCTTTGAAGTTAGGATTACCGTAAAATTAATAAAATTTGTTTATACACAAATCTAACGTCTAAGGATAAAATACAGAGTATATATAACGCCTACGGTAAAGTTAAGAATAATTCCATAGCTTTGTTAACTTGTTTGAACATCGACATACATGTAGATTGCCAGAAATCATAACCAATGAACACGTGACCGATGTTTACAAGTGTGTTAGTATTCATGATCTAAAGGCGTTGATGAAATTTGAATTCCATTTTATTCCTTCATATATTTAACTGATATTTCAATGATAGATCTACATTAGAATATTTAAATAAAACATCAAATTAAAACAGCTTTGTTATTTTTGTCTGTAAAAATACAAATTCAAGAAATCAATCCAAGGCTTTTAAAACTGCATCAATTTTAATCTGCAAACTTTACGTCAGTTCCGAGTCAGTTGACAGGTAACCAGGTGCTTAACCTGAAAATTCAGTCGAGTGATCAGACTGAAAATCTACTTTTTATAAGAGAGGAAGGGGAACTAAACCGTCCTGTTAATTCGCCTTTTTTACATTAAATAAAATAATGTAAATACATGTACTTTCAGATACAAATGATGCAAATGTATATAATTTTAAGGCTTAAAAAATTACTCCGACTGAATTACAAGATCGTTATGACAGTGAGCACTAAATAGCCAAGTTTTGATGTCTGTGTATATTCTGAATAACTAGCGTTTTAATATTTTTTTCACTCAAAACTTCATTTTAATATTTAAAAAACTATTTATTGTATTATATTCAAACTCTTCACTGAAAATAATAAAGATAAATTGGAAGAAAATGTTACAAACACGTGATCACGGGCTTTTTATTATTTAATTTTTTATTTATTTATTTATTTATTTATTTAGACAGCACTACTAAAATTTCTTATTTTTTAGTTATATGTTTAAATTAAAGGATGGAAATCCAAAGTCGATTCCAAGCAATCTAAAAATAGGATGTTGTAAACAAAACAGTTATTTTAAATCTGTCACAAAGCAAAGCACTTCTCCCATCCCGAGGAGATCATACTTCTAGCCTCTGGGCTGTTTGCAATCCTCTTTAAATAAATATAGCAAATTATATAATCCCAAACAAAATGTTTTATTGATATTAATTATCTGTGTATAAAGTACTACTTGTCCCGTTTTTATTTGCTACCTGGTCACGGCTGCAGACATCTTAAGGTGTGATGATAAGCAAATTACAAGTGATTAAGAATATGCATCCTACTAGGCCTAATTAGCGTTTCCATTTACGATCTCATCAGTTAATTAGTTTGTCAGTAACGACTGACCATTCTTTATTTAGTTCCTCACTCTTTCTTCTTATAATCCGAGGCCAATATTATTAAAGAGAAAAAAAATAAAATAAAAATAAATAACTAAATGAATGAATGAATGAATGAATGAATAACTGTTAAAGAAAAAAGAAGAAAAAAAAAAAGAAAAGAAAAAGAAAGAAAAAAAAAACGGGACAGATTCTCGGGCCTTGTGGAAATGATAACCATTCTAATTATAGCTGACCTAGCTGTCAAAACATTTGTAAAGGTTAACTGCTAAAGGCACGTGCAGTCCCTTGAAACTCGTGGTTGTATTTTGTTTGAAGTCAAAACTTCTTGTCAAGTTATATACAAGTACATGTAATCAGAGAAGACATTGTTTCACTTGAAATGTTTTTGGAATTAGTAAATCTACGATACAATTCTTCTTAAAACCGGGATTTACATATACTAGTATTTATGGATTAGATATCGATACACATTTAACTAACAATTTCAGGTAAATTTTATTTTTAAAAATCATCTCCTGCTTCAAATATTTTCAAAAAATATGTGAAAAAAAATCTTTTAAAAATTCATGTTTTATTACACTTTTTTAAATCTTAATTGTTTAATCTCTTGAGTTTTGTAATTTAATTATGATATAATTACGGACAATATCGATCAACAACTAAATCAATCATCCATGTAAACATTCGTCGTATGGTCAAATTATTTATGTCTCCGGGTACCCATGAAGGATTAAATGTATTGAAAATCATCGCGGTAGACATTTTTTCTGCCGGTGGACGATTTTACTGTCCACCGCGACAGAAATATTCCTAATCCTTTTTCTCTTGATTCGCGATGGACCACGGTGGAAATTAATTATTCTCAACCTTACCGTAGGCGTTATATATACTCTGAATTTTATCCTTAGACGTTAGATTTATATATAAACAAATTTTATTAATTTTACGGTAATCCTAACTTCAAAGCGTGCCGCCTTCCTACAGTCGGAAATAATTTACCGAAAATTGAAACCGTATGCCGAAAATTGTAACTGTTCTATCGAAAATTACAACCTCATTATGGATATGCAAAGCTCATTACGAATATTCATTTTTTTGCCAAAATTACACTATTATTCATTTTTTTCTCGGAAAAAGCAGTGAAAATTACATTTTCGGTCATTTTTCGGCTAATTTCCGGAATTTTTATGAATATTCGTAATTTTGGCCACATTTTCGTTGAAACTGCCTTCTAGTGTTGTATGCAATGGCTATCATAAACAGTGTAGCATTATATGACCATATCATAATCCATGTTACAATAAATAGTCAAATCATAAACTTTATTACATTTCATAAACTAAGAGGCATAAATATACCATTCTTTAAACTATGTGTTTACAAAGACTATATCATAAACAATGTGGCATTCAATGACCATTTCAAAAACCATGTGACACTTTATGACCACATCATAAACCATGTGACACTAAATGACAATATCATAAACCATGTGACACTAAATGACCATTTTATAAACCATGTATACACTAAATAACCATATCATAAACCTTGTGACAACTTATGGCCATATTATAATTAATTACATAAACCATGCGACTCAAAACCACAATATCATTCAGTGTTTTCTCCAGAATGTGTTTCTTGCGTTTTTGACGCAATTTTCTTTATGAATGGCGCAACTTGGATTTGCTGTTGCGTAATTTTGGATGCAATCATTTTTATAAAGATTGCTACTGTAAATTATAAAAGGTGATGGGACTGAAAACGAAAGTACTGAGCGGAAAATTCCGTATTGTCGTACAACATGACTTTCATACTATATTATAATTAAAGGAAGCTAATTATTAATATAGGAAACCTGTCTATATTCTTAATCTTTGAAATGTTTGTATTGAACGCTTAATTTATATAGTTATTATAAGCGCTCTTTGCATCAGGCATAAAAGAAAAGTTGAAACAATCTCGTTTGACAACATTTTTAAAAGACTTGTGTCAAAGTCCTGCACGGAACTCTGAACATGACTAGGCGGCATCTGGTAGTAACTTACTTGCTGACGACTCACAGTCAACTTAAAAAAGCTAATGCAAATCGAGATTTTAATAAAATTTGGTTTAACAAATATTCTTTGATGATTTATGAAAATAATTAAATCATATGTAAAACAGGCATATGGGAAAGGGTGGATAATAATAATGAATGATAATGGTCTGTACATGTTGACTTGGGTTGATGGTAGAACATTCAGTATTTTCTGTTTTGGGATACTGTCTCAATTTTACTGTTTCAAATATTACAGATATAATTAGCATTTGAAATAAAACATTTAAACATAGACAAAGAGATTAATACAGATCCTCTAATTACAAACAAAATATTCCCTTTATTGTAAAATATAAAAAAAAGTAATTTTAATCCAAAAATTTCATGACCCTTAATTGGAAAAATGACCCCCTCTTTTCATGTAAGGGGGTCATTGATGACCCCCTGTTTTAGTAAGCTGGAAAAAACACTGAAAATTTTGTCTCGCAGGATGTAAATTTCAAGTGATGTAAATTTCAATTGGAATAAGATTCACGCAATCAGAAAAACTGAAAAATCAGCTACATGCTTTTTAATCAATTAACTAGGGATACAATAGCAACTCCTCAAAACTATAATACATTGTTTAAGTACTACAAAACTCCTTGCTAAACTTAAAACGATCATTTTCTAAACATTGAGAGATATTTGCACCGCATCAGGCATAGAGAATAAGTAAACTTCTCCCGGCTTTACTGTCTACATTTGAACGGTACCGAGTATGAAGCTCGGCACATTATATAAAACTAAATCTCAACCTAACAATGTTGACATTCCAAAAAAATTCTCTCGATATCCCTCTCTACGCTCACATATCCCATATTATTTCCAAATAATGATTTTGCAGCTATGACCTTTGAACATATGACCTTGAACCATGTATCAAAATGATCGTCATATCTATACTTACAATATTCTAATATACATGCCTATATAAAAAGTTAACAGTTTTCAAGATAATTCACAATTACAGTACATGTATGCAGCTATGACCTTCACCTTTCAACATATGACCTTGAACCATTTATCAAAATAATTGTCAAATCAATACCTACAATATTCTAATATACATGCTTATACAAAAAGGTTATAATTTTCAAGCTAACGCGCAATTTTAGTACATGTATTTATAAGCAAAAAATAACATTTCAGAGGCAACAACTCTTACATGGATTATCATATAGTTACAAAACTTGGTAACTTTTTAAATTTTGTCATGCTTAACATTTTTACAATGTTTTGAATTCATATATCTCTTAATATTTGCAAGAAAATTGCCTAAAACTGCACAAATTAGGTCATGTCCTTGAGCTGAAATCTGCAACGGAGACAAAAAGGGTAAGGTGTTAAAGAGTTCAGGCGTGTGATAACTATATTCAAGAAAGCTTTGCTTTTGGGAATAAAAATGTTGGTTTTTGTGTTTATCAAAAATCTTACCATTTCACCCTTTTGTTGAAGGATACCATAAATTCGTTTTAAATCTTCCAGCTTTTCTTTATAATCCTCTTTAAGATTGTCTAAATATTGTGCTGCTTCAGCATCAGTAATGCACTGTAAGCTTGGCATTTCTAGTGCTTTGGTATCTTTCAATGAACCAGAAAAAGCCATTTGTTTAGAAGATTTTTTAGTCCATTTCTTCAATAAAAATTCCTTAGAATATGGTGATTTCCTTGGTTTTGAACATAACTGTCTAGTACATAACAATCCAGTTGAAAGTCTGAGAACTCTAAACATTGTCATTTTTCACTAAATGTTCACCTTCACAAACACAACTTACTTAAACAGCAAACGATTAGTTTGTTGTCCTAACTCAGTGTCATGCAATACTATTCTGTTGGCTTAATTCGGATAAATGTTACTGTTTTCTAGTAGTCACAAGTGTATCCTTCATTAAAGTTATTTTTCTATTCCAATTCTGAAGCAAAAAATAAATAAATTAAACACGAGGCCCAAGATAGCCCTAATTTGCTCACCTGAGTTTAAATGTAACTGGTATGTCTTGATAATACCTGGTAAGTCATATTATGTTCCCTCAATAGAAATGGTTTCAGAGAACATTATTTTTATTGTTTTGGTTTTTAGCTATGTAGGTCACTGTGACCTACTTTTGGTAGCCATAGCAAACAAAAACACAAATGTGAATGGCAATGGTCTATAGATGCAATTGACTAATATGAATGAAATGTGACCAGTAGTGTCTGAGAAGAAGTCTTTTGATGGATGGATGGATGGATAGCAGAGTTCTATCCATAACAAAAGCTCATGTGAGCAATTTTCAGATCCAGGTTTAAGACTTTACAGATTTGACACATCAATTAAAACATTTAATAAAAAATTGTTAAAGTCAACTGCAAATTATTTAAAAAACAAATTGTTCAATTAATTTAAATAATATCACATAACAATGATTTTGTAAAAAAACAAAAAAAAAAAAAAAAAAAAAAAAAAAAAACAAGAAGGTTTTAGCTAAATCTACATATCAGTATCACATGTATTTCTAAATTAATAATTCACTAAAAAGTAAAAATTTATAACATCTCTTCCATGCACTATTGTAAGTCATAAAATTCAGAAATTATAAAAAAAAAAAAAAAGAAAAAAAAAAAGTGGCCTCACTGGGATTTGAACCCTCGACCCTTGGGTTGCTACAATTGAAAAAGAAAAAGGTTGAAAAAAGTGACTTGTATTTTATAGAATTTCATGAAAATTGTTAAACATATGTTTCTTCACATAAGAAAATGATGTTTGGAAAAAGAATTCACTTAAATTTATCAATAATGTAATATTGGTAAGAAGTACTATTTACAATGTATAAAAAATAAACGCAAAAACACATAACCTAATTTTTCACAAAATTGTTGGAATTCACAAATTTGGTTTATAAGATGCTTTAGATGCCAATATCACATCAGATTTTATCTCAGTGAAGTGGTTTTGGAGAAGAAAATTTTTTAGGTTTTCAACTATTTAGGTCAATGTAGCTTTGGCAACCTAAAAAGTAAAAATTAAAAAATTTCTTCCATGCACCATTGTTGGTCATAAAAATTCGGGGAAAAAAAATTAAAAAAATAATAAAAAAATAAAAAAAAAGAGGCCCATGGGCCTTAACGCTCACCTGAGGATATGGCCAACCTGAGGATATATCCAAAATCATTTGCAAAAATACATAAAATATTCTAATATACATGCCTATAAAAAAGTTAATAGTTTTCAAGATAATTAACAATTTGAGTCTTTTTATGCATCTATGAACTTGACCTTTAATCATAAGACCTTGAATATTATATCAGAATAATTGCCATATTAATTCCTACAATATTCTAATACACATGCCAATACAAAAAGTTTATAGTTTCCAAGATAATTAACAATTTCAGTCTTTTTATGCACCTATGACCTTGACATTTGAACGTATGACCTTGAGCCATATATCAAAATGTTCGTCATGTCAATACCTACAATATTCTAACATACATGCCTATACAAAAAGTTTGTAGTTTTGAAGCTAATGGACAATTTTAGTTTTTATTAGCAAAAAAATAACATTTCAGGGGCAACAACTCCTACATGCATTATCATACAGTTACGAAACTTTGTACCTTTTTACATTTTGTCATGCTGAACATTTTAACAATGTTTTGATATTATATATCTCTGAAAATTTTGAAGAAAAGAGCCTAAAACTGCAAAAATTACAAACAAGGTCATGACCTTGAACTTTGACCTTGACCCTTATTTGAAGGTTATTTCAAGAAAAAGTCAAAACTGAAAATCCCATGTCAATATCTTTTCATATAGTCAAGTTATAACAATTTGAATCCATTTTACGAAATTTTTAAAATTAAACACAAAAAACGCATAACCTAATATTTTACCAAATTTCACGAAATGAACAATTTATTAGCTTAAGACCCTAGAAAAGCCAAATATCACATCAGATTTTTTCTTCCATCATCGCTTTCGGAGAAGAAGATTTTTTAAGTTTTTTGGAACCATAGGTCACCTTGACCTAGTTTTGGGAGCCAGGACAACGTCACAAACAAATCTGAATTGCACTGGCCCATATATGCATCTGACCAAGTTTCATTGAAATCTACCATGTAGTTTCAGAAAAGAAGTCGAAAATGTAAAAGTTTACGCCACAGACGCCGACAACAACAACGACGACAGACAAATTTTGATCAGAAAAGCTCACTTGAGCCTTCGGCTCAGGTGAGCTAAAAAGAAAAAAGCATTCTGAGAGTATTGCAAAACAATACATAGTCCCCTACAGGTCGCATATTTCACTAATCCAAAAGTTTTAGGTAAAATGTACCTTATTATATGGTACAAAGATTTATAGTTATAAATTATACGTGTTGTTCAAGATGGCAGATGGAAACAAAACATAAACTTGATCTGTAACTCATCATGGTAGAGTCACATACAAAACATTAGTTCCATTTCTGCAAGCGTGTAGAAAAAAGTGCGGAAAATAAAATTTCTGTGAATTTTCAAAGATCGAAGGGCCATAACTCCGGTAAAAATTATCAGATGGAAATGAAACGAAATCTTGATCTGTAACTCATCATGTCAGACTTACATACCAAAAATCAGATCATTATCTAAAAGCATTTAGAAAAAAAGAGCGGAAAACTGAAATTTCAGTGAATTTTCAAAGTTCAAAGGGCCATAACTCCTGTAAAAATTAGCAGATGGAAACGAAACATAAACTTGACCTGTAACTCATCATGGTAGAGTCACATACCAAACATTAGTTCCATTTCTGCAAGTGCGTAGAAAAAAGTGCAGAAAACTAAAATTTCTGTGAATTTTCAAAGATCAAAGGGTCCATAACTCTGGTAAAAGTTAGCAGATGGAAAGGAAACGTAAACATGATTTGTAGCTCATCATGGTAGACTCATATACCAAAAATCAGTTCATTATCTAAAAGCATTTAGAAACAAGAGGTTCATGGGCCTTAACGCTCACCTGAAGATATGTCCAATATTGTTTGCAAAGTGCAGTACACAATATATTACTTACAGAAACTTTTAAAGTTTTCTCAAGTTATGAACTCCCATAAAACTTAATCAGAAATATATCCATTCACATTTTATTCATAAGTAGCTAATATAATATGCATGAAGTAACTGTAGTGCAATGAATAATTTCCAAATCATTAATCAATTTCAGTATACTAATGCAGCTATGTCCTTGACCTTTCAACATATACAACCTTGAACCATATATGATTGTCATGTCAATACCTATAATATTCTAATATGCATGCCTATGAATGAAATTAATAGCTTTTAACCTTGAACCATATATCAAAATGATCATTGTCGTAATACCTACAATATTCTTATATACATGCCTATACAAAAAGTTATTAGTTTTCAAGATAATTAGTAATTTAAGTCTTTTTTTTGCAGCTGTGACCTTGACCTTTCAACAAATGACCTTGAACCATGTATCAAAATGATCACTGTCGCAATACCTACAATTTTCTTATATGCATGCCTATACAAAAAGTTATTAGTTTTCAAGATAATTAGCAAATTAAGTCTTCTTTTGCAGCTGAGACCTTGACCTTTCAACATATGACCTTGAACCATATATCAAAATGATTGTCACTTCAATACCTACAATATTTTCATATACATGCTAATACAAAAAGTTAATAGTTTTCAATAAGCAATTTAAGTTTTATTTTGCAGCTGTGAACTTGACCTTTAAACATATGATCTTGAACCATATATCAAAATGACCGTCATGTTAATACCTACAATATTCTAATATGCATGCCTATACAAAAAAGTTAATAGTTTTTAAGATAATTAGCAACTTAAATCTTTTTTTGCAGCCGAGACCTTGACCTTTCTATATATACCATATATCAAAATGATTGTCATTTCAATACCTACAATATTCATATATACATGCCTATACAAAAAGTTATTAGTTTTCAAGATAATAAGCAATTAAAGTCTTCTTTTGCAGCTGTGACCTTGACCTTTCAACATATGACCTTGAACCATATATTAAAACGATTGTCATGTCAATAACTACAATATTCTAATATAATATATATATAAAATATAACCAGAGGCTCAGAAGGCTGAGCCTGTATCGCTCACCTGGGCCAGGTAATCGTAGTACAAGATGTTTAAATCATTTCTGTAAAGTTTGGTTTAATTTAAACCAGTAGCTTCAGAGGAGATTGTCAAAATATGCTTTTCTTATAGGGTCCAATGTTAAACTATGTCCTGTGCTGGTGGTCATGTTTTTTGGCAAATCCGTAAATTTTGGCTATCTTAGTAAAATAAAAGATCAACCATACATCATTCCTGCAATGTTTGATTCAATTTGCTTAAGTAGCTTCAGAGGAGATAGCCAATATATGCTTTTCCCATAGGGTCCATTGTTAAACTATGTCCTGCACTGCCAGCCATGTTTTTTGATGGATCCGGAAAATTCGTAAATCTTAGTAAAGGACCATCCATACATCATTCCTGCAGGGCTCAAATTAGATTTTAAAACAGGGAGAAGTGACTTCTCCCTCAGCCAAACTTAGGGAGAAGTTTTTCAAAACAGGGAGAAGTTTTTGCGCAATGCAATTCACGACACTGGAAGACACTGGAATTTCTGTCCTCCTGTCGCGATCATACATTTTATATCTTGTAATACAAAATAGACATTGTAACATGCTGGTCCATCTTTAGAAATATGCATGAGATAATTTAATGTAGTTTTGGAAAAAAATGTCCAAAACTTTGATAAAATCCTATTTTTGGTGGAAAAAAAACCTTATACAAGGCACACTTGAAATTGGAAGCAAAAGTGCTATCTTATATAAACTGCTGTTTGTCATCAACTGGCTCCTTAATGTTAAAGTTGGCAAATTTTTGGCTCATACTTTTCAGGAGCAAGATCTCACCCTGATTTTGTTTCAAAATGTTATTTATTCATTTATTAGAAATATTTCCAAATATTTATTTATATGTTTTAAGTATTTGAACTCTTTTTTAATAAATAATGATAATAGAGGTGAGCAGTTTATAATTAGATTGTTATATAACTTTTTTCATATGTAACATTTACATTTTACAGATGGCAATATAAATTATATGTGAAAGTAAATTATAAAAATATTGTTAAAAGAATTTTTATAGTTTATTTTTATAAAAAATAAATTTATATTTTCACAAAATAATTTTCCTTGGTGAACGTAATTTTTGAGGTGTTGTCTTATCTATGAAAGGAGAAGAACCACCTTACTTTCCAAAAGGATCACTTTGTTCAACTTTGACCTGACCAATGAAATGTGTCGAATTAATATGTTGGTAAAATGGCAGCATTGTAAACAAATCCATCAGGTGATGTCTCATTTTATTATGTTGTTACTTGTGTTAAAGTTTATACAATGATTTTATTTTGAAAATAAGTTATCTGTCTTTGATATCACAGTGGTTTTAATCACTTTCAATTTCAATGAAAAATTACAGGTGCGATCCCATACAAATATCGCCGAAAATCCATAACACAAGGAATACTCTATCAGATAATCAATGTATACTCGGGCTGTAAAATAGCCTATTATCTAGGTGCATGGAAGAAGCCCTTTCGTGAAGCATTAATCTGCTAATTACTCAACCAATCAGGATAATTTAACTAACAAGTTTAGAGGAGATAGCCAATATATGCTTTTTCCATAGGGTCCAATGTTAAACTTTGTCCTGTGCTGGCGGCCATGTGTTTTGGCAGATCATAAAAATTTCAGCAATCCTAGTAAACAATCATCCATACATCATTCCTGTAAAGTTTGGTTTCAATTGCCTTCAGTAGCTTCAAGAGATAGCCAATATATGCTTTGCCCATAGGGTCCAATGTTAAACTATGTCCTGCGCTGGCAGCCACGTTTTTTGTCGGATCTGGAAAATTTCACCTCTCTTAGTAAAGGACCATCCATACATCATTTCTGCAAAGTTTGGTTCAATTTGCTTAAGTAGCTTCAGGCGAGATAGCCAATATATGCTTTTTCCGATAGGGTCCAATGTTAATCTATGTCCTGCACTGGCAGCCATGTTTTTTGGTGGATCCGGAAAATTTGAGCAATCTTATTAAAAGACCATCCATACATAATTCCTGTAAAGTTTGGTTCACATTGGTCTAGTGGTTTCAGAGGAGATAGTAAAAATGTGAAAAGTTTAAGGATGGACGACAACGGACACCAAGTGATAGCAAAAGCTCACCATGGCCTTTGGCCAGGTGAGCTAAAAAGTTCATGGTTTTCAAGATATAGTGACAAATATATAATTTTTAGCAATTTCTTCACTCAGTGCCTTACAATTTTCCCATTTTGAGCCCCATGGCTACCATTTGTGCAAATCTGAAAATAGATGACCTAAGGATGTTATAAATGAAATAACTAAGGTTTATCTCTTGTAGATTCAGAGGAGAAGATTTACAAGAATGGATTGTTTACTAGGATTGCCGAAATTTTCATGATCTGTGAAAAAACATGGCTACAAGTAGATATATCAATCGTCAGGACAAGTAGATGAGTGAATAATCGAAGCCCTGCTAAGAGAGCCCAGATGTGTTGTGATTACCACAGTTCAGTTAATAAGTTATGGAAATACATCTTTTGTCAGAATATTATTAAATCATTACAGTGGGTACAGTAAAAAGAATATGTGTACTGTTTATAACAGATAATGTTAAAGTATTTATAGGTTGAATCGTTGAGACAAACAAACATCCTTTTAAATGTTCCACATGCTATTAATGAAACCATTTCGTTGTTCCTTTATTCACTTAAATGCTTCTTGTACGTCGGTAATTATAAAAAAAAAGATTTTGTCAAAAGAAATATTGGCCTGTGTGTTAAAAATTATCAAATTCCAAAAAAGAACATACAAAAATCCATGGATTAAAAATCTTTAAAACAAACCAAATTCCATCAGCTATAACGTATTCACCATGCCAAAAATCAACACATAATTGCTTAATTTTCAGAATTTCAGATTTCTCAATATGGTCATTCCAACCAGAGGCTCAGAAGGCTGAGCCTGTATCGCTCACCTGGGCCAGGTAATCCAAATAATTCCTGTAAAGTTTGGTTTAATTTAAACCAGTAGCTTCAGAGGAGATAGTCAAAATGTGCTTATCCCATAGGGTCCAATGTTAAACAATATCTGTGTCCAAGTTTTTTGGCAAATTCAAAAAAACTTTTCGGCAATCTATGGAAAGGACCTTTCATACATCATTCCTGTAAAGTTTGGTTTAATTGGCTTCAGTAGTTTTAGAGGAGATAGCCAATATATGCTTCTCATAGGGTCCAATGTTAAACTATGTCCTGCGCTGGTGGCCATGGTTTTTTTTTGGCATATCCGGAAAATTTTGGCTATCCTGGTAAACAACCATCCATACATCATTCCTGCAAAGTTTGATTCAATTTGTTTCAGTAGCTTCAGAGGAAATAGCCAATATATGCTTTTCCCATAGGGTCCAATGTTAAAATATGTCCTTGTGCTGGCAGCCATGTTTTTTTAGTGGATCCAGGAAATTTGGGCAATCTTAGTAAAGGACCATCCATACGTCATTCCTGTAAAGTTTGATTCAATTTGCTTAATAGCTTCAGAGGAGATCTTTTCCCATAGGGTCCAATGTTAAAATATGTCCTGCGCTGGCAGCCATGTTTCTTAGTGAATCTGGGAAATTTCAGTTATCTTAGTAAAGGACCATCCATACATCATTCCTGCAAAGTTTGATTTAATTGGCTTCAGTAGTTTCAGAGGAGATAGCAAATATATGCTTTTCCCAGAGGGTCCAATGTTAAACTATGTCCTGCGCTGGCAGCCATGTTTTTTGGTGGATCCAGGAAATTTCAGTAATCTATGGAAAGAACCATCCATACATCATTCCTGCAAAGTTTGATTCAATTTGCTTCAATAGTTGCAGAGGAGATAGCAAATATATGCTTTTTCCATAGGGTCCAATGTTAATCTATGTCCTGCACTGGTAGCCATGTTTTTTGGTGGATTCGGAAAATTTCAGCAATCTTAGTAAAGGACCATCCATACATCATTCCTGCAAAGTTTGATTGAATTGGCCTCAGTAGTTTCAGAGGAAATAGCCAATATATACTTTTTCCCATAGGGTCCTATGTTAAACTATGTCCTGTGCTGGCAGCCATGTTTTTTGGTGGCATCCGGGAAATTTTGGCAATCTTAGTAGATGACCATCCATAAATCATTCCTGTAAAGTTTGCTTCAAATTGGTCCAGTGGTTTCAGAGGAGATAGTCAAAATGTGAAAAGTTTACGGACGGATGACAGGACGACGACGGACGTTAAGTGATAGCAAAAGCTCACCATGGTCCTTTGGCCAGGTGAGCTGAAAGGGGGGAAATTTTTTTTTTAATTTTGGGGGTGCATATTAAGGGGTTGATTTTGACCATGGGGGCGATATTGCAAAAAGTGGGGGCGGTTGTTAATGGGATGATTTTGCCATGGAGTCGACAATGTGGAAAGTGGGGGAATTCGACGGTGGTGATTTTACCGCGGGGCGATTTGACTCAAATTCATCTGTTATATGGGCAAGGGGATTCATTACTAAATAGAAACCGCATAAGATAAGTTTACATACATTTTAGTTCAAACAGCCATTTTGCACCAATATATATAGCCAAACACAGTACATAAGAGCAGAGAGAACAAAACAACGGAAGTATTATTTTTTCCCAAAAAAACCTTTTACAGTGCATCAGTTTATCACCAGACACTGCTACCTTGCATTTGTTCTATTACAGGTCCAACATTGTAAATTTTATAATCAATAATACCAATATTTGTTTTCTTTCTTGTTTGGCTGACTTCTTACTAATTTTTTATTCGTGTTCTTAAATGTGTTGGCTCATGCCAAATATAACTTTCAGTGTAAAATTTCCTTGTTCTATTTTAAATTGACATCCCCAATAAAAACATGAAAAGTTAGCCATTTTTTCTCTAACATTGGACAGTAATTCGTTACAACTAAGGACCATATAAACATGCTCCCAAAAACCATAAACTTTCTTCATCTGATATAATCGTTTTTATAGGTCATTTATTCAATTATTGGAAAGTGTACATAAAACAATTTGCTGCGCTCTCCGCATAGGCTGTACCTACAATCATTATTACTTTGTGAAGAAAATAATAAAACTATCATTATTGGAAAGTGTACATAAAACAATTTGCTGCGCTCTCTACATAGGCTGTACCTACAATCATTATTACCTTTGAATATCATAGACAAGATCATCTTTGGATACTCCACATGTCACTCTACTTCCGTTCTTTTATTTTTTTTTTCTTCCGAAGTCTGGAGCACCTTTTTGTCTTCTTTGATATTGAATGCCCTCCCATTTGTAAGAGCGCCACCTTTTCACGTGTCTGCAAACGACAATCACATCAAATAATTTTCTAGTCTAATAAAATGCAATTAAAACATAGATCAGGCTTTTAAAAACGGCGATATTCAAAACGAGGGTGATATTTAAATGAACAATGTCATATTTGGTCGAATAAATACAGAAATATTACAGTATCTACCCAGCGAGATGCAGCATTTGGGATCTAATATTAGAACATGGTTACGTCATCAAAACCCGGGTCATTTAAACACAACTTTCAAAACGGTGAAATACGATAAATTAAACACACAACTTCGTTGAATTTGTCATTTGTGACTTAGTGAGGGATACATAACACCATTTCAAATACATCTAGATATTACTGAAAGACAATTAATGCAATCTGTCATGTTTCACCTTCGATTCTAGGGTTTTCCGTACATCCGTGCGCATGCTCCAAGCTCATAATTACCACCGTAGAACACTGACCAACCGGTCAGAGGATTCCGTTTATTTACAGCTAAAAGAAATGAAATTTTAGAAATTGAATGTCACGGATCGTGGTTAGAAGATATCTATTTTTAATATATATATATATATATATTTAGAAAATCAAAAAAAAAAAAAAAAAAAAAAAAAAAAAAAAAAAAAAAAAAAAAATTATAGTCCAAAATAAATTGTTGTCGTTTTTGGCACTTTCCAATTTGTTTATCATTTTGGATTTAAATTATTTTTCTTCATACATTGTTTTATGTATTTTGATCTTTATCTAAAAAAAAAAAAAAACAAAAAAAAAACAACATTTTTTCTGTTATTGCTGTTACTTGGATTTTTGTTTAACAATTTTTGGTATTTTCGTAGTGTAGTTTTTAGATCGATCCCTACATGAATGGGAGTACCAGTGATTTTTTCTTTTGTTTTTTACGAGTATTATGATTGGGATATACAAGTTTTAGTGATTATTCGGCCGTTTCTATGATAATGTCTTGTAGATGTCTAACAGCTTCGTCTGCATTATTAAATGATTTTTTAGTTTAGTTTTAATATCTTGGTTTGTAATTGTATTTTGAAATTTAAGTTTTGATTCTTCTGCCCAAACAAACGTAGCAGGTAAATGATCTAGGTCAGTACAACTTGTATGAGTTATTGAAAAGTGTGTTTTTATACAACAGGTTATAAGACAATGGTTTGATACTGCAGAGATGTTATGTACTTTAAATGTTTGTATATTATTTAAGAATTCTTCAGAAGAAATAATCGTAGTCTACGGTACTGCAGCCATTATAATTATAACAAGTGAAATTGCCAAACAAATCGCCTATATATCTACCATAAAGTATTCTAAGACTTGTCTCTTTGCATAAATTCAATAAAAAACGACCATTTTTATTTGGGGTTTTTGTATCCATATCGTTTCTTGGAATATTTGAATCATTTATATATCCGTCGTCAAAATTGTTAAAGTGTTTCGTGGTATCTAAATGAAAAAATCTTCCTGAGTTTTTGTGTAGGCATTATTAAAATCACCTTGAATAATAACAGAACCAAGATTGGAGTACTTCTCAATGTCTTGGAGGAACTGTGCGTAAACATTTTCTATGTCAGGAACATTACCTTTTGTGTGTTCTGGGAAAATATAAACTGTTGCTATGTAGAGATCTTTAGATAGTTATCAAGTTTTATCCAAAGTATATCAATGTGATTTGATTTTACTTTTAAGACGCTTAATTAGGATAACGAAAATTGAACACCTTGTCTTATGTTAGGGTCAAGGGATTTATTTTTTTTTAAATATCGAAACAAGCGCCTGTGACATGTACACATTTATTCACGACAATGACCCGTTAAATTGGACAAGGTATGTAGTCAAAGTGATACGAGGGCTGTTCGATAAGTATGTCTATGGTTCCACAGCGCGATATCGCGTTTCCAACAGTATTTAACAAGCGTCTTTAACTCTTAAAATTATAGCCATTTCAATAGTGTCGGTCGTTGACCACTGTTGAAAAATGGTTGGGAAACGGGTTGAGAATATTGCAGAAATTAGAGCTTAAATAAAAGTTCGCATTCGGTAATACAGATTTATGGGTCTGATATGGTATCTTATGAGACACAGTTTGTAGGTGGAGAAAGAAATTTGACTGGTACATAGATGCAGCAAAATTTGGCCGACCTGTAACTGTAACAGGCAACACCAATGTCTCAAAAGTCAGGGAAATATTTAAGATACTTAGTATATAATCGTGATATTGCAACACTGTTGGCATACCACTGTCGCCGATACATTTCATTTTGAAGCGTGTTTTGAAAGTGCGAAAGATTTCTGCCAGATGAATCCCGCAATATTGACAGATGGCAAGAAACAGGTACGAATACAAACCGCTAGGCGATTGCTCAAACGGTTTCCCAAATTCAATCAAAGGCAATTTACATTGTAACTGGTGACGAAACAATGGTTCACTATTTTGATCAAGCCAGTAAGATAAACTGGAAACAAAATATGGTAACTAAAACTGCTGAAGTAGACGGCCTTCAGTTGCCAAAAAGCACCAAGAAGGTTCTTTTTGCATATTCTTCACATGTGATGGCATAGCCGTGCAAAGTGTTACAGATCGGTATTACCGAGATGTTATACTAGTTGAACAAGATGCTCATCGACCTTTACGCTCAACTGAGAATAAGTCCAAAATTGTTTGCAAAGTGCAATAGACAATATATTAATTACAAAAACTTTTCTCAAGTTTAGAACTGCCACAATACTTAATCTGAAATATCTAGTCACAGTTCATTTATAAATAAGTAGCTAATATGCATGTAGTAACTATAGTACAGTAAATAATTTCAAAATCATTAACCATTTCAGTATACTGATGCAGCAATGGTCTTGACACTTGAGCCTATGGCCTTGAACCATATTTTAAAATTATCTTCATAACAATACCTACAATATTCTAATACAAATTCCTATACATAAAATTAATATTTTTCAACAATTTCAGTTTCGTATACAGTTATATCCTTGGAGTTTTAAATGTATGGCCTAAAATCATATATCAAAATGATCCTCATATCAATACCTACAATACTGTAATATACATGCCCATACAAACGGTTTATAGTTTTCAATATAATTAAAATTTTCAGTCTCTTTTGCAGCTGTGACCTTGACCTTATAACCTTGAACCATTATCAAATTTATCTTTATATCAATACCCACATTATTTTAATATGTATGCCTATATAAAAAGTTTATAGTATTCAAGATAATTAAAATTTTCAGTCTTCCTTTGCAGCAGTGACCTTGACTTTTGAACTGATGAACTTGAGCCATATATCTAAATAATCGTTGTTTTAACATCTTCAATATTCTTATATAGAGGCCTATACAAAAAGTTAATAATTTTCAAGACATATTGACAAATATATAATTTTAGCAATATCTCTACTACTTGCTTTGCCATTTCTCCATTTTGAGCCCGATGGCTACCATTTATGCAAATCTGAAACCAGACGACCTTTGAAAAAAATAAATTAAATAACTAAGCTATATATTTTGTACATTCAGAGGAGAAGATTTTTTAAAGTTCTTCAGTATCTCCTTCTTCTTCACTATTTCCTCCCTTATCGGGCCCCGAGAGGACATAACTCCTTAATTTGTGCAAATTTGAAAGGCATTCACCCAGGCATGATGGTAATCAAGTTTCATTAATTTTAGTCCAGTGATTTTGGAGGAGAAGATTAAAATGTAAACAGTTTACGACTTAAGAGGACTACGCACGACAGACGAAGATGGATAGCAATAGCTCATTTAAACTTTAAGTTCAGGCGAGGTAAAAAAAAAAAAAAAACTTAAGAAATATTATCTTAAACGACACACTGTGTCAGGATTTAGGCATGTTAATCTAATTCATGATAATGCTACATCACATATATCTGAGCTTGTAAAACAATTTTTTGAAACGGAGAGACTACCGGCTTGCCACACCCACCATACTCTCCAGATCCAGCCCAATGCGACTATTTATTATTTCCAAAACTTAAAAAAGTTCTTATCAGGTCTCAGTTTCACAATCATTCACTCAACTGAGTGTACACTCAACTCAAATCAGGAAATATTTCAATGTCAATTTTTAAAACATTGCAGTTAAAATTGAATACCTCATGATAAAATTTAACTTGTGTTTGTGTAGATTTGTTGAAAAATACAAAACATTATCTAATAAAACTAAAACATTTTAAAATATTGATGAGTGAAAATAAGAAATATTTGAGTAGAGTGTACACTCCATTGAGTGAATGATTGTGAAACTGGGGCCTGGTCGTCTATACAAGTCGCGACAAGCCCTTGGGTCAGCCATCAGTCAGTGCCCCAAAAATCTACCTAATTCAGCGTACGACTAACGTCAGGCATAATTAGAAATGGATTTGATGATTTCAAACACCGGTGAATATTCTAAATGGATATAATATTCATTTCCCTATTAGAATCGAATGCTTTTGAGATATCGTACAAAACACATTACCTATCGAATAACTTTCGTATTTACTTAAATTAAACTTACTATGTGGATGCTACATTCACATACGAATAAAAATCGCTGTAATGGTACACAATATCGTTGCGACAATGTTCACTTAGATTCACAATGTATTCGAAATAATATATACCAAACTAAATCAGATTTACAACGTAGTCGCAGTAATGATATACACAATGTAGGAACAGTAATGGCATAAAAAATGTAGTCATGGTAATGGTATACACGATGTAGTCAAGGTCAAGATGTACACAATGTAGTCAAGGTAATGGTAAACACAATGTAGTCACAGTAATGGTATACACAATGTAGTAACAGTATTGGCATAAACAATGTAGTCATGGTAAAAGTATACGCAAAGTAGTCACGAAAATGGTATACACAATGTAGTCACGGTAATGATATACACAATGTACTCAAAGTAATGATGTACACAATGTAGTCAAGGTAATGGTATACACAATGTAGTCACGGTAATGGTATACACAATGTAGTCACGTTAATGGTATATACAATGTCGTCATGGTAATGGTATACACAATGTAGTGAAAGTAATGATGTACACAATGTAGTCTCGGTAATGATATATACAATGTCGTCATGGTAATGGTATACACAATGTCATCATGGTAATGGTATACACAATGTAGTCATGGTAACGGTATACACTATGTTGTCACAGTAATGGTATACAGAATTTAGTCACGGTAATGGTGTACAAAGTGTATTAACAGTAATGGTATACACAATGTAGTCACAGTAATGGTATAAAAAATGTAGTCACGGTAATGGTATACACAATGTAGTCACGGTAATGGTATACACAATGTAGTCACATTAATGGTATACACAATGTATTGAAGTAATGATATACACGATGTAGTCACAGTAATGATATGCACAATGTTGTCACGGTAATGGCATACACGATTTAGTCACAGTAATGGTATACACAATGTAGTCACGGTTATGGTATGTAGTCATGGTAATAGAAAACACAACGTCGTCACAGTAATGGTATACAGAATGTAGTCACAGTAATGCTGTACACAAAGTAGTCACGATTTTTGCATACACAATGTAGTCACGGTAATGGAATTCACAATGTAGTCACATCAATGATATACACAATATACATAGTACAGGAAAAGGTATAAACAATGTAGTCAGTAATGTTCTACAAAATGAAGTCGGAATACATAATGTAATGTCCACTTTGTTTAATTCACCATGTAGTCAGATTAAATCAGATTAATTACATAGTCATGATAATAGTATGCACAATGTACTAGTAGAGTTTATTCGCAAAAATTATTTACACAATGAAGTCGCGGTAATGGTATACACAATGTAGTGGCAGTAATGGTATACGCAATGTAGTGGCGGTAATGATATACGTAATGTAATGGCGGTAATGGTATACATAATGTAGACAAAGAAATGATTTACACAATGTAGTCGTGGTAATGATGTATATAATGTATTCACAAAATATATGTAAAAATGATAAAATTAATGTATTCACGATGCATTCCCACTGACATCTACTTAACCCTTTAATTGGCAGATACGCCAAACTACGCCATTCTGATTTTTGGACGGTTTGTTGCACAATGTTTGGTGTAAAATTGTTAAATCTTGACCGATTGGTGTAAATTTGGTACCATATGAAACTAGAGAAAATTGTCAACAAATTACATTCTTCGAGTTTTTTCATGCGGAATATATTTCAATTCGATTTTTTAAGTTGAATATTACGAAGCGATCCCGTTCCTGACGTAGTGAAAAATTAAGAGTGCCGAAAAAGTACGGAAAAAGTAATTCATTCAAACTTTGAAATTAAGTTTCAAACCAAAATAAAAACCACATATTTATGAAGAGCAGGAAAAGGTTGTTTGATTTATGTAAAGAAATAGTAACTTGAGCCATAAATAACATCGAATTCATTACTTCGAACAGCTACCACTTTTGATTTTTATCATGTTTTATTTTGACGTTTTTGCCCGCACCGGAAAAGCAGAACGTTTCGTTCTTATTTTACATGGTGACACTGTTTGATGCATCTTTATAAGTGAATTTTGGAACTTTGATTGACAAATTTTATGTAATTAAAAAGGATTTTTATCTATTTTATACACATATAAAAAAATAGTATTTTAGAAATTATTTCATGCAACAATTTTAAATCTTTGGCAAATGAATCTGAGGTAAAACTTGCATTTAAAAATTAAAATTTTTACGTGTCATTATTACAACTTTATATTTGAGTCAATGTAGAACTCTAAATTTATCCCGATTGAATAAATTTATCAGTTTTTTTTTTTCGCAATCAATTTGGAAATTTTATTTGATGCTTTTCTAAAATATTTTTTTATACAAGGACGATCGATTTACAACTTTAATTAGAATGTAGACCGCGATTTGAATAGATCTATATGTTATCAAGACAATAAATTTATCATTGCCAAGTATCAAAATGTATCATACCGCGTTCGTGTCGGGTTATCAGTCCGCGCAAGCAAATAAATAAATGATTAAATAATTATAATAAAATAAGAAATAAAAAATTACATTTACTTTATATCAGAATAATACATATATTTAAAAGCAACTGATATCTGATATCTGTATAACCCATGCAACAGACACATGTTCACTGCATAGAATATGTGTCTTCTCCTACGTCCGTACAGTGTTTCTAAAAATATAAAGGTTCGACTTGGGTTCATAAATGATAACTATATATCATGACAAAGAATATATAAATACAAAGTCAAAGTTGTGAAATAAATAGAACTGATCGTTGGAATTGGTTTATCACAGCCAATATGTCCCAGGGTCAATGATTTGTTTTGAACAAAAGTCCAGGTAATGTCCGTGTGGTTTCTTGTTTTTAGTAAACAAAAAGTTATGATACAAAATAAGGACAAATTATTGAAGTTACAGAAATTCAAAAACCTGCATATATAATGATTAGAAAAGAGAACTAATTCAATTTGATTTTTTAAATATTTTATACATAAAGTTTTTAAACTATAAAAACAAATACAAAGATTTAGTTAAAAAAAATTATAAAAAAAAAAAAAAATGAAAAAGAAAAAAAAAAGGATTTTACTGATAAAGCCATCAATAATAAAAAAGGAACGTCTGCTGCATGGTGGGAAATAAAATTGACTGTTGGTAAAGTCTGAAAAACATCTAGCTATACTGGTAAAATTACAAATACAATTTTAGTATTAATTTTAATAATTTTGAATCAAAATTTAGAGTGGAACACTATTTTTATGTATTTTTGTAAAAAGAATTCATATCTGGTAATAAGGTCAATATAAGTATGAAAATTTTTAAACTTTTTTTTTTACAAACTTATGGGAAAATAAATAAAAATTCAAAATCTATAGGAAATAATAAATACAATATCTTTATGGAAGAGCATACTAAAAATTTGTAATTTTGAAATACTTGTAGTCGCGTCTATTGAAACTAAACATATAAAATAACTTAATACTTTCTTGAAAACCTATGATTAAAAAATACGCGTCTGAATTTCTAGGTCCACTTCTCAATATGTGCAAATGTGAGAAAAATAATTTGTCTGAATGTCAAAAGTCGGTGATCTTCACCAACTACTCCTGGTCCCAACATTTCTCCGGATTTTACAGCTTGAACGAAGGAATCTTGTCTGGGGCGCAAAATTTCATGTCTCCACTCTCTGAAATGTGTGTCCGTTGAGAAATCTCGAATTTTCACAAGACTGACTATGATTTTTGATCACACACACACACACACACACACACACACACACACACACACACACACACACAACGTGACACACACAAACACAACGTGACACACACTAAAACTCTCTCTCTCTCTCTCTCTCTCTCTCTCTCTCTCTCTCTCTCTCTCTCTCTCTCTCTCTCGCTCGCTCGCTCGTCGAATTATCCATAAAACTGAAGACGAAAAAATAGTAAATAGAGATGACAAAATAGTGTCATTATTTTGCAATGTGAGGACAATTCCTGTATGACATGTAAAACATTACCCAAACTCCGTGATAAATAAATTATTTCAAGCATTCCAACAAGCCTGATATTATAAACAGTAAATTTAGGAATACTTGTCCTTGTAATCAAAGCAGTGCTCTTACTTTGTAAGTTAATGTGTTAATAATTCTTCTTAGATTTCGGTGGATAGTGTCACACACACACACGCGCGCGCGCGCGCGCGGTCTCACGGTAGCAATTAAAATTTTTCATGTAACGTCAGATATAACTGGTAATGCCTCAATATAAGTTACATAATATTGAGTTAATGTCTGAAATAACTTTTTCTATCTACTAATGTAGAAAAATGTATTGACAAATTTGACAACCAGTTTTAAATATTGTAGTGTAATTGATGAAAACTTTTCCCACCCAAAATGCATATGATATGTGAAATATGCATTTTCAAACAGTTGCAAAAGCTATTTGTTGAAAATGTTTTATATGATTCTGTATATAAACAAGATATATAGAAAAAGGCAAGATAATCTGTTTCACAGATAATCAAAGTTACCTTTGTAACAGTAACAGGTATTAATATTTGCCAAATCCTAAGTGGTTTTGTTGTTTTTCAAAATTATTATTCAATCCCTGTTGAAGCGATTGGTTTAAGAATGATAGATGATACCCAGAGAAAAACACCAACCTTCAAAAGAAATATAAATTTTCTAACTCTTGGATTTGCTTGATTAGCTCGATTAGTCTCTTGGGATTCGAAACCAGTGGTGAGAGGCACTGTAATCTGTAAGGCAATGGTTTTCAGTGTTGCTTTTAACTATGTCACTTGTACGCCTAAAAATACCTTAAGTTCGTCAGACCGACTTTTTAGCATTCGTAGGATGAATAAAATGCATATTGTTCACCTGCTGTTGCCTACCTGACCTAGTCTGATCAAAAGGTTGTGAATTACCAACTTTATCAAGTATCTGGCATATATCTAAAAAGATATCATAACTTCGATCCAAACGGAAACTTTGGACGTCACAAGTTGTAGTAATGTATGTTCATTTTACTTATCAGATACTTATGGCATGTGCTGATTTTGAGTTTCTATTATTCAAAATCAGCAAATGACACTTATTTCAAATATTAGTAAGTGCATGCACTGCGAAAGCACATGGGTTTTCCCACGATTTAACCAAATTCGCTAGATTCTGTTATCATGGTAACGGATATTGACAAGTACAATGAAATTTTACAAATTTTAGAATGACGTATGGTATAATTATACAAATTTGATTCATTTTTTTTTGGGGGGGGAGGTAAAAGATTACTTGTTATCTCGAGTTTCTTCAAAATGCAAGATGGCTTCAAGTTTTGAAACTAAAAGTTATGTATCATTATTTGAGTGGAAGAATAAGAAATTTAAAGCAATCTGTAACTATTATACATTTTATAATAAACGAATAAAACTGTGTTGCACCTCTGTTTATTTTGCATGAAATATATAAATAGTAAAATATCATGCTCTTTCACGGTTTCGATAAAGATTTTAGCAATTTTTGTTGCCAAGGTAACGGAAATTTGATTGAAATTCTGGCAAAAACAAAATTATCATGTATGTTTTCTAAATAAAGATGTTTCTCTTCCATCATTCCTTTTAACTGTTGAAGTATTGAGTCGAAAAAAATGTGTTCTTACGTGAACATTTCCATTGAAATAACAAAATATAACTGTCTTGTTTTGATGCGATAAGCTGATAATTCTGTAATAATCGACATCTCATTTTATGTGAAAAATGCAAAATTTCGAAAGTTTACTTTGTGTAAGCTTTTATTAGGTGCCAAAATAAAATTATTTGTTCAAAATGTACGTTTTCCGACTGCTGATATCTAGACACTGTAAAAAATTATGGATTTTTATACAAATTCTCGTTTATAGTACATTTTTGTTATATTCGTTGCCATGGTAACCGATATTTAGCTGAAAATAGTTTTGAATACTTTTTTATTAAACAAAAGTAAAATTCATATATGGTTTCATAGTAATAAAATCTTTATAACATAATGAAATTTGCGTCGAATTAGTGGTCTTTTTTCTTCTTCAAATATAAATTTTGTATATAACGTTTGTTTACTTTTAAGAATTTAACCAGAAATACATGAAATTTGATGGTTTTATTTTTTGGGAAAACAAACAAATTTTGAAATGATCTTTCTACAGTATATTTGAATGATGCCTCACTTCGATTTATAAGCATGAAAATTTATTTCAAGTATGCAGGAATCAAGATAATAGCAATGTTTTGGAAATCAAGCAAAAATGTGAAAATTTTCACACATTTGTGGTGTAAATGCTTTGTTTATGTTGCCATGGTAACAGATATTTCGATTTTACATACCTTAATGTAAAGTATGTTATATAGGGATATCAAATATATAGGGGTTGGTTATTAACATTTTTACTGCAAATGTCCGAAATTTTGAATTGAAAATATTGTACATTTTTTGTTAAATTTACAAAATTCCTCTGCCAATTAAAGGGTTAAATGACATTGCAATGTTGTCGCAGCAATTTTTCAATATGTGATTTGAAATATGGTCATGGTAATATCTACTTAAATTTGATTCACAATCTGGTTGCAATATCTTTTAAATTTGATTTACAATGAGGTCACAGTAATATCTACCTAAATTTGATTCGCAATCTGGTCGCAGTAATATCTACCTAAATTTGAATTACAATGTGGTTAGGGTTATATCTACCTAAATTTGATGTTATTAGAATATTGTATGTATTATATGTCAAAGACATATGGTTTAAGGTCAAAAGGTCAAAGGTCATAACTGTATCAGAAGACTGAAAATTGTTAATTATTTGGAAACTTTAAACTTAATGTATAGCATGTACACTAATATTGTAGGTATTGATATGACAATCATTTTACATATGAATCCAAGCCCGTAGCAGCAAATTTAAAAGTGGGGGGGGGGGGGCAAAATTAAATAAACAAAAATTATGTTTTACAAATAAAGTATGAATATGGAAAATGGAATTCTGATCAGATGTGTGGTACGTTTGAAGGGAAATGTTCATCTAGTCAGTCATTTTCAGTTTGTGTTCAATGATTCATTGCCACAAATGAACAGACACGCAGCATTATAAAAACAGTTACCATTGCCTGTTGTCTTGATAGCAACGGAATCAGTGGGCAGTGTTTCTACATCCCCTGGTATAAGAGACGTCGCTAATTCATCAACAGTCAAATTAGAAAATGCACAAAAATTCACGCGCTGGTTCAAGATATTTTCTTGTTCATTTTTTTATGATTTGTACAGCTTGTCTATTATTTTCTAAAATCCTGTCGTGTAGTTCTTCCATGATTAAACTTCAACACATTTATGAGTAGTGCATATATAACGCATATAGTCAATAGAAAGAAAGATCATATAATAAAACCACAAGATGAAAACGGAAAACTTTCATTTTCCGGAAACCGTACCGTCAACGTAAAATTAATCATTTGTTTTAAATTATACTGAAATTTACAGTGATATCTACTGAATTTTAAATGAATTACGTGCCCTGAAGAAACTGAATTAAATTTTAGCCCAAAAAGTGGGAGGGCCAGGCCCCCCTGGCCCCCCTTTTCCTACGGGCCTGGAATCAAGGTCAGCATATACGATTTAAGGTTATGAGTTCAAAGGTCAAGGTCATAACTGCATAAGAAAATTACAATTGAAATCTAAAAGGTTTTTGTATAAGCATATGTTTCAGACTATTGTAGGTATTGGTACTACAATAATTTTGAGATATTAGTCAAGGTTTTATGTTTAATGGATAAGATCATAGCTGCATAAGGAAATCTCAAATTTTTGTACAGGCATGTATCTTAGAATAGTGAAGGTATTGGTATTACAATTATTTTGATATTTGATTTTAGGTAACGGTTTAAAGGTCAAAGTTACAGCTGCATAAGTATATTACTGCATTCATTCAACTATTTATAAATGAACTGTGACTTCATATTTCTGATAAAGTACTTTGTAAAAGGGGTCAAAACTAGGAATAACTTTATTGCTGTAATCAGCGGTTTTGTCAGACAATCGACAGTCTTTTGTTCTTTGCAAACAATTTGGGTCATATCTTCAGGTGAGCCCTTGGTACTCTTGTTTATAAATGTGCGAGATATATAGATTTTATAGTAATGTATATGAGATTGAGTTGAACAGAATGCATACAACACTCATGTACAATGCACAAGATTTTACTGACGAGTATGAAACTTACATTTTTCTAGGGCTTTGTAAGTTTACGACAAGTTGTTAAAAATATTCAATATTAAAGGTTGCTTTGACCATGAATAAAGATTAAATACAGCTTTGTAAACTTGAAAAGGTTTAGAACTCGCAACATCTCTGCTAGTTTTTTCATTGATTTACTATTCAAAATGAATTTTAGTGAAAAGTTTCCAAACAGATAAGAGATGACAAATAATTGACAACAGTCAGCAAAGCATTTGAAAAGCTTACCTTAAACAATCACTAAATGTTCTAAAAATAACTCTCCACATTCAAAGCTGTTGTTTTTTTTTTCACAAAAAAATTTATGTACCAATATTTTCATTATTTAAAATCAGACTGATAATCCTATTGACATACAATTACCTACAATGTCATGTATACTTCAAACACTTTATCTTATGGCCAAATATATTTCAGATAGAAGTATATAATAGTTTTCATTTGAGCATTCAAAAAGAAACATTTTCTGTCTTAAAAATAAACAACTCTGTTGAATGGAAATTTTATTTTTATAAATGATATTTTAAAATCAAAGCACAGACTGTGCTGAACATATCAAAGTAGCTGTGAAAGCCTTGTAACCAGGTTGATATCAATACTTAGTGGAGAAGAGTGGAGTGGAGGAATGGTTGTCTACCACTTAAATGTCATGGTATCAATGACATGAAAAACATAATGCTCCAAATTACTTATTTCATCTTTTTCTAAAAATATGCTATTTTTCTTCTCTAATACTCTGGAACCACTGGGGTCATGGTGACCAAGTGGTCTTAAGGGTAATCTTAAAGGCCATATTGCCTCTCAGTGCTTAAATTCAAATGCTGTTTGGGCAGATCCTAGTTAAGAAAGTTTTTCAATCTGGTTGGCAAATGTCAGTGGTTTTCTGGGGCACTTTGGTTTCCTCCTCCATCTAAGAACTGACTACCTGGATATGTAAAAGAGTATTGACTGGTGTATAAAACATCATTACTCCACTACATTCAGAAACCAATTTGCAACTTTAAATAAAATATGTCTGGATGAATCTTGTTTGATGCAGATTCCAAACTGGCATCTTTAGCAACATTCAATCAATAATGTCCATTACAGCAAAAAGGGAAAATGACTTTAGTAATTTCTGACTACTGATTGATGCTGAAGACACCTCTGGTAAGACAAAAAATAAGAGAGTACAGGAGAGGACCTTGACCAATGGCCTTGAACCATAAATCAAAATGATCATCATATCAATACCTACAATATTTATGTTCATGCCTATTCAAAAAAGTAATAACTTTTAAAATAATAAACAATTTAAGCCTTGTTATACAGTTATGACCTGGACCTATGACCTTGAATAATATATCAAAATGGCTGTTATATCAATATCTACAATATTCTAATATACATGCTTATAAAAATGTTAATAGTTTTTAAGATAATTAACAATATTAGCTGTCTTATGCAGTTATGACCTTGACTTTTGAACCAATGACCTTGAACAATACATCAAAATGATTGTTATAACAATACCTACCGATTTCCAATATAAATGCCTGTACAAAAAGATAATCGTTTTCAGGATATTATTTACAAATAAATTATTATAAAGCAATTTCCCAACTTACTGCCTTATCATTTTCCCATTTTGAGCCCCAATACTACCATTTGTGCAAATTATAACTAGATGATCATAGATTAATATATATAAAATAACTGAAGTATACCTCTTGTACATTCTGAGAAGATTTTCACTATTTCCCCCTTTATGGGGCCCCAAGGATACATAACTCCTTCATTTGTGAAAATCTGAAAGATCTCCAACAAGGCATGATGGTAGACAAGTTGCAATGAATTTGGCTCAGTGGTATTGGAGGAGAAGATTCAAATGTAAAAAGTTGGAACTCAATAGCTTATCAGAACATTCAGCTCAGGTAAGCAAAAAACCACACAACAGTAAATATTATATAAAAGGACTGAAAAAGGAAGACACCAAGAAGTTTCAAAACAATAACAGGATTTTTTTTGAAAGATAAGCAGAAGATTCTGATTTTGTAGTACTTGTGCCACTTGTAGCATGTCAGATCAGTGCAAATTTTGGACATTGCAAAGATGGATTTCTGTGCAAATACTGTGAACTTTTTCTTCTATCTCTTATAATATTAAACTTCAAAAATAAAAAAAAAATGTTAAAGACTAATTGATTTTTAACTACTGTATTGAAATTAAAAACAAGAGGCCCATGGGCCTTAACGCTCACCTGAAGATATGTCCAATATTGTTTGCAAAGTGCAATAGACAATATATTAAGTACAGAAACTTGAAAAGTTTTCTCAAGTTAAGAACTCCCACAAAACTTAATCAAAAAAATATCCACTTACATTTCATTTATAAGTAGCTTATATAATATGCATGAAGTAACTGAAGTGCAATGAATAATTTTCAAAAAAAATAATCAAATTCAATATACTTATGCAGCTATGTCCTTGACAGCACTCCAGAAATGCCGGCAGTGTCAACCAGCGATTTAAGAAAATCAGTAAAACAAGATTTTTAATGCCAATATTTGCGTCCTTGGCAACAACTCCCCCCCCCCCCCTCTCTCTCTCCTTCCCGACCATTGCGCGATTTCGTCTGTGTTTGTAACGTCAGTTTCTTTAATTGTTTAATATTTGATAGCTTACCATTATAGGAAGCCTTTATTAATATCATTATCTAAAGCCTAATGTATAATGAACATTTCAAGCCATCAACTGTATAATAATAACGATCAGAGACACCTTAATGGTGGCCTTACGTCATTTCCAGTTGATTTTCTTTCTCGTGGTATCAATCCTTTAATGATCAGAGCAACATCATATGATATAAACTGTTTAAGTAGTTATAATTATTAAGTAAAAAAATCGGTTATTTAAAAGAATTCAATAAATCTATTGCCTATCAGGACTGGTTTTTGTCTAAAAGCAAAAAAAAAAAACAAAAAAAAAAAAAAAACAAAAACAAAAAAACTACTACATTTGTTTGTCATTTTCCTTGACCTTTGAACATATTTGACCTCAAACCATATATCAAAATGATCGTCATGTCAATACCTACAATATTCTTATATACATGCCTATACAAAAAGTTAATAGTTTTCAAGATAATTAGCAATTTAAGTCTTCTTTCGCAGCTGTGACTTTGAACTTTTGGACATATGACCTTGTACCATATATCAAAATGATTGTCATGTCAATACCTACAATATTCTAATATACATGCCTATAGAAAAAGATAATAGTTTATAAGATAATTAGAAATTTTAGTCTTCTTTAGCAGCTGTGACCTTGACTTTTTTGACATATTACCTTGTATCATATATCAAACTGATTGTCCTGTCAATACCTACAATATTCTAGTTTATAAGATAATTAGAAATTTTAAGTCTTCTATTGCAGCTGTGACCATGACCTTTCGACATATGAACTTGTACCATATATCTAAATGATTGTCATGTCAAAACCTACAATTTTCTATTATACATGTCTATACAAAAAGTTAATAGTTTTCAAGATAATTAGCAATTAAAGTTTTCTTTTGCAGCTGTGACCTTGACCTTTCAACAAATGACCTTGTACCATATATAAAATGGCCGTTGTTGCAATACCTACAATATTCTTATATACATGCCTATACAAAAAGTTAATAGTTTTCTAGATAATAAGCAATTTAAGTCTTCTTTTGCAGCTATGACCTTGACCTTTGAACATATGACCTTGATCCATATATCAAAATGATCGTCATCTCAATGCCTACAATATTCTTATATACATGCCTATACAAAAAGTTAATAGTTTTCAAGATAATTAGCAATTTAAGTCTTCTTTTGCAGCTGTGACTTTGACCTTTCAATATGGATGGCACGATATATTGGTATGACGATATATCCATTGATGGGCTACTCCCGATGATAATAAATATTGACTTTTCAAATATTGATAAGTTACTAGAAAATCCAAAACTTCAGAAAAACAATAAAGAGATCGATTATATAAAACAATGCCTGACTTGTTATTATTTATATTTATTCAAATTAGCTCCACTTGTCATTAGCTACTTGTCATAACACAGTAACATAAAAGGTAAGTACATCATCAATTTTTGGGCACCTCTGTGTGATGTGAAATCCTTCCTATACTTGAGCGCACCTTATTACAGTAAGATCTGAAATGATGTGAAATCCTTCCAAAACTTGAACAGATTGAATAAAAAGGAATAAATTTTGATTTTGTGCAAATATTGAATGTTTAATTCATTTATGCTTAAAGTCCTAATATGAATAAGAGATTATATTAAATACAGGTAGCACACAAAATATTGTGATGTCACTAGTTAAGGTGTGTTACCGGTAGTTTATAATTTAGTAGGGTTTTTGAAACTGTTTAACATCCCAGTCAAGATTCAGTTGTACTGTGTGATTTTAGAAGTTGTAGCTAAATAAGTGTATTTTACACAAACCAGAGTTGCCACTCTGCTTTAAATAATAGTTTCTAAGATATTCTGAAACAGCAAATTACAAAGGTAATCAGAAATATGACGCTAAGTCTGCTTCACAAGGACATCACTTTACAAAGTTAGATATGATGTATCAAGATTTGTCGCTACAAATTATTTTTCAATATGTATCGATAGTTATCAGTATAAAAAGAACGATAATTGATATTGAATTTCATCAGCGATAGCAAGCCCTACCTTTCAACATATGACCTTGTACCATATATCAAAATGGCCGTTGTCACAATACCTACAATATTCTAATATACATGCCTATACAAAAAGTTAATAGTTTTCTAGATAATAAGCAATTTAAGTCTTCTTTTGCAGCTGTGACCTTGACCTTTTGACATATGACCTTGATCCATATATCAAAATGATTGTCATATTAATACCTACAATATTCTAATTTACATGCCTATACAAAAAGTTAATAGTTTTCAAGATAATTAGCAATTAAAGTCTTCTTTTGCAGCTGTAACCTTGACCTTTCAACATATGACCTTGTACCATATATCAAAATGGTCGTTGCCACAATACCTACAGTTTTCAAGATATAGTGACAAATATATAATTTTTAGCAATTTCCCCACTCAGTGCCCTACAATTTTCCCATTTTGAGCCCCATGGCTACCATTTGTGCAAATCTGAAAACAGATGACCTAAGGATGTTATAAATGAAATATCTAAGGTATATCTCTTGTAGATACAGAGGAGAAGATTTTTAGGGTTTTTCACTATTTCCCCCCTTTATGGGGCCACAAGGGGACATAACTCCTTCATTTGTGCAAATCTGAAAGGGCTTCACCCAGGCATGATGGTTACCAAGTTTCATTAATTTGTCCAAGTGGTTTTGGAGGAGAAGATTAAAATGTAAAAAGTTTACGCACGGCGCACGACGTACGAAGATGGATAGCAATAGCTCATCTGAGCTTTCAGCTCAGGTGAGCTAAAAAAAAACTTTGACTGAATCTCGACAGCCTGTGCTATTATTCCCAATTTTCCTGTTTGTCGATACATTTTCACCAATTAAACCTCAGGGGCCTTTTCCCATTATACCCAGAAAAATTCCTATCCTTCAATGTTTTTGGACATCCTTACACAGATCTCCCATGCCATATTTAATCATCCTTAAATATTTTTTAAATTTCCTCGTTTTCAGACGGCAATTGTTTCAGGTGGAGCATTTGATACAGAGTGCTTTTTAATAAAGATTGAATAGAACCAAGAGCAAACATCGCCCTTTGTTGTTGTTTCGATGTGTATTGGTGCGATGGATTGTTTTGTACATTGTTACTTAAGACTAGTACTGTACCATGCAGATTATCTATGCATGTGTTTACGTTTTTATGTAAACCCAATAAAATGCAGACCTGAATATAGAGTGCTTTTATTCTGTATGAAAGTGAAAGTTGATTAAAATTAATGCCCATTGCTGAGAAAATCAAGCATGACAACTCCTGTCGGTACACCATTTTAACATTAAACACATTTTTTCTGATGAAATTAAGAAGTGACGTTTTGAATCAATTTCATTAGGATGAGAAAAAATTACGAATCCCTCTGATCAAGGATTCCAGAAATGAATGATGTAATGTCCAAGCCGACACATGTCGGTATAGCTGTTATGGCTAATCAGGTTATATATATGGGTAAATCTAGTTACCATAAACAGTTAAGTCAACTTATGACAGTGTTCCAAAATTAGAAGAATATACACAGACAAGAACAAGTTTTCTCGAAAATGAAGATTTACGGCATATGGAGAAGAACAATATCTTCCAAACAGTCTGTGACCTATTTCTGAAATGCAAACTATACGGCCTATATTTTATTTATTATCTTCTTTTTTATTCTTCAATAAGTACTTTTTAATTTTTCTTTGCATAGAGATTCTCTATATATTTTCATTTACAGAGTCAATGTTGTTTGTTTATCTATTCATACACGTTTTTAATACAGTTGATATGCAAATTTCCAACTCAGAAAAAAGCGAAATCCTCAGCAAATTTGTGTGTAGGAGAAGCAGTTTTATTTATTTATTTATTTATTTATTATTCATTTATTTATTTTTTGTCTTTGTTACTTTCTTTTCTTCTCTAAAATGTGTGATTCGAAATTGAATAAATAAAACCAAAAATGCATTTGTAACACCCAGATTGTTCTGTGCTGTACAGGTCTACTTCTTTGGAACACAAGTATACAGTAGTGCTCAAGAAAACTGACATTTGTTTACATAGATAGGGTACGTTAGTTACAAACAATGACAAAACTAGAAAAGTCTTTGATTTTCCTATGTAAAAATATATTATATTCCAAATGCAATTTATTTTCAAGTACTGACTATAATCTGTTGTGTATGTCCATACATCTCCATAACTCAGTCTACTTGACATCATATGCATATAAATGTTATCCACAGCAACACTATGGTGATCCACGGTCTTCTTTTTTCCTTTCTCGATCTTTTTAAAGCAAATTACAAATACATGTTACATTTTTGCCTTTCGACTCAAATCTGGTGCTGCTGGCTTTACTAGCTTTCTTTTTGGGTATGAAAGAGTAATGGCCTCTTTGACACTCTTATTGGCTCTAAAATTTATCATAAATTTCATCATCTGGTCTAATGTAAAATAAATGTCTTGTTGAACCCTGTAAAAAATTAAAAACAATACATAAATTGTCTGGCTCTAATTTATATTTTCCTAGAACAATTATGTTTTCCTATCAAATTTTTTTATCATATCAGGGCATTTAACTGCAAATGCCAACCTAATTATTTTGTATCATCAAAGGTCTCCCATTCCATATTTGTTTATGTTTGACTAAGGGGTACACAGATCTCCCATGCCATATTTGTTTATGTTTGACTAAGGGGTACACAGATCTCTCATGCCATATTTGTTTATGTTTGACTAAGGGGTACACAGATCTCCCATGCCATATTTGTTTATATTTGACTAAGTGGTACACAGATTTCCCATGCCATATTTGTTTATGTTTGACTAAGTGGTACACAGATCTCCCATGCCATATTTGTTTATGTTTGACTAAGGGGTACACAGATCTCCCATGCCATATTTGTTTATGTTTGACTAAGGGGTACACAGATCTCCCATGCCATATTTGTTTATGTTTGACTGAGTGGTACACAGATCTCCCATGCCATATTTGTTTATGTTTGACTAAGGGGTACACGGATCTCTCATGCCATATTTGTTTATGTTTGAATAAGGGGTACACGGATCTCCCATGCCATATTTGTTTATGTTTGATTAAGGGGTACACAGATCTCCCATGCCATATTTAATTATATTTGACTAAGGGGTACACAGATCTCCCATGCCATATTTGTTTATATTTGACTAAGTGGTACACAGATCTCCCATGCCATATTTGTTTATGTTTGACTAAGGGGTACACAGATCTCCCATGCCATATTTGTTTATGTATGACTGAGGGGTACACAGATCTCCCATGCCATATTTGTTTATGTTTGACTAAGGGGTACACAGATTTCCCATGCCAAATTTGTTTATATTTGACTAATCAGTATTAAGAGAAAATTTTCACAGAATCTGCTTTAAATAGCATCTCATTTGCAAAATTCATGAAAATTGAGTTATTGAAAAATTTCAGAATAACCTTTAAATATTTTTAATAGCTTTTTTATATACACCAAGTGTACATGCATATTTGTAATGCTATACATTTATGTTTTTCTACCACTGTGTTTACATTTTTATTTGATCCAAAAATTTTATAAACTTTTATTTTGATGTGATTACTTTCACGGGAGTTATTCCCCTTTTGACACTAAATGACTTATACTTGTTTTGTTGAGTTGTTGCCAGTTGTGATGGAAACATGAGTTTTTCTAGCACAAGATTATGATTTGGATATATATATAATACTTTTTTGAGTTGGGCTCTGCATAGCCAGCTTTTCTCAAACATATTATTTACATTTACTTATTTTGATATAAGTACATGTATTAACATACATGTACACTGTTGTAATATTAGAAATTATATAAACAAGAGACCCATGGTCCTTAACGTTCACCCGAGGATATGGCCAAAATCATTTGCAAAAATGCATACAATATTCTAATATACATGCCTATAGAAAAGGTTAATAGTTTTCAAGATACAATGTAATTAACAATTGGAGTCTTCTTATGCAATGACCTTGTTCTTTAAATGTGAGATCTTAAATCTTATATCAGAATGATTGCCATATCAATTCCTACAATATTCTAACATACATGTCTACACAAATAAAGTTCATAGTTTCCAAGATAATTAACAATTTCAGTCTTTTTATGCACCTATGACCTTGACCGTTGAATGTATGACCTTGAGCCATATATCAAAATGATCGTCATGTCAATACCTACATCTAATATATATGCCTATGCAAAAAGATAACAGTTTTCAAGCTAATGCACAATTTTAGTTTTTATAAGTAAAAAATAACATTTCAGGGACAACAACTCCTACATGCACTATCATATAGTTACAAAACTTTGTACCTTTTTACATTTTTCATGCTTAACATTTTAAAAATGTTTTGATATTATATATCTCTTAAAAATTTGAAGAAAACAGCCAAAAACTGCAAAATTACAAACTAGGTCATGACTCTGAACTTTGTCCTTGACCCCATTTTGAAAGTTGAAAAAGTCGAAATTAAAAACCCCACATGTCAATATCTGTACAAATAGTCAAGTTATAACAAGCTGAAGCAATTTTACAAAATTTTTAAAATTAAAGGCAAAAACGTGTGACCTTGACCATTCAATAAATGACCTTGAACCATATATCAAAGTGATTGTCATGCCAATACTTACAATATTCGAATATACATGCCTATACAAAAAGTTAATAGTTTTCAAGATAATTAGCAATTTAAGTCTTCTTCTGCAGCTGTGACCTTGACCTTTCAACATATGACCTTGAACCATATATCAAAATGATTGTCATGTCAATACCTACAATATTCTAATATACATGCCTATACAGAAAGTTAATAGTTTTCAAGATAATTAGCAATTTAAGTCTTCTTTGCAGCTGTGACCATGACCTTTCAACATTTGACCTTGAACCATAAATCAAAATGATCATTGTTGCAATACCTACAATATTTTAATATACATGCCTATACAAAAAGTTAATAGTTTTCAAGGTAATAAATAATTTTAGTATCCCTATGTTAATATGACCTTGACCTTTGAACATATGACCTTGAACCATATATCAAAATGATCGTCATGTCAATACCTAAAATTTTTCACTATTTCCCCCCTTGTAGGGCCCCCAAGGGGACAAAACTCCTTCATTTGTGCAAATCTGAAAAGGCTTGACCCAGGCATGATGGTTACAAAGTTTCATTAAATTTGGCCTGGTGGTTTTGGAGAAGATAAAAATGTAAAAAGTTTACGTACGACGCACGACAGATGGAGATGGATAGCAATAGCTCATCTGAGCTTTCAGCTCAGGTAAGCTAAAAATGAACAAACTATAGGCTTGAGACCCTAGAGAAGCCAAATATCACATCAGATTTTTTCTCCCATCATCGGTTTCGGAGAAGAAGATTTTTTAAAGTTTTTTGGACCCATAGGTGGCCTTGACCTACTTTTGGGAGCCATGACAATGTCACAAAAATATCTGAATTGCACCACCCATATATGCATCTGACCAAGTTTCATTGAAATCTAACCTGTAGTTTCAGAGAAGAAGTCAAAAATGTAAAAGTTTTCAGACAGACGGATGGCCACATGGATGGAGGATGGACGATTTCAGATCGCAATAGCTAACATGATCCAAAGGCTCAGGTGAGCTAAATAACTTACTTAAAATATTTATTAACTGCTATTTTTGCATGTCGAATATTGTCAGCTCTTGCCTTTTTAATTGAAACTTTACATGAAGTATCAAATGTATCTACAAAACCACCAATTATGTAAATATCTGTTGGATCAAACTTTCTTAAGATATTATTAGAATCTGGAGATAAATATACTAGTTTTTTTCTTGGAAATAGATCAAGGTAATGTTTTTCTGTAATTATTGCTGGTAAATTATCTTCATCAACCTTTAATATATGAAAAATTTCATGCATTATCTTTTTACCCTTCCCACTATTACAAAAAATCAAGTTATAAGGATGGCTACAACTTCTATTCAAAGCATAGGCATCACAAAGTTGCTCAGCAGTTCTTGAAATTTGTTGGTTTCTCATGTAGTCAACATAGTCGCAATCTATGATTAATGGTTGCCCAAATTGCATTGATGTCACAAGACGGGGAAGATAGTTCATCATGTTGAATGGAATCCTTCGAATTATAACATTATGAAATGGAGGGTCGCCTTCTTCTTTCTCTTGTGGTTCCACTAGTTTCTTATTCAATTCAATTGCTGCCTTTTTTCCTTCTTTTGCAGCTTCTTTCTTATAAAGAATTTCCAATCCTCTTTTCAATCCTTTTTTTGAATCAGCTTGGAGCAATTTTATCCACTGTTTATCTGTTATGGTTGTTGGAACCTTAAACAACACAGAAACATCAAGTGTTTAATAAAGTTTAATTTCTATACATTTGGAGTTCTTAGTACAATAAACCTAGGTAAATAAATAAATAAATGAATGAATAAATAAATAAATACTAGTAAATAAATAAATATATCATCTTGCTTAACAACAGGGCTAAAGGTTTTGTGAAACTCAAAAAGCTTTATTTTTTATGATAAAGTCAAAAATTGCACAGATGGTATGCTTGTCATAGGTTGGTATTTTTTTCGGGCACTCTGGTTTGCATCACCACCCCAGAACCAACCACTTCTATCGAGGCAAAAAATTCTTGACTGGGGAACTAAAAACCATTACTTAATCCAATTTGTCAGAGTTTTTACATTGAAGATTTTCTAAAAAATCTATTTATAACTAGAATTGTCTCTGAAGGAGACTTATACCCCCATTCACAATTGTTGGTGGAGAAATTTGATCGTGGGTGATGGGTTCTTGTGATGCTTGTCATCTATGCATAGTTTTAGAAAAATTGTATCATACATATTCGATAAAATTCTAGACAAATATTAAGTGTGAAAAATTCTAAATCTGAAAATAACAAAAAATTAATCCACAAAATTCATCTGATCAAACTGATAATTGCAGGTGCACAGGTTATTATGATGCCTACCATCTATGTATAGTTTCAGGAAAATTTGATCATACGTAACTGAATTAAACTCCAAACAAATTGTATCAATGGACAGATGGACAGACAGACAGACAGACAAACAAGGGGATTCCAATATATCCCCCCCCCTTTAATTTCGTTGTATGGGATATAATTATGTAAAATAAAATAATATGCTTCCCTGTTATTCTGTAAAGCTAATACCATATAGCGGGAAACTTTAGCAGGGTGCAAATTTTGGCAATATTTTGGCGGTTAGTTCAAAATCGCCAAAAATAAGGGAAAATTAAGTGATTAATGTTTCACCATAGTATAGTTTGAATTCCGTTAGTACCAACCATGAATTCAAGAAGTGAGTAGTTTTTACATGATAAGTACTTATCTAAAGTTTGTAAATGTTTCTATCATTTTTAGAGCTACACACACATTTCTAACTTTTAAAAATGAGTATTTCAAATTTTTTAAACCAAAACAAATTTTACCAAATGAGAATAGTGCAAAAGCGGACCTTCTGGGATCATCTGCTTTGAGTGAGGCAAATGAGAGCATTCGGAAGATAATTGAAAGACCGACTTCTAAAACATTCAGTGATATTTCAACCCTTAGATCAAGAGGAAAACATTTATTTTCACCATAGGACTGCGCAAGTTTCCATCTGTCGCTTTACACATGGAACAAAGGTAGTCTCAAGTGCTCACTAACATTTAAAATAGCCAGAATTGATAAGCAAAAATTTACAAGTGACCTTTTTTCCATCAAAAATCACCAAAATTTAAGACTGCCAAAATAACCAGCTATATGGTAAATGCTCTGGAAGAGCACATTTTTACATATGTATCCATAAAATTAATAAACATATACCAGGTCTTTCTATACATAAAATTTGAAGTAAAGGATTGATAAAGGATAAGGGTTTTTTAAAGACCATCTCTGAAGGAAATTTGTTCAAATTGTCTTCTTCACCTAGGAACATTTTGACTTTAAAATTTGAATATTACTTCCATGCTTAGCACATGGTAATAAGAAGACAGAGATTCAACTGGCTTAACCCCAGTGCCTGACTGTGACTAGTGATGTGGTATGCTTATCTGGAACATTGGTGACTCTATGTTATTAGCTAATAATTAAATTTTTAAACAGTCCAGTGTTGGAAATTTTTTTCCTCTATGATCTCATAGAGGAAATTTTATTTTACTGCATAGATTTACGTCACACGTCATACGTCATTACCCCTGACGTCAGTTTCCTGACAACTTGGTCAAATATTCAGTCTGCCACCATATTTGTCTTACTTGGAGTAAACGGTGTCATTTGTTTTCTTTATTAAAAACATGAAAGTTGTAAATATTTAGGATAAGTCTTAAGATCTGCAGTCATAAATGATGGCCATGATGACAGAAGCAAATTTGAGTTTTGTGAATCTGCAGGTGCATCATATTATTTGTGGATATATGTAACGCTAATGACAGGGAAATGTTCCGACTCAAGGACAGGAACATGAACGGTTTGCTACCAGCTGGAACCACTTTATGTTTGGCTTCTGTAAGTTAATGTATTGTTGATAGTGATAACAATGTGCTATTGATTGATATTTTTCTATGGGTTAACATTTCAGCTTCGAGCTCGGAAGCCTCATTTTTGTCCAAACATATCTTGCCCCTCCCTCAGCCAGAAGCCATCGTCATATATATTTTAAAGCACAGTCGCAGGAAATTAGTGTGAGTTGTACCTCTCCGATGTGTTTGCATGTTTGCAAGCTCCGTTTGAAATTAATTTAAATATATATGCAAGTGATACATGTACGTACAACACACATGAAAACCAAACGATTTAGAAATGGTGGTGAAACTAGCGTGCAAAGGTTCCGGCGGTTGTTTATGGGCATCCAGCTACAATGCATTGAGATTAATGCGCAGTTCATACTCTCGTTCATGTGAGAAGTTGTATAAAAAGATAAGGTTAATGTTATAAATATTGTATTTATTTTTTAATTTAATTATAATTTGAATTTAATTATAAGGAATAATTGTAATTTTTTTCGTCTATGGAGTCATAGACCGAATTTTTTGGTGCACGCTTATGCATAAACCACCGCAAAGCGGGTTTATGCCATGTGCAAAAAATTACAATTATTCCTAAGCACTTTCAACAAAAAGTTACACTAATTGGGTACTACTAATAGACAGCTATAATGCACATTGGTATATATATATATCTAGGAAATTGTTCTTTGATCAACCCTTAGAATGAATAACCTTGTTCTTGTTGCAAATAGCTACAACATTATAACCACCAACATTTTGCAAGCAAGCAGGACAAATTTCTCACAAAAAAAAAAATATTCCTTGTTTGTTGGTTGTAATGTTATTTAACATCACATCAGCAATTTTCAGCTTTTCAAGATGAGATCAAGTTTATTTATCTCTAAGGATTAATCTAAAAATATGTGCGAGTATGTATTATTGTTTGCAATGTAGTATGTACAAGCACACACTCAGGACAACTTTTTGCTAGCTCATCAAAGCAGTATGATGCAGAAAGCCTACCATTTCTCAGTTACATTATTCTAGCACCAGTGAACAAGTTGATGCTCTGTTCCCTTAATGTCAAGTGTCACACAAGGAAGCAGTATCTCAAGTATTTATTTTTATGAATAGATATCTTGTATCATGTATGTATGTTGTTTGGATGAATATTGTTTAAGTCACATAAAAAAAATAAAGGTCTCCAATAAGGACCACTGAGCCACTGCTGCCCTCATCATACACACGTATGTACAGTGTTAGTTGTTTTGAGTTATAAATACACATTGAATGCCTATTTTCACTGTGAAAAAATATTTATAAAATTGTGATTACGTAAATATAAATATTTTGGTAACAATGACAATGTATATATCATCCCTATCTCAATTTTTATCAAGGAACTAGAAATTTCATTGTATCTGGTCATGAGTAACTATAGTTATCTTCAAGAGACCACAACATCTATTTTTGCAAAGTGACCTACATAATTAACCTTTGACCTCAAACATGTTTCCTCACATATATATTATCACTGTATAAAGTTTCATTAAATTTGTCATGGATTCTAACTTAGGTTATCATTCCTTTAGTTTTATTATCTCAATGTCCACCTTTTTTCTAAACAGAAGAAAAGCTATTTTAGCAACAGTGACCTAAATAATTGACTTTTTGACCTCAAACACAATTCCACACAAGAGTTATTCAAATACTAACCCTTTTTCAAGTTTCATTAAATTTGTTATCCCTTACTTAGGTTATCATTCAGAAACCTTTCCAACAAGCAGACAGACAGACAGTAACAGCACTATAGTCACCTGCAATTTCACAGGGCAAGAGACTAATAAAATGAAAAACAGATTATGTAACACATATAACTGTATGGTATCACTGTGACTAACCCTTGTATGAAGTTTTGTAATAATATGACAAGAAATTAAAAGCAGACGCCCAATCCAACATCTATATTCATCTCTAATCTATAGTCTACTTTCTTTTTATCAAAGATTATTAATTTTTTTTAAAAAAATTCTTGTTGGTCTTAAAACAAAAATCATGGTTTTGTGTGTTTATCAAAATTCTTACCCTTGCACCAATTTCTAAAAGAATACTATATTCATGTTTGAAAAATTTCAACTTTTTTTTATAATCCTCTTCAAGATTTTCCAAAAATTGTGTTGCTTCAGCATCAGTGATGAACTGTAAGATTGGCATTTCTAGTGCTTTGGTATCTTTCAATGAACCATACCAATGATTTTGTTTAGGTTTTTCAGTCCATTTCTTCATAAAATATTCCTTAGAATATGGTGATTTCCTTGGTTTTAAACATAACTGTCTAGTACATAACAACCCAGTTGAAAGTCTGAGAGCTCTAAACATTGTCATTTTTCACCAAATGTTCACCTCCTACAAACACAACTTACTTAAACAGCAAACGATTTGTTTGTTGTCCCAACTCAGTATCATGCACAACTATTCTGTTAGCCTAATTCTACTGTTTGCTTAATTGTTGCCATAGAAATAATGTTACTTTCAAACAAAATTCACTTTTAATGTTTCTGTTGGCATATAAATGAAGTTATTCTTTGCCTGCAAACAATGTTTTTAAAACACTGTGATACATATGATTAGTGGTTTGCTTGTTGCCATAGAAACAACTTCTTCAAAAACTGCTTTAACTCTCGGACAAATGTTAACAATTCTATCCTTCATCAAAATTCTTTTTCCATTCCAATTCTGAAGCAAAAAATAAATAAATAAATAACTATCAAAAAAAAAAAAAAAAAAAAAAAAAAACCAGGGGGCTTTGTTTTTCTTGAAAATGTTTTGCCACTGTAGCTCCTGTGTAAATGAGCATAAAAACCTGCCAACTTTGGTCATAACTAACTGATAATCCCTTTTCACACCAAGATTAAGAGCATGTCCCAAACAACCAATATGTGGCCATTTCAGATGTGATTTAAAAGCACTGGTTATATCTGATACAGCAAATTGGATCCTTCAGTCCTTATTGAGAGAGGACTGAAATATAAACTTATGTTTTCACTAGTGTGGGATTCATAAATTTACTACTCGAGTTGAAGCATATTTGATTTGAGTTCTAAATCACTAGTTATGTATTGCGCAGTAATTCTTAGGTACGAATCGCCACTTGCTGAACTTGTCCAGAAATTGCCAGTTACTGCGTGACAGGGAGCATCAGCCAGTTAGTATTTCAAAGATGTTTTTGAGGATTCTTATCTTGGAATGGTGTAGTTATCACCAATAAGTAACCTTGACTAGGCACTTTATACCTCAGGTCAAGTTTTGTCATCATGGATTTGAATCCTTTGCCTCCTACCAGTCTAAAATGGCCCCATGTCTAATATAATGAAATCAACAATCCCACCAGTTATGGAAACGACATGTATATGGGTTGTTTTTATCAAAAGCAGTAGTAAAATGGGGGCATCGTGAACACGTCTCAAAACGTGGTCAGTTTCTTATCCGCAAATTAAAAAATTCACATGTCTTCATAACAGAACGAAGACAACATTTAGCTTAATTGAAAAAAATGTCATTATTACTTTCAGGCTTTTCCATGTCATATGCAATCTTGGATACTTTACAAGTTACACGTTTATCTACTTACTTGGTTTACTTGGATTTGGATTTTCCTCCAATTCCTGGAGCACCGCTTTTGCGTAAATAATATTATAGTATCTTCACCATATCACCACAACCATCAGCAAAAATAAAATGCTGATTATTTACACGTTAAAAACGTCTCAGGATTCACTTAAACAGTATAAAAGTAATTATCACATATAATAATAAAAGTTTCTTTTATATCAAATATTAAAAGTTTTTCTAACAGCCTTCCGAATTTAAGTTTTTCTTTTTACCCTGGAGCCCCTTTAAGTCTTGTACTTCTCTTCTTTGGTGTGCTTTCAAGTTTGAAGAGCGTCGTCTTTTTACCTACAAGCGGCAATCAAACTAAATAATAAGTTTATATGTGATGAGATATCACTAAATTAAACCAGAGACATATATTACATATGTCTCTGATTAAACTTTGATTTGTATTCAGTAAAAGTAAAATTTTGCGAGAAACCACCAATTATTTCATTTGATTTTATTAAACCCTAATCTTAATATTTTGAATGGAAACTTACTGTTAGTTTTTATACCTAAATGAAATGCAAATAGCCAGATGTGCAGATCTAAGGTAATACCTGGTAATTTTCAAATGTGTTCTAGACGAGACAATGTATTGATGCATTGAGTACCATTAATTAATGCGCCTCCTTTGTCTATTCCATTACCACGACTACATTGTGTATTCCATTACTATGACTACATTGTGTATATCATTACCGCGGTTACATCGTGTATACCATTACCATGACTACATTTTGTATATCATAACCGTGGCTGCATCGTGTATACCATCACCACGACTACATTGTGTATTTTAACATTACCGCGGCTACCTCGTGTATATCATTACCGCGAATACATTGTGTACATTGTAATGGAATAGACAATGGAGGCGCGTTATGGTACTCAATGCACCAATACATAGTCTCGTCTAGAATACATTTCAAAATTACCAGGTGTTACCTTAGACTTGAACATCTGGCTATTTGCATTTTATTTAGGTAAAAACTAACAGTATACACGATGTAGCCGCGGTAATGATATACACTATGTAGTCGTGGTTATGATATACACAATGTAGTTCTGGTAGTGGTAAACAAGAGTCGCAGTAATGGTATACACAATGTAGTCGTGGTGATTGTATACACAATGTAGTCTTGGTAATGGTATACACAATGTAGTCGTGATGATTGTATACACAATGTAGTCTTGGTAATGGTATACACAATGTAGTCGTGATGATTTTATACAAAATGTAGTTTTGGTAATGGTATACACAATGTAGTCGTGATGATTTTATACACAATGTAGTTTTGGTAATGGTATACACAATGTAGTCGTGGTGATTGTATACAAAATGTAGTCTTGGTAATGGTATACACAATGTAGTCGTGGTGATTGTATACAAAATGTAGTCTTGGTAATGGTATACACAATGTAGTCGTGATGATTTTATACACAATGTAGTTTTGGTAATGGTATACACAATGTAGTCGTGGTGATTGTATACACAATGTAGTTTTGGTATTGGTATATACAATGTAGTCGTGGTGATTGTATACACAATGTAGTTTTGGTATTGGTATATACAATGTAGTCGTGATGATTGTATACACAATGTAGTTTTGGTAATGGTATACACAATGTAGTCGTGGTGATTGTATACACAATGTAGTTTTGGTATTGGTATATACAATGTAGTCGTGGTGATTGTATACACAATGTAGTCTTGGTAATGGTACTCACCGAACGTATCCTTAATTCAGTACGTAGTACTTTGTGCAGTCAGAAAATTTACCATTTAGCAAAATGTTCAGCCGTCTTAAATTTGGAAATTTATTTAAAACTAAGGTTTGTTCCCTCATGCAAAGTATTCCTTTGCTGGATTTGGATTTATATAATTTTGGAACTTAAGATTCATTATTTTCAAATGTCTGGCTTATGTTTTTTATCTATCAAACTTTTCGGTCTTAGTGTCACTGATGAAGAATGATTTTTCGAAATGTGTACATCTGGCACATCCAGATTTAACTGTATTTGTGTTATATATATGTACAATGTGGTCACGGTAATGGTATACATAATGATGTCGAGGTAATGGTATACACAACGTTGTCGCAGTAATGATATACATTATGTTGTCACGGTAATAGTATACACCATACAGTCGCAGTAATGGTATATATACACAACGTTGGCGCAGTATTGCTATACACAATGTAGTCGCAGTAATGGTATACATAATGTTGTCGCGGCAATGGTATACAATGTAGTCACGGTAATGGTATACAAAATGTAATCGCAGTAATGGTATACACAATGTAGTCACGGTAATAGTATACACCATACAGTGGCAGTAATGGTATATATACACAACGTTGGCGCAGTATTGGTATACACAATGTAGTCGCAGAAATGGTATACACAATAAAGTCGCAGTAATGGTATACACAATGTAGTCACGGTAATGGTACATAAAGTAGTCACGGTAATGATATACACAATGTAGTCACGGTAATGGTATACAAAATGTAGTTGCAGTAATGGTATACACAATGTAGTCACGGTAATGGAATACACAATGTAGTCACGGTAATGGTATACATAATGTGGTTGCGGTAATGGTATACACAATGTAGTCGCAGTAATGGTATACATAATGTTGTCGCGGCAATCGTATACACAATGTAGTCACAGTAATGGTACATAAAGTAGTCACGGTAATGGTATACACAATGTAGTCACGGTAATGGTATACAAAATGTAGTCGCAGTAATGGTATACACAATGTAGTCACGGTAATGGTATACACAATAAAGTCACGGTAATGATATACACAATGTGGTCGCGGTAATGGTATACAAAATGTAGTCGCAGTAATGGTATACACAATGTTGTCACGGTAATGGTACATAAAGTAGTCACGGTAATGATATACACAATGTAGTCACGGTAATGGTATACAAAATGTAGTTGCAGTAATGGTATACACAATGTAGTCACGGTAATGGTATACACAATGTAGTCACGGTAATGGTATACATAATGTGGTTGCGGTAATGGTATACACAATGTAGTCGCAGTAATGGTATACATAATGTTGTCGCGGCAATGGTATACACAATGTAGTCACAGTAATGGTACATAAAGTAGTCACGGTAATGGTATACACAATGTAGTCACGGTAATGGTATACAAAATGTAGTCGCAGTAATGGTATACACAATGTAGTCACGGTAATGGTAAACACAATAAAGTCACGGTAATGATATACACAATGTGGTCGCAGTAATGGTATACAAAATGTAGTCGCAGTAATGGTATACACAATGTAGTCACGGTAATGGTATACACAATATAGTCACGTTAATGATATACACAATGTGGTCGCAGTAATGGTATACACAATGTAGTCGCAGTAATGGTATACACAATGTAGTCACGGTAATGGTATACACAATATTGTCATGGTAATAGTATACACAATTTAGTCGCAGTTATGGTATACACAATGTAGTCGCAGTAATGGTATACACAATGTAGTCGCAATTATGGTATACACAATGTTGTCGCGGTAATGGTATACACAATATAGTCGCAGTAATGGTATACACAATGTAGTCACGGTAATGGTATACACAATATAGTCACGGAAATGATATACACAATGTGGTCGCAGTTATGGTATACAAAATGTAGATGCAGTAATGGTATACACAATGTAGTCGAGGTAATGGTACACACAATGTAGTCACGGTAATGGTATACATAGTGTGGTTGCGGTAATGGTATACACAATGTGGTCGCAGTAATGGTATACACAATATAGTCACGGTAATGATATACACAATGTGGTTGCGGTAATGGTTTACACAATGTAGTCGCAGTTATGGTATACACAATATAGTCACGGTAATGATATACACAATGTGGTTTCGGTAATGGTATACACAATATAGTCACGGTAATGATATACACAATGTAGTAGCAGTAATGGTATATTACATAATGCCGTCGCGGTAATGGTGTACACAATGTGGTTGCGGTAATGGTATACACAATGCCGTCGCAGTAATGATATACACAATGTAGTGGAAATGGTATTTACAATGTAGGTACAGCAATTGCATAAATAATATGTATTCGCGGTAATGGTACACACGATGTAGCCACAGTAATTGTATACACAATGTAGTCGTGGTAATAAAATACACAATGTGTTCACGGTAATGATATACACGATGTAGCCGCGGTAATGGTATACACAATGTAGTCACAGTAATGTTGTACACAATGTAGCCGCGGCAATGGTATACACAATGTAGTCACAGTAATGGTGTTCACAATGTAGTCACGGTAATGGTATTCACAATGTAGTCACAGTAATGGTAAACACAATGTAGGCACGGTAATGGTATTCACAATGTAGTCACAGTAATGGTGTACACAATGTAGTCACAGTAATGATATTCACAATGTAGTCATAGTAATGGTGTACACAATGTAGTCGTGGTGATTGTATACAAAATGTAGACTTGGTAATGGTATACACAATGTAGTTGCAATAATATTTTTTAAAATTTGATTCACGATGTAGTCACAGTTATATTTACCTTTATTTGATTCACAGTAAGGTCGAAGTAATGTTTGCTTTAATGGTTTTACGTTCCAGTTAAGAATATTTCTGTTATATCGAGACGTCACCAGCTTTAGTTAAAGTGGCAGTGCTTGTCGAAAGTCAGTACCTATTTAAGTCTTGATCAGACCTTGCCGGGGTTCGAATCCCGACCATCCATATACGCAGCGAACTCTACCAACTGAGCTACCGTATTGGTAGTAAAAACCAAATCCAAGAAAAAAAAATCATAAAAAAAATCGACCCGTACTCGCGTGTAAATATTTTCAGTCCGTTTTAGCGATTATAACTCCGGTGTTCACTATTTACCGAATGAAATATGTAGCAACCTTTTTTAAACCCACACCAAATTACGCACATTGTGTTAGAAATTTCTGCGAACCTTATCCAAAATGTATTTTCAAATTTTATATTTTTAACAAGAAGTCGTTTTCAGTTTCCAATTTCATAAAAATGGTTAATTTTCTAGGACATTAAGCCTACTAACTAGACGACACGTGCGTTAAACTTGAAAATAAATGGGTATATATATATATAGTGTAATGTCGGGTTATTCGATCACTGCCAAGAATGTCAATTTTTTCCCTCTTAATTACTTTCTGATGGGAAAAATAAGTTCAAGTTATTCCAATCCCTTCCAATATAAATGTAATTTTGATTTCTGATTTTTTTTTTTTTAAAGAAAAAAAATATTCAAAGTTTAGAAGGTTTTTATGTATATTTTAAAGATACTCTTTCATTAAAAAAAATAAAAATTTACACACAACGACATTAATATAAATGTAATTAAAGCTGCATTAAGTTTTTTCAATTTTCTGAATTTTTTTTTGATTTTCTACAAATAGTCTATAAATTCGTGACATTCATTTTCTAAAATTTTATTTCTTTTAACTGTAAATAAACGGAATCCTCTGACCGGTTGGTCAGTGTTTTACGATTGTAATTATGAGCTTGGAGCATGCGCACGGAGGATGTACGGAAAACCCTAGAATCGAAGGTGAAACATGACAGATTGCATTAACTGTCCTTCATTAATATCCAGATGTATTCGAAATGGTGTTATGTATCCCTTACTAAGTCACAAATGACAAATTCAACGAAGTTCTGTGTTTAATTTATCGTATTTCACCGTTTTGAAAGTTGTGTTTAAATGACCCGGGTTTTGATGATGTAACCATGTTCTAATATTAGATCCCAAATGCTGCATCTCGCTGGGTAAATACTGTAATTTCTGTATTTATTCGAACTTTTATCGTTGAACCAAATGTGACATTGTTCATTAGGAACATCATTAATTAGAGTAGCACCGTTTTAATTTTTTCTTTGGAAAACTTAATGCAGCTTTAAGTAAAATGCTTTCCATATTACCATGTTTATTCTTCTTTAACTATTAAAAACAAGTTTGTGTATGCGTGAGATGTGTGAGTGATTGTCTTGTTCTAGCGCGTACTCATGGTGATTTTACCATGCTAGCTCACAGGAGTTAGTACACCACAAACAAGCATACCATTTCCCTAGCATCTCCTAGTCACATAATACCCATACCAGTTGAACCAGTCGATACACCTTTTCTTAATGACGAGTTCCAAGCGATGTAACCTACGGATACATGGATACACTTTGCACAGGGGAACCTTTTCCTAGTGTTGCTACAATATCAGTATTGATACACAGACACATTTTCTTCACGTGAATCGAACTTATACGTAAAATTTTCACGTGAGTTTCACATTAAATTCATGTACGAATTTCACCTGAAATACTGGTTCAAGTAAATTTCACGTTAAATTCACACGGAAGAAATTCATGTGAAAAGTTTCACATGAAATTCAAGTGAAATTCAGATGAAATTCTACTGAAATGCACGTGAACAAGGGTACATGGCTATAAATAGTCAAGAGATGGTAGGGTTTAAAAAGGACATCAATGCTAACCTCCTTCGCAACATCTCAATCAGCATAGCGCGTAAAGGTCTATATATATTTATTTATGGCGCATACCACAAAAATCATTTGAAAAAACGTTGACAAGCATGACAGTTAGGTAAAATTATTCCAAAGACAAAACTAAGGAATTTAAAGTTCAATAGAAAAAGATAGTACTTCCAGTAGCCATGGAAACTTTCCAGTTGGTTGTTTTATCGATTTTAGGATATTTTTTTTTTACTTAAACGATATAATTTCCTAATGATAGATGATTTTTAGTAATTACAAGTTCCTATATTTTTATTACGAAATATAATTTGTGATGCGTCAGGCAAAATCTATACATAATAGTCGGTCGAATGATCGATTTTAGGATTTCGGTTCCTGTTAAAAAAATCTGTGATGTATTGATTCATAAAATAATTTGAAGTAATGTACGACCTCTTTTTTTCTTTTACTTACATGTATTATTATTAATACTTTTATTATTATTATTATTATTATTATTATTAATTTGATGATGTTCATTATTGAACTGAAAATTTGTCACAGATGTTGATTTTAGTGATAAAGGTGTTTGTATAAATAAATAAATAAATAAATAAATAAATAAATAAATAAATAAATAAATAAATAAATAAATAAATAAATAAAATCATTACAGTCTTAAAGAGAACGTCTCATTATAAATAAATAAATAGTGTCCTTGCTCGACGATTATTATGATAAAAAGTAATTTTTAATTACAATGAATCATATATTTAAATACATTACTGAGTTTGCCAGAATTGGAACACGTCTTTTCTTATATTAAAATTGTGAAAACGCATAATGAAAGCATCTTTTGACAAGTTTACACTTATTTTAAAATTATATTTCATTGTTAATTTGATTCAAGTCCTATATGTAACCAAGATTGTGTCATATACTATTTGTTAATTTAATCATAAAATACACTAAGATGTCATAAACCATTTTTAAATTTAATCATAAAATACAATCAAAAATGGTATATGACAAACACCATTTTTGAACGTATTTTATAATTTAATTAAAAAATGGTATATGACAATTGTAAGTTTCGATGTCGTACTGTGAAAACATCTGAAAATTCATATCCCGCTAAAATTAACTTATTTTATCGTTCTAGCTCTCTCTCTCTCTCTCTCTCTCTCTCTCTCTCTCTCTCTCTCTCTCTCTCACACACACACACACACACACACACACACACACACACACACGTTAATATGAATATCTGATATACTTTAAGTTATCAGTAGCAATAATATCATAAGTGTGTATTTATCAATTGTTTAATATTCAGACTATGAACTGGGTCAGCTAGTATCATGTGAGTCAAAGTAACCCAGTTGACACCAACTCCAGCGTAGACCACCACTAAAACACAGGTTAGTAATATTTTATAAAGTAAAATCTACAGCAAAAACGAAACCCTTTATCAAGGCATAGAAACAAAATGTACTTTTAATAATTTTAAGTATTAACATTCAGTTACGAAGGCCTTTTGTACGAATCCAACTCTGAAAGAAACAAATGTGTGAAAGTTTGTCAGCTTATCGAAAAGCCGATGATTTTCTCCGGGTACTCCGATTTTCTTTATCATTCCAGAACTGACCGCCTTGATAACTGACTGGGCGTTAAGCACCATTAATCTTTTATTCTGTCATGTGGGACCATAGGTTTTTCTATATGTTCATCTCGGTAACATTTGGGGGAAATTGGATAATGCCAATAAGTAATGACTGATGAAGGCTACCTCCATACAAAATGATGGGAGTTTTTGATGGGGTAAACTTACACTAAAGACCGGAGGCATAGATGGCAAAGTGGTCTAATTTCCCCCTTTGGATCACAATGTCTCCCAGGCACCGCTTATGTCCGTATCTCATCCGGGCAGATCCAATTGCAAGAAAGTTTGTCAGTTCGCAAGAACTGACAATACCGATGTAAGTCCAAAAAAAAAAAAAAAAAAAAAAAAAAAAAAAAAAAAAAAAAAAAAAAAAAAAAGACTGGGCGTAATCCACCATTAGTGCACTCCACTTCTTTTCTCTGAATTTTCGTGTGTTATCCTATAGTTATAAGTACTGTCATGTTCTACGTGTGCTAATTCGAATTAGATTATGAACTAAAAGTAGCATATAAAAGTACTAAACTTCTTTGGCATAGATTATAACTTTTCGTTTCCTATTTTCACAGGATCATGCAGTTTCCGGGTTTGATTTCCACTTGCATTCTCTCAACAATTCTGGTACACTTTGTATTGGCTGATAACACCATAACTGTAATAAGCAATTCGGGAAAAATTAAAGGTGTAGCAGTTACAGTGAAAAATGAAACCGTCTTCCAGTTTAGAAAAATTCCATACGCAAATCCACCCCTTGGCCAACTGCGATTCAAGAAGCCAGAACCCTACGGTACTTGGAACTCGACTCTAGACGCTACTCAATTTGGTCCATCTTGTGTTCAAAATATAGACCAGGAACGGTACCAGATCTACCGAATACCAATATATCGGAAGATTGTTTATTTTTAAATATATATGTACCACGTAACATATCTATAACTAATAACATGACAGTAATGGTCTGGATACACGGGGGTTCGTTTTTATTTGGCCAAGGGATGCTGTACGATGGCTCATATCTAGCTCTTAGTGGAAATGTCATCGTGGTGACTATCAATTACAGACTGAACATTTTTGGGTTCTTAGCAACAGGCGACGACGCATCTGTGGGTAATTACGGTCTATGGGATCAACTGGAAGCAATTAAATGGGTTCGGTCAAATATTTTCGCTTTTGGGGGCAATCCGTCTTCAATTACCATATTTGGTGAGTCAGCAGGGAGTTTAAGCATCGGGTTACACGTTCTGTATCCAAGTGACGATCTATTTCAAAGAGCTATAATGGAGAGTGGATCGGGAAATTCCTTTTTAAGTTACACAAAAGATGGACCATCAGCAGCAAAATTAGCTGGCCGAATTGTCATCTTGTGATACCAATAGCTCTCAAACAATGGTAGACTGTTTACGAAATCAATCTTCAGAGGCTCTTCTTGATGTTCTAAATAGGGCCTTTAAAGTATCATTTGACCCTGCGAAACCCGTAATGGGTCTTGTTCTTGGTCCTGTTATTGATGGTGATTTTGTCAAAGGCGATCCAAAAATTCTAATGTCGAATAAAACTTCTGATTCGTACAGAATTTTCCGATCCAAAGATATCATGTCCGGAACAATGAATGGCGAAGGATCCTTACTTCTTAGTTTTCTCAAACCTTATCAGTCAATATTTAATTTTAATTTGACCTCGGGTGTTCCAAAATCAGTTCTTTGTGATCACGTGGCGCCAGTCTTAGTGTCAGATTTTTATAACGGAAACTCGAACATTTCTGATGCTATTTGTAAAAAGTATAGTGTATCTAACATTTCTGACATTGTAGAACAAGGGAGACAAATCGTCAGTATGTATGGAGATGTTATGTTTATAAGTCCGGCCGTCAAAACATTACAGATACACTCACAAGGCAACAACAAGACTAACAGTTATATGTTTCATTTTACACACCATTTGTCTAAAGCTTATGGTTCACCTTATCCGGCATGGTTCAAATTTGCTTCTCATGCTACAGAACTTGCCTACTTGTTCGCTATACCAAAAGCCTATGAAAAGAATTTAACAGTTAGTGAAAAAGATATTGAACTATCGAACAATATGCTGAAATACTGGACCAATTTTGCTAAATATGGGTAGGTATGCCCCCAACAGGGCAAAATATTTACAAAATAGTTTAACCCATGATTGTTGTTCCCTCCCTCCCCTTTTTTAATAGAAAAAAATGCCATGTCCTACCTCTGAACAAGCCGATAGGATATATATATATATATATATATATATATATATATATATATATATATAGAGAGAGAGAGAGAGAGAGAGAGAGAGAAGAGAGAGAGAGAGAGAGAGAGATTAATCTTATCACAAATTCATAATAAAATGAAAACACTGGTTACGTTAAACTAGCTTGTTACATTTTACTGAATGTGAATTTAATATGGTTGTACGCACGCACGCAGAGAGAGAGAGAGAGAGAGAGAGAGAGAGAGAGAGAGAGAGCTATTAGGCATTTATAAGCCTTGTGGTATATATCATACTTATTTTTACTATTTGATATTTTAGAAATCCTAATGGCAAATCACTTCCAAAGTGGCCTGAGTTTAAACAAGTTTCATCTTACTTAGATTTAGACCTGAATATCACAGCCAAGAAAAATCTCTACGCCAACAGAATGGACTTCTGGCTGAAAACGATACCTCGTATTGCTCATCAGCCGATACCGATAAGTAATGATAGCATGACAACGCAATCTGCTTCAGCAACAACGGCAACTGCCAACTCGACGTCAGACATGACTACGCACATGTCTAAACCTTCAAAACGAACAACACACATTATTACAACAAAACGCAACAAAGGTACAACTACTGTACCAAAATCAACAAAATTGGTTACTACTAAACTGACAACAGGTGCTTGGAATACCACAACAATTGCGCCACAAAATGCAGCAACAACATTATCAAAGGAACGAATTGTCGTAAGTTTCATGTTTTGGCTGGTATTTTTCACTCGAATATGAAATTATCTTGCTATTTCTTTTAGTTGATTATTTTATTGAAAATAATTGTTATATATTTATTAAAATAAAATTAAAATAAAAAAAAACCATTTACGAGTTTCATTCGTATGAGAGGTTCTCGAAATTTGGAGAAAATCTTCCGTACTATATGCCTGTTTTGTTTGTTTGGTCTTTATTGATTTTTTTCTATAAATACGTTATACATTTTGTATGCTTTATATGTCTTCCGTACAATATGTCCGTTTTTTTTTGTTTTTTTTTTTTTTTATTGTTTTTGTTTTTGTTTTTTTTTTTTTTTTTTTGTTTTTTTTTTTTTTTTGTTTTTTTTTTTTTTTCGAAAAAGTTTGACATGTTTTTTTTTTCGAAAAAGTTTGACATGTTTTTGCTTCATTTATCTAGAATATAAAAACAATGAAATACATGTAAATATATTATTTAACCTAAGTTATCTTCAAGATTTTAGACAAATAGTTCAATAAACTTTTACTTTTGATTCTAAAAACTACATTGTGTGCCTGCCTATAAAAGCCACTACGAAAGGGGGACCTTAATCCATTTTTCTCAAGATCAATAATAAGATTTCAACATATCATAGTATTATTTTTACAATTTGTCATTGTTTCTCCTTCTATGACACATTTTGAGCAATTGTATGTCATAGTGTTATAGATAATAAATGACGTCATCGTGTAAATTAATTGCGTATGAATACACAACAGTTACAAATATAGATTCTGGAAAGTACCTTCTGACATCTGAAATTTCAATCTAGTCATTGATGGTGAAGAATTTCAAGAATTACTAAATTTCCCGAATCCTGAATTTGACCATCTAAGACATCTGGTGGAAGCTCAATGGCTTCGTCGTCATGCAATATGGACTGACCATTGTTATTCATACTTGCATCGATAACGAGCAAAAGAATGTATTCAATTAATAATGCACTTGTGTGTTTTACATTTTCAAATTTTTCTGTGCCGTACGATAAGGGATGTTTGGTTGAAAACATTTAAAATCCTTATCGCAATCAATGTTCAATTAAATTAAAGTATATCTTATACCTAATGCCAAATCACATGTCAAACAGTTTTGCTGGAAGAAGTTATTGGCAAATGTGATTTGAAAGGGAATCATGTTATCATGTTTCAAGTTAAAACAACACATTTTCAAGAACGAAAGATGAGAATAATGTCTCGTGTATATATATATATATATATATATATATATATATATATATATATATATATATATATATATCACGTTACTTTAATATATAAAAACGTTAGTCACGTGAAAGGTGGCATGTTCCTTTTATTTTTGTGAAAGGCAGGAATCGGAAAAATGGTGATCTTCTGGTTTAAAATAAAGACTTTTTAAAAATAAATATAAGCATTAAACAGGCGAGATGTTGAAATTATCTTTTGGCTTATCCTAACAAACTAAACATAATTCCTTTTTCACTTTGTCGACAGTAATACGACATCTTTACATTTTTAATGCTTTTATAAACACAAGTAGAATCTGTGAACGGACCCTGGCCGTATTAGTAAAATGATACTTTTTTGTGTTTTTAAAATACTTTCGATGTACCAAAACGTTTCAAGTCAATTTCATCTCATAACTCGCATTTGATAAAAAAATAAGCCTATTCATATCAGTAACTAATACCTATGACAGCAGCTTCCGTAAATATCAGACTTAAGAAGACATCTGACGAAAGAAAGATAAAATTTTATTCATAGGCATCTCTCTTTGTGTGTTTTAATTTTTAAACTAAGACTTTGATTAAATTGGAGTAATGTTGTTGTATGCCCCGATCAAGATTGTCACTCATATCGAGGCGGCTAGTTCCGCGATGTTGAAGGAAACCGAAGTACCCCACAAAAAGCCACTGGCATTCGACAAGAGAACTGACAAACTTTATAACACTAGGATTGCACGAGTTGGATTTGAATATAGGCGGTGAGAGGCATTGCGATTCGTAACATCGCGATTAAGACTAGTTTGTCACCAAGACCGGTTTTACCAAGGAAACGCAATAAGTTTAGTGAATTTAAAAAAAAAGATAGATCCCGATGGTGTATTCCAAATTTAAAAACAACCGGTGGAACACTGTGTGACTCGGGAATAGTTCAACCCACAAGAAAATTAAACACTAGATACCAGAAACTATATACAAAGAACTATAGCTCCAATTCTGCGACTCTGAAAAATGAAACGTGACACAAAAACTAGTTTAGAAAGGAATTACATTAAAATTAACGGCGTTCTTGCATTGTTTACATTATGATCTTTTGGCTCTGAAGGGGCCATAAGTCATGTAAAATTGTACGCAGCATTTTCATTTTAAGATATGCACATCTTCAAATGATCCCGATGATGCATTCCAAATTTGAAAACGGTGGAAAACTGTGGGACTAGTTCAACCCATAAGTCGGTGTGTGTGATGAGATAAAATAACTAAATTAAACTTTGAAATATCCTACTTTTCCTTAAAAGGCATTTTGTATTCAGTAAAGTAAAATTTTGCGAGAAACCACCAATTATTTAATTTGATTTTATTTAACCCTAATCTTAATATTTTGAATGAAAACTTGCTGTTAATTTTCACCTAAATGAAATGCAAGACTATTTTTTAAAATGAATGCTAGATATATTTAACTACTTAGTGTTTACGAAGCTCTTTACGAAAAAAGTGGGTACAGAGTCAATTCAGGTTATTTTTCAATTATTAAAAGAATTGTAATAGAAATATTTGCCTAAATTAAAATCGCTATGTAGCCGCGATAAGGATGTAGACAATGCGTTTGCTGTAATGACATACACATTGTAGTCGCGGTAATGGAACATACTTCAGTCGCGGTAGTGGTAAATGATATACACAATGTTGTCATGGTAATGGTGTACACAATGTGTTCACGGTAATGATATACACAACGTTGCCGCGATAATGGTGTATATAATATAGTCGCAGTAATAGTATACAGAATGAAGTCGCAGTTATGGTATTGTCATATACTACTTTTTTCCAAGTTTTTCATGATTAAATTCAAACAGTTGTCTATGACAGTAACACAAGGAAGTCGCAGAAATGGTACACACAATGTAGTGGCTGTAATGGTTTACACAATGCAGTGGCGGTAAAGGAAAACACAATTTAGTCGCAGTAATGGTATACAAAATGTAGTGGCGGTAATGGTATACACAATGCAATCATGGTCAAGGTATTCACAATATAGGTACAGCAGTTGTATTAACAATGTATTCGAGGTAATGGTATACACGATGTAACCGCGGTTACACAATGTAGTCGTGGTTATGGAATAGACAATGCAGGTGCATTAATGGTACCAGGCGCGGTAAAGGTATACTCAATGTAGTCGCAGTAATGGTATACACAATGTAACCGTGGTCATGGTTTTCACAATGTAAGTATTCACGATGTAGCCGCGGTAATGATATACACAATGTAGTCGTGGTAATGGAATAGACAATGCAGGCGCTTTAATTGTTCACAATGTAGGTTCGGTAATAGTATACACAATGTAGTTCTGGTCAGTGGTAAACAAGGGTAACGCAGTAATGGTATACACAATGTTGCCGAGGTGATTGTATACTAAATGAAGTCTTGGTAATGGTATGCACAATGTAGTCGTGGTAATGGAATAGACAATGCAGGCGCTTTAATGGTTCACAATGTAGGTTCGGTAATAGTATACACAATGTAGTTCTGGTCAGTGGTAAACAAGTGTAACGCAGTAATGGTATACACAATGTTGTCGTGGTGATTGTATACTAAATGTAGTCTTAGTAATGGTATACACAATGTAGATGCGGAAATGGCCAGTACTATTATTTTAAATTTGATTCACAATGTAGTCACGGTTATATCTACCTTAATTTGATTCACAATGCAGTCACTGTAACATCTACCTTAATTTGATTCACAATGCGGTCGTAGAAATGTTTGCTTAAATAGTTTTACGTTCCAGTCAAGAATATATCAAGACGTCACCAGCTTTAGTTAAAGTGGCAGAATTTTTATCTTTGCAGTGTGCTCAGGGTAACGTGCATAAAGAGAGGGTTATTAAGCATGCCATGTTTAGCGTGACACGAGTTGTCGGTTTTTAAAGTCTCCTCCAAAGGACTTATAACTTTCATTTCTATTACAAGTTTTGATCAGACCGGGCCAAGGTTCGAACCCCGACCATTCATATACGCAGCAAATTGAACCAACTGAGCTACCGTGGTGGTAGCATAAACCGAAACCAAGAAAGAAAATCGACCCGTTTTAGCGATTATAACTCCGGTGTTCATTAGTTTCCAAATGAAATACGTAGCAGCCTGTGTTAATCCCGCACCAAATAACGTACATTGTGTTAAAGATTTCTGCATGTCTTTTACGACGATATAGGGAGGAATTCATGGAGGAGAGGTTGAATGTTTTAACTTTATCCAAATGTATATTATTCTTTATTTTATGAGGAGTTTGATCTAGGTAAAATGTATTTTCAAATTTTATATTTTTACAACAAGTCGTTTGTCAGTTTACAATTTCATAAAAATGATTAATTTTCTAGGATTTTACGCCTACTAACTAGACGAAACGTGCGTCAAAATTGAAATAAATTTGTATATATATATATATATATATATATATATATATATATATATATATATATATATATATATATATATATATATATATAGTGTAATGTCGGGTTGTTCGATCACTTCAAGAATGTTTATTTTTTTCCCTCTTAATAACTTTTTAATGGGAAAAAAAGTTCAAGCTCTTCCAATCAATTCCAATATAAATGTCACTTTGATTTCTGTTTTTATTTATTTATTTATTTATATACTTATTTATTTATTTTTTTAAAGAAAATAAATATTCAAAGTTTAAAAGTTTTTTATGTTATTTTTAAAGATACCCTTTCATTAAAAGAAATAAAAATGTACACACCATTACATAAACATAAATTTAATTAAATTAAGTAAAATGCTTTCCATATTACCATGTTTATTCTTCTTTAACTATTAAAAACAAGTTTGTGTATGCGTGAGATGTGTGAGTGTCTTGTTCTAGCGCGTACTCATGGTGATTTTAACATGCTCGCTCACAGAGTCAGTACACCACAAACAAGCATACCATTTCCCTAGCATCTCCTAGTCATATAATACCCATACCAGTTGAACCAGTCGATATACCTTTCCTTAATGACGAGTTCCAAGCGGTGTAACCTCGGATACAAGGATTTACTTTCGCTGTTGAATATGAAGGGGCATTTTTTCCTAGTGTTGCTACAATATCAATATTGATACACAAACAAATTTTCTTCACGAACTTATACGTAAAATTTTCACGTGTGTTTCACATAAAATTCACACGAATTATATCTGAAATACTGGTAAAAGTAAATTTCAAGTAGAATTCACGCGAAAGAAATTAATGTGAAAATTTTCTCGTGAAATTCAAGTGAAGTGAAATTCAGGTGAAATTCAACTGAAATAGACGTGAACAAATTTTGGCTGTGTATCTTCAGGTTCTAAACCTTTCTCATGCAAATATTTAATCATGTTCTTTCACCAATTTGTTCATTTGGCATAAGTCACTTTCCTTGTTTACATCAGAGTGTATACCTCGCCGAAATAAACTAACCAGATGGCACCATTCTTCGGGTACATGACTATAAATAGTCAAGAGATGGTATGTTTTAAAAAAGGACATCAATGCTTACCTCCTTCACAACATCTCAATCAGCATAGCGTAAAGGTATATATATATATATATATATATATATATATATATATATATATATATATATATATATATATATATATATATATATATATATATAGATAGATAGATAGATAGATAGATAGATAGATAGATAGATAGATGGTTCACACCACAAAAAGTCATTAGAAGAAACGTTGACAAACATGACAGTTAGGTAAAATTCAATAGCCAGGGAAACTTTCAAGTTGGTTGTTTTTTCGATTTTAGGAATTTTTTTACTTAAACGATATAATAATTTCCTAATGATAGTGATTTTTAGTGATTACAAGCTCCTATGTTTTAAGACGAAATATACTTTGTGATGCGTCAGGCAAAAAAAAAAAAACATACATAATAGTCGGTCGAATGATCGATTTTAAGATTTCGGTTCCTGTTTACAAAGTCTGTAATGTATTGGATCATAAAGTAATTTGTTATAATTAGTTATGTACGAAACCTTTTTTCTTTTAATTACATGTACATGTATTATTATTATTATTATTATTATTATTATTATCATTTTGATGATGTTGTTCATAATTGAACTCGAAATTTATTTGAAAATTTGTTATAGATGTTGATTATAGTGATAAGGGTGTTTGTATAAATAACTTACTAAATAAATAAATAAATAAATAAGTAAATAAATAATAAATAAATAAATAAAATCATCAACAATCTTGAAGAGAACGTCTCATTATAAATAAATTGATATTATCCTTGCTCGACGCGACACTTTTATGATAAAAAGTAATTTTTAATAAAATGAATCTAAAATTCAATTACATTACTGAGTATTTCAGAATTGGAACACGTCTTTTCTAACATTAAAATTGTGAAAATGCATAACAAAAGCATCTTTTGACAAGTTTACAATTTTTTTAAAATCATATTTCATTGTTAAATTAATTCAAGTCCTATATGTAGCGAAGATTGTGTCATAAACTATTTGTTAATTTAATGATAAAATACACTAAGATGTCATAAACCATTTTTAAATTTAATCATGAAATACAATCAAAAATGGTATATGACATACACCATTTTTGAATATATTTTATGATTAAATTAAAAAAATGGTATATGACAATTGTAAGATTTGTATGTCGTAGATGTCGTACTGTGAAAACATCTGAAAATTCATATCCCGTTTAATTTAACAGTCTCCCTCTCTCTCTCTCTCTCTCTCTCTCTCTCTCTCTCTCTCTCTCTCTCTCTCTCTCTCTCTCTCACACACACACACACACACACACACACACATTTTAAAATGAATATCTGATATACTTATCAGTAGCAATATTATCATAAGTGTGCAAGTATCAACTATTTAATATTCAGATTATGAACTGAACCAGGAAGTATCATGTACAACACCCCTAAAACACAGGTTAGTAATATTTTATATAGTAAAATGTTAAACCTTCAAAAAGGCATAGAAACAAAATGTACTTCTTAAAATTTTAAGTACTAACAATCAGTTACGACCGCCTTTTGTACAAATGCAACTCTGAGAGAAACTAATGTGTGAAAGTTTGTCAGCTTATCTAAAGGTCGATGATTTTCTCCGGGTTCTCCGATTTTCTACATCATTCCAGAACTGACCGCCTTGATAACTGACTTGGCGTTAAGCACCATTAGTCTGTTCAGCTGTGATGTGGGATCATAGGTGTTTCTATATGTTCAACTCGGTAAGATTTGACGGAAAAATTGGATAGTGTGAATTAGTGGTTACTGGGGGGGGGGCATAGGGGGCAAAAGTAGTCTCTCAGGCACCGCCTATGTCTGCATCTTATTCGGTCTGATTCAACTGCAAAATAATTTGTCAGTTCGTTTGCCGAAGGTTGGAAGTACTCTGGTTTCCTCCACCATCCAAGAACTGACAATATCGATATACGTCCAAAAGAAATTTGACTGAGTTTAATGCAAAATTACTTGTCTCCACTCATTTCTCTGTCTTTTCATATGTTTTCCTAAAGTTATAAGTACTGTCATGTTCTATTTGTAAGAATTAGAATATGAACTAAAAGTAGCATATAAAAGTACTAAACATATTTAGTATAGTTTATAATTTTTCGTTTCCTATTTTGACAGGATCATGCAGTTTCCGGGTTTGATTTCCACTTGCATTCTCTCAACAATTCTAGTACACTGTGTATATGCTGATGACACCATAACTGTATTAAGCAATTCGGGAGAAATCAAAGGTGTAGCAGTTACAGAGAAAAATGAAACCGTCTTCCAGTTTAGAAAAATTCCATACGCAAAACCACCTCTGCGCCAACTGCGATTCAAGAAGCCAGAACCCTACGGTACTTGGAAGTCAACTCTTGACGCTACTCAATTCGGTCCGTCTTGTGTTCAAACTATAGACCAGGAAACGGTACTAGATCTACCAAATACCAATATATCGGAGGATTGTTTATTTTTAAATATATATGTACCACGTAACATATCTAAAACAAATAACATGGCAGTAATGATCTGGATACACGGTGGATCGTTTTTATATGGCCAAGGGATGTTGCATGACGGTTCATTTCTAGCTCTAAGTGGAAATGTCATCGTAGTGACCATCAATTACAGACTGAACATATTTGGGTTCTTATCAACGGGCGACGACGCATCTGTGGGTAATTACGGTCTATGGGATCAACTGGAAGCAATTAAATGGGTTCGGTCAAATATCTTTGCTTTTGGGGGCAATCCGTTTTCAATTACCATATTTGGTGAGTCAGCAGGGAGTTTAAGCATCGGGTTACACGTTCTACATCCAAGTGACGATCTATTTCAAAGAGCTATAATGGAGAGTGGGTCTGGAAATTCCTTTTTAAGTTACACAAAAGATGGACCATCAGCAGCAAAATTAGCTGGCAAATTGTCATCTTGTGATACAACTAACTCTCAAACAATGGTAGACTGTTTACGAAATCAATCTATAGAGGCTCTTCTTGATGTTCTAAATAGGGCCCCTATTCAATCATTTGACCCAGCGAAACCCGTAATGAGTCCTGTTCTTGGTCCTGTTATTGATGGTGATTTTGTCAAAGGCGATCCAAAAATTCTAATGTCGAATAAAACTTCTGATTCGTACAGAATTTTCCGATCCAAAGATATCATGTCCGGAACAATGAATGGCGAAGGATCCTTACTTCTTAGTTTTCTTAAACCTTATCAATCAATATTTAATTTTAATTTGACCTCGGGTATTCCAAAATCAGTTCTTTGTGATCACGTGGCGCCAGTCTTAGTGTCAGATTTTTATAACGGAAACTCGAACATTTCTGATGCTATTTGTAAAAAGTATAGTGTATCGAACATTTCTGACATTGTAGAACAAGGGAGACAAATCGTCAGTATGTATGGAGATTTTATGTTTATAAGTCCGGCCGTCAAAACATTACAGATACACTCACAAGGCAACAAAAAGACTAACAGTTATATGTTTCATTTTACACACCAATTTTTTTATAAAGTGTATGTTTCACCTTATCCGGCATGGTTCAAATTTGCTTCTCATGCTGCAGAACTTGCCTACTTGTTCGCTATACCAAACGCCTATGAAAAGAATTTAATAGTTAGTGAACAAGACATTAAACTGTCAAAAAAGATGCTGAAATACTGGACCAACTTTGCAAAATATGGGTGAGTATGCCCTCAAGAATGTAAAATATTTACAAAAAAATTAATCTATGATTTTATTTCCTTTTTTAGAAGAAAAACGCCATGTCTTACCTCTTACCAGCCGATAGGGTTATTCCAATTTTTAGGTGTATTGAATTACTTCCATCACAAAAACATAAGAAAATGAATAGAATTGTTATGATGGTTACGTTAAACAGAGTTACAAGCATTTCACTAAATGTTACTTTAAAATTGTTGTTCACAAACAAACACACTGAGAGAGAGAGAGAGAGAGAGAGAGAGAGAGAGAGAGAGAGAGAGAGGGTTATATGGCTATATAAGGCTTTTATAAACCTTCTGCTATACGTCATACTTATTTTTACTATTTGATATTTTAGAGATCCTAATGGCAAATCACTTCCAAAGTGGCCTGAGTTTAAACAAGGTTCATCTTACTTAGATTTAGACCTGAATATCACAGCCAAGAAAAATCTCTACGCCAACAGAATGGACTTCTGGCTGAAAACGATACCTCGTATTGCTCATCAGCCGATACCGATAAGTAATGATAGCATAACAACTGGTTGGTATTTTTTACTCGAGTATGAACTTATCGTGCTGTTTCTTTTAATTGATTATTTTATAGAAACTTAATTGTTATATATTTATTAAATAAAGTTAAAATTACAATAATTTCATTAATGAGTTTCATTCTAAGAGAGGATCTCGAAATTCGGAGAAAATCTTCAGTACTACATGCATGTTTTGTTTTGTTATTTTCTTTCTCTGTCTTGCATTTTTTAATAAGTTTGACATTTTGTGTGCTTCCTTTGTCTAGAATATAATAAGTATGAAGTACATGTAAATATATTATTAACCTAATTTATCTTCAAGAATTTAGATTAAAGGTTAATATACTGTACTTGTATTATTATTGACTTCGATAAAAAATAAATAATAATAATAATAATTTTTTTAACCATTGTGTGCCTATTAAAGTAACTGGGAAAGGGGACCTTAATCCATTTTTCTCAAGATCAATAATAAGATTTTAACATATCATAGTACTATTTTAACAATTGTCCTTCTGTGACACATTGTATGTCATATTGTTATAGATAATAAATGACGTTATTGTGTAAGTTAACTGCGTATGAATACACTACAGTTTCAAATATAGATTCTTGAAAGTACCTTCTGACATCTGAAATTTCAATATAGTCATTGATGACGAAGAATTTCAAGAATTACTTAATTTCCTGTATCCTGAATTTGACCACTTAAGGCATCTGGTGGAAGCTTCAATGGCTTCGTCGTCATGCAATATGGACTGGCCATTGTTGTTCATACTTGCATCGATAACGAACAAAAGAATGTATTCAATTAATAATACACTTGTGCGTTTTACATTTTCAATTTTTTTCTGTGCCGTACGATAAGGACTGTTTGGTTGAATGCATTTAAAATCTTTAAAACAATCAATGTCCAATTAAATTAAAGTATACCTTATGCCAAATCAAATGTCAAACAATTTTGCTGAAAGACGTTATTGGCAATCGTGATTTGAAAGGGAATCATGTTATCATGTTTCAAGTTAAAACAACACATTTTCTAAAGATGAGAAAAATGTCTCATATATATATATATATATATATATATATATATATATATATATATATATATATCATGTTACTTCAATTTATGACAACGTTAGTCACGTGAAAGGTGGCCTGTTATTTGTTATTGTTGTGAAAGACAGGAACCGGAAATAAATGGCGATCTTCTGGTTTAAAGTAAAGTCATTTTAAAAATCAATATAAGCATTAAACTGGCGATATATTGAAATTGTCTTGTGGCTTATCCTAACAAACTAATCATAATTCGTTTTTTCAGTTTGACTTAAAAAAGCTACGACAGAAATACGACATCTTTCCATTTTTAATGCTTCTATAAATACCACCCGTAAACGGACACGGGCCGTATTAATAAAAATGATACTTTTTTGTGTTTTTAAAATACTTTTGATGTACCAAAAAACGTTCCACGTCAATTTCATCTCAAAACTCGCACTTAATAAAAAGATGCCTATTCATATCAGTCATCAGTACCTATGACAAATGCCGTAATTATCAGACTTCAGAAGACATCTGACGAAAGATAGAATTGTATTCATAGGCATCTCTCTTTGTGTGTTTTCTATGATATTTAACTAAGACTTTGATTAAATTGGAGTAATGTTTTTGTACGCCCGGATCAAGATTTTCACTCATATCGTGTTGATATCTCAACTTTCCATGATATTATCTCGACTTATTAAGATATTGAGTCGACATGTTGAGATAATTTTAAGTCGACGAAAACTCTGTCAATGTCAGAAATAAGCCACCATAATATCGACAAAAACTAATTTGTTTTTCAAATCAGGCCTATACAAAAACAATGCTGGATTACTGACACAATCAACTAATGACACAGAGAAATATCAATGCGTCATTATTAATATTCTTTATTCAAAAGCCACTGACACTGACATAATGACATGTCAATCCGTTTTACATCAACAACACAAAACACAAATCTTCGCACTCTACTAGGAAATGAACATCTTATACTGTACGAATCAAATGATGAGAATCTCCGGTGTTGCTAAGCAACAGGAGTTCATAATCAATCACGTTTAGTTTCATACATCCATGGATGGAATAAATAAAGAGTTCATACTGAATTTGAGTTAGGAAAATGAGAAAGGGTAATCAAAACAACAGATCAAGGATGGGATTTTATATTTGTATTTTCGTAAGTATTAAAATATTTTAGTATTTGATTATTACTTTCATGATAATTTCAGTGGTTTAAAATGTCGGTAAATGTTAGCTTGTATTGCAGCGGGCATATAGTTTATTTATCGATTTATTTAAAATAAATTCCCCGTTCAATAATCACAGCGGTATGACATTTGTGGTTTGTAGTATATATGCACGTATGTGTCGTTTCAACATGGTGGAAATAACAATTTTTTGCTTGTCGGTCAAACTTTGATTAAACACATTGCTATGTGTACATGCATGGGTATGCATTTTTTTAAACGTTTGATACAAGCAAACTTGTAAATTAAAGTTTCTACAGATGTATAAATTGAAATTAAAAAAATATGTTTATAAGCTAGAAATGAGGTCATGTAACGTGGCAGTTTTATATGTACATTGTAATTTAATTGAAAAAAAAGTTGTTTTTTTTTTTCATTATGCCACAAATATCAGGAACAACTAATTTTGTAATTAACGAATAAAATTGTCAAACAGATCCATGAACTTGAAAAAGTAAATTGTGAACACCAATTGACACGTGTTATGTGTCCCTGATATACTGATGACATGCTTTAATTTTTTAAGATTCTTTCGCCCTTTTCTTTTTTTCCGTACAATAAGGCCCATTATTTTGTTTAGATGTGTGTATCGGTTGGCAACTAAACCGGGATTGTTGGAATTTGAATACCGTAAATTTACTCTATTGCCTGTCAAAAGTCAGTTTGTTTATAATTGGTTCTCCCTTGATTGGCTGTTTATTTCATGATTTTTTTTTATTGTTTCGGGTTCTTAGTTGCTGTTGCAAAATACATACATGTATACATGTTTTAAGTCATTATTTTTTCTATTGTTAAATACGGCGTCTGATGTTTTACTGTTTGTTTTGTCCTTTTACTGCAGTCGGATAATGAAAGAAACGGCTGAACTAGACAAGACAGACAAATATAGGGGTCACTGATTATAAAACTCTTCTGTTTTGGCGGACAGTGGATTTAATACCAAGTGTTTGGTTATCATATTAGAGGGCTCCAAAATCCCAATTATTTTAGAACCAGCGGTCAATGAAAATACACACACACACACACACACACACACACACACACACACACACATGAAGAAAATAATTTTAAAATTCTTTAATCTTTTTTTTCAAATGATCATGTCGTATTTATTTTTGGAACATTCATTTCACACTTTTTGTTGATTTATTTCAATATTTATATGCTATATCCACAAGGTTCCTGCTTTACTTTCAAAATATGGCTCTGAATTCGGTAGAAAAAAGACAGTAGACAGTTTCTGCGATAGAGTACAAAATATATAAACAAATCCAAAGACGTCATGCATATTATATAGGACAAACCGGGAGTTCACTACGAAAACACTTTATTGTTCAAAATAATTTTAATTAAAATGCAATAAGAAACAAAATTCTAAAATAAAAAAAAACAGGTTCGTTAATTTGTCTATGTCTTTGAAATTTTAGAAATTGAAAGTGTTAAGAAAAGTATTTTAAGAACAAATACAAAAGATTTCTGAAATCCCTCTTACAATAATTATGACGTCATTGCCTATTCTGCTCGCATCGTTTATAAAGGTACCATTGAATAATGTTAATCAGTTTTCAGTGTCAAATTTACCTGAAGATTATAAAATAATATAAGTATGCCAGGGAATAAATAAAGTATATATGTGTGTGTGTGTGTGGAGAGAGAGAGAGAGAGAGAGAGAGAGAGAGAGAGAGAGAGAGAGAGAGAGAGAGTTTCTTCATTAAAAATTTGTATTGATTAAGTGACACAATTTCAAAAATCCTTATAAATGTATGTGCTGTAATCAATGGAAAAAATTACGTTGTCTGCTGTTTTACTTGAATTACTACGGTGGGGGAGGGGGAGGGGAGAGGGTATTTTATCTATGTAGTCGGAGTTACTGTATCTTCCTATTCAAATAAACAATTAGTTTGGGCTAAGTTTTTCCCTTGTAAGTAGCTGTTTTTGTCCTTAACTTGTGTTTGTTCTTATTTGCGATTGCTGTTATCAAGGAAATGTTTTTAGATATAAATTTTTTAACCCTTTTATTTTAAATGTCAGTAGTAATGCATATATAATAGTAATTGTTTGACGATTATATTTTTATCTCCGTTTATACCGATTTGGAAACATATGTTTTATATATATATTTGTAATCTGAAACTGCTTTCACTAGACCGTTACCAGCTGTTCGTTCCCATGGCGTTGTATGTTCATTCATTGTGAAGACACCAAATGTTCTGTTTCAAATCCAGTTCACGTTGTGGCGAGTAAGCAAATTTATTGTGTAATGTGATGTACTTAACAACGTTTCGGATAAGTGAAAAATATTTTGTGAGTTTATGATTTTTCTTCAGTGAAAATCTGGGCTTGTTTTGATCCATTTAAACTAAATATATACATGTTTGTTCAGTTCGTTAAAACTGTTCTGTGATTTGAAACCTTATCTATACCTTTGCTTTGAGTCACGGTAGGTTAAAAAGGTCCTGAGGGATGAAAACCAGTCTTTATCAACGAGTTTGTGTAAATTGGCCTAAGGGATGAGAACTTAATCTTTATCACGGCAGGTTAAAATCGTCCTATGGGATATCTCGACGCTTTGTGTCACGGTATAGGTTAAATGGTCCTATGGTATGAAAACATTCGTGTCACGGTAGGTTAAAATGATTTGATAGAAAGAGAGCTTATTTATACCAAAGCTTAAGTTTTGTTACGGTAGGTGAAAATGATCCTGAGGGATGAAAACTTATTTTTATCGACTTCTTAACACGACTGTTTAATTTTTTCTATTGAACAAGCACTCGTTTACACCGAGGTCCTAATTTTTTAATGCCATATGTGAATTTTCTAGCGTATATTTTCTTCATCTGCACTTGCACCGCCGGTGGCGTTTCAGTATAAGTAAGATAATCTTTGTGTATGTGTGTTGGCGAGGGTTCAATTCCGTTCACTACAGTAAAAACCCTTAGCTCTTAAGAAAACTTGTTTTTCCAGTCATTGGCTTACAAGGTCATCTGTCATCATGTTTTTTCCTGCCATATGACATTAGAAAAATAAAATATCGATCATGAATATTAACTGAGGAAAACTGGCTAGCACATGTCGTAACTATATATATTACATCAAAATTCAACCAGTTTAATTTTGTTAGATATTTACTACCCATGAACAGATACCGCTGCTGGTGGAGTAAATCTCCCCGAAGGTACCGTTAAATCGGTAGTCAGTACTTTGTGCTGGCAGAAAATGTATACCATGTGGCAAAATTTTCAGACGTCTTAATTTTTTATTCAATTCAATTCAATCTTTATTGCATTAAGCATACATATGCTTTTTGCCACAAATATATTTTACATAGCTGGTGGCAAAATATGTTACAAATTACATGTTTAAAACAAATAATTGTTCCCTCGTGTAAAGCATTCCTCAGCCGGATTTGGATTCATATAATTTTGGATTTATTAGTTTTCAATTGTTTGGTTAATATCTTTTATAAAGAATGATTTTCGGATTTTCGGAATCTGCACATATGGCATATCAATATATATATATATAAATAAATAAATAAATATATATATATATATATATATATATATATATATATATATATATATATATATATATATATATATATATATATATATATATATATTATGGAATTTAAGTATCTCGGGTATTTATGTATTTTGTAAACTTTTACAGAAATGATATGCAATTTATTGACCTCGAGAAGCAGAACTGAAATTGTATCATTTTATTTACGTTTTAGGTAATTTATTTTTTACTTTAAAATCAGAATTGTAACATTAGAGTAATTACAGCTTTATTTTCTTCTGAAAGTCTTCTCAAACTTACATATCTAGTAATTTTGAAAGATGTTTCATGTGTATTTTTAAATTTTTATATAAAATAATGCATTTAAAAGTAGCACATGGCAATTTATTTTTATGTACCACTTTTAAATGCATCTTTTCATTAAAATTCAAAAGTGGCACATGACAGGTGTATGGTTTAAAAATCATTTAACTGGCAGCTTTATTTCATCATTTTCAAAGCTTGTATCAAAATTGTTTGGTTTGTAAAACATCATTCTTCGGACTGCTTTAAGTCATTGTTTGATAATTCAATGATTTTGGCTAGTATATTGTTCTTCCCTCCGGACTACTTTATAATTTTATTTAATACCCAGTAATCGAATATCTTACATGTAATTTTGCCCGTTTTTTGTATCTATTCCTGAAATTGTATTTCAGATAAATCTGTTGACTTTTATTTATGACTTGCCACCAAGGACATTTTAACGCCGCGTTGAAGCGCCGTGTTAGCTAACAAGAATTGATTATTAACTTAATTTATCAATTATCTTAATTATATTTGTCTGAAAAACAAACAGTAATATATGACGGTAAATGTTAAGTCCTAGAAGTGGATTGTTTAAACATTACTGTATGTGTTTATTTTTGTAGCTTTAAGAAGAACAAGGTCGGTCGGGAGTTAGTATTGATTCGATATTGATTTGTGGAAATAACTATCCTTAAGGAGACAAAGTCGGCTGTGCAGATTCATCGTCAACATGAATGACATTCTGAATACGGTTAGTCTCTCTCTCTCTCTCTCTCTCTCTCTCTCTCTCTCTCTCTCTCTCTCTCTCTCTCTCTCTCACACACACACACACATCCATACACACACGCACGCACGCACACACACACACACACACACACACACACACACACACACACACACACACACGAATGATACAAATATAAAACTGCATAATTTGCTAAGATCTTAAAAACTACCTTTAACAGTATCAAATCCTATATAATCGGACAAAGCATACAATCAACAATAATAAGAATTTTTCCAATTAAAGTATGTAGTTCATTTCTTGTAGCAGCTTTGGCAGATGCTTTCTGATTTTCTGTAGTGGATAATTTGTGGCCGAAAATACAAAACTTGCAGAAACGCACAGTAAATCTACCATTTCCGCTTTTTTTTTATTTGACTTTTCATGTAGTTTTCTAAGAAAATCAATAGTGTACCAAATGATCAATACGATTTACGATTTGGTAATCTCCAAAATTCTTCGGAAAACAATTTCCTTTTTTTTTTTTTTTTTTTTTTGCTAATTCATGAAAAAGAGTGTTAAACGTCGACTTACAAGGTTTCCTTTCAACTTGCAACGATAAAGCAAGTTCTGATAACGCGGATACAACCTGTTTCGTTAAGATCAATAGCGCCAAAGCAGATTAATAATGGGAAAACTAAACGTTGACACAACCAAGATACGATCACTGCACTAGTTGTACTAAAACAGGGTGAGCCACTGAAACATTCTGTGGTATTAGGTAAAACATAAGCATTGTTTTATGGTATGTTTAAATAAGTAGAGAACGATAATTTTTAAATACTAATATTGTATTATGAGTAAAGGATACCATGCTTTATCTGAATAATTACAACATCTAATATTTTGGGGACATTTTGCTATTTTTGATAGCCATTGTGGTAGGGTGATTTTTCTGGCCCTAATGAATCAAGTCTAGATCTCGTATAATGGGGCATTCACAACATTAATGTAAGCATTTTAGACAAATCGAAAAAGAAATTCCCAAGAACGGGAAACATGACCGGTAAATTTTGAATTTTCCCAACGTTATAAATTTATTTCAATATACAGTGTGTATAGCCGTCACTTTGAAGTTTACTGTTCGAACATAGGTTAATTTCAAAGTCACGGCTATCAGTACTTCATAGAAAAATTTATATGGTAGAAAAAATATCAAAACATTTTTTATCTTTTTTCTTTCTTTCTCTTTTCTTTTCTATTTTTTTTTTGCATTCCTATTGATCTGGTTTAGCACACGTTTAAAGACACCACAAGATTTTTTTTCTATCCATATGCAGGCTTATTTTGTACTTTTGTTATTTCTCTAAAAATATAACCATCGACAGCTCTCTATAATAGATAGAGCTTGAAAACACATTAACAATCGATAATGTTGATTTCAGCACAAGTTGATACAATGTTCATATTTTTTGTAATACGGTCACATATAACTGACATTCGTATGATTTTATATATATATATATATATATATATATATATATATATATATATATATATATATATATATATATATATATATATATATATATATATATTTATACACAATGTATATATATATTTGTTTTTTACTTTCTATTTTATTTATTTATTTATTTATTTACTTATTTTTTCAATCAATTAATCAATCTTTTTTATTGATTTGTTCATTTTAGTCAATCTTTTAATTCATTTATTTATTTTTTTAAATAATCAATCTTTTTTATTTATTTATTTCAATCTTTTATTTAATTATTTATTTATTTATTTATTTATTTAGTTAGTTAGTTAATTAGTTATTTTATTTTTTTGAGATCTTTACTCGTAGATAATTGAAAATAAATTGCGGTCGCACATTAAACAAAATTCATTATCACAGTCTAAAAATGTTATGGATATTAATTTTGTAAACAAGACCAAATAAATAAATAAATAAATAAATAAATAAATAAATAAATAAAAATTTGAAAAAAATAAAAATAAAAAATAAAAAAGAATTGAGGTTTAGTATCACTCAATAAATAAATAAATAAATAAAAATTTAAAAAAAATAAAATAAAAAAGAATTGAGGTTTAGTATCACTTTGCATTTTGAAAACATCATCATCAACAACGACAACAACAACACAAACAACGACAACAACAACAACGACAACAAAATATAAATGTAGTCTCATCTACATAAAGTATACATTTATAAATGCCAGGTAACGGATAATAGATGAGACGTCACTCACACCTGGCAAAAAAGTTTCATCTGGTGGCTGGTTTTATAAGATACATATAGCATACCATGTTATTTATTGTAATGTATGTAATTGTAAAATCATAGCAACTTTATTAAAACAGTTGATGGTAATGTTTTAGATTTATAGTTTTAATATATATTTTCAGAAACTAGCCTTTTTTATTTTATTTTTTCATTTTTTTAAATTTTATTTATTATTTTTTGTGTTTTATTTTATTTTATTTTTTTAAGTAGATTAGTAGATATTATACAGTTTAGTTTTCTGAAGAACGTTTTGGTAGTCAGGACTATAGTGGGTTTCAACATTATTATTATTATTATTATTATTATTATTATTATTATTATTATTATGTATGAGACTTACATTTTCACACTTCATTTGCCCATTTCACTTGGTATTGGTTCATCACAACGGTTTTCATGTGTTATTACTGTGTCAGCCTTGCCTACAAAATATCTCAAAGTGTTTAAAAAATATATATACATACATATATATATATATATATATATATATATATATATATATATATATATATATATATATATATATATATATATATATTATATATATATGTGTGTGTGTGTGTGTGTGTGTGTGTGTGTGTGTGTGTGATTTTTTATTTTAAGGCTAGGGGCGCCAAGTTGCAAACATATTAACTTGATATTAATTTTGGTTAAAGATAAAGTTTGCTTCAAAGTTAACGACTAAATTATCAATTTATTTTTTTTATTTTAAGGCCAGCTAGGGGGCGCCAAGTCGCTAACATATTAATTTATTTTGATTTTGCAAGCTTCTTCGACACCGACCATAGATTAACAATTCCTTTCTATCTGGAGTTGATCAACTTACTTAGATATTGGTCTTATCCATGGCATATTACAGTGCATCAAGTTTAAAGCAAGTCTTTATAACGGATCAGTTTCTTTGTGTCATAAATCTGTAAAGAACTACGACAATATTGATTATTTCTTGGTAGACTGATGGTCAATTACACACTTTTATATCGGGTTCATCTCAGGCATTCTTATGTACCACTGTTGTTATATACTAATGGTTAAAAATTGCCTGCAGGTTAAGGCTTTTTCACTTGTTTGTGTTCACAAGATGAGGCAGAATTGTATGTGGTGTATTTTTGTGTCGCCTGACTAGGCGACATATAGGGATTACTTTCGTCGGCGGCGTCGTCGTCCTCGTCGTTGGCGTCTGCGTCTGCGGCGTCCGGATTTCCTTGTCCAGAGCATAACATTGGTGTTGTACGTTCAAATGACTCCAAACTTGGTGTGCATGTTTCTGGCAATGACTCGAAGTTCAGTGCACAAGAACCGCAACTCTATCTTTTTCCGTTTTTGAATTTTTTCCCTTTGATTGATTTCTTGTCCGGAGCATAACTTTGGTGTAGTATGTTCAAATGACTCCAAACTTGGTGTACATGTTTCTGGCAATGACTCGAAGTGCAGTGCACAAGAACCACAACTCTATCTTGTTCCGTTTTTGAATTATTTCTCTTTGATTGATTTTTATGCAGTGTCAGGCGACACATCTGTTTCAAAGAAACATATCTAGTTTTATATATAGTTTCAACATCAATTTGAGTCCTAATACTACAATCATATTTTTTTAGCTTCCACAGCTATTATTTTTAGATTTAGATTGTAAACATGTAACTCTCTCTCTCTCTTTCTCTCTCTCTCTCTCTCTCTCTCTCTCTCTCTCTCTCTCTCTCTCTCTCTCTCTCTCTCTCTCTCTCTCTCTCTCAATGTAACTACACGAATGAATGCTTATAACTTATAACAGTTGTACTTTGTAACCTATACGTCTCAAGTGATACAAAAAAAAAAATTAAATCGAGAAGTCATCCCTCTTTAAAATGTGATTAAAAATTTGGGTCTTTTCCTCTCCTGGTAAGTTCGTCGCAAATAACTGAGAAATTGGTGATTCGGCGTTAAGCAACATTACATACGAGACTTTAGAATCGTCTGACGTATTAATGACAGTACTGTCTTTAAACTAATGCTTCCTCTATTTGCTGACTCGTCAAATTCTTTTGATTTAGAAACAGTACGACTCCCAGAGTCTAGGTTTGAGTTTCACTCGACAGTACTCGTATGTCGGTTTGCCTGCCCTGCCTAAGTTTAACAATTTCTTCGGGTACTCTGGTTTCTTCCACAATTTTAGAATTGACTACTTCGATAAAGTGAATCATGACTCGGGCTAAAAGCTTATCATTCCAATCCATCTCACTCCACTAAAATCATTCCACTGGAAGCGTAAATGGGAGAATCGAAATTTTAAAATGGACGATGTTTGCTTTTTTACCAAACAAACACTATCTTTTTCACATCATTTTTTCAGATATCACTTGAAAACCATCACGTTTAAGAATTGTCAAAATCAACAATTATTAAATGTGACTCAAAATAAATAAATAAATAAATAAATAAATAAATAAATAAATAAATAAATAATAAATAAATAAATAAATAAAATAGAAAGTCACCAGAGACCTGCTATTTAATAAACCTTTCTTCTTTTTTTCTTCTTCTTTTCTCTCTCTCTCTCTCTCTCTCTCTCTCTCTCTCTCTCTCTCTCTCTCTCTCTCTCTCTCTCATTTCCTTCTCTTCGATCGAGTTTTTTTTTTTCTTTACAGGTCACGTTATCCGACATGCTTTAGTTTCTGTGGTTGGATTTATACAGTGATTTATATGCACAAAGAGCACGTTTTTCAGCCGTGATGCAGTTATATTTTGTACAAAAAAATAAATAATATATCTTTACTTTTTTTCATTTAAAATAAATAACACGTGTTTAATTATTTCCCGTTGATGCGCTTATTATGTTTTTCAACGAATTTACTCGGATTTATTTATTTGTTTTTTTTATTTTTTTATTTTTCAAAATTTTTCAATGAACGTTTATTTACGATTTTTGTGTAAACGACAATAAATAGTTGGCCCGGTGGTGGGTAGGTTGATTGGGCTCTAACATGTTTTAAAGCTTTCTACCGATCAGAATTCTTTTGTGATTTTCAAAATTATCTGCATAAAACTAAGGTCAATATATTGTTGTGATCGGCAACCAAAGTGTGTGTGTGTGTGTGTGTGTGTGTGTGTGTGTGTGTGTGTGTGGAGGGGGTGGTTTTCAAATCGGAAGTTACAAAATTAGCGCATATTTAAAAAAATAGTAATAATAGAGAAACGAGCTAAATTTTAACCTCACTTGTCCCAAATTTACAAACATTTCTTAACTAAGATTTCCCTTAACTTAAATCTGACAAATTTTAAATCATTGTGATTTGATTTATTAAGATGAGCAAGGCTTTAAGATGCCATTTTTAAGATCAGTTCAAGTTTAAAACTGTTTTATTTTGTGAAAAAGGATTTTTCAAGTCCATGAGAGATTGTCAATTTATTTTTACGGAAAATATTAGTTAAGGAATAATTGTGAAACTTGGGTCTGATGAAAGAAAAGTCAAAATATATTAACTTAAATCACTTAGCAATATTTAAATGGTGTTTTGTCATTTAAGTATGGTAACATTGGAATTGTAGGGTCTATATCTCATTAAAGCTGTTACTTGAACAATGTATATTTTTGATTAACACATACATATAACAATAAATAAAACACGTGTTACCTTGTTTTATAAAATATCTTTCGTATATATATATATATGTGTGTGTGTTTTAATTTATACCAGATCAGCCTCTGAAGTAATGGAATTGAATATAACATACTCAATGACTTGTTTCCGTAAAAGACAATAAATTCGAGTTTTACTATGGGCGCTTAAGTTGTATCTGGGCCTGATTCTTGCTTTCGGCGCTTAGGTTGTATCTGGGCCTGATTCTTGCTTTCGGCGCTTAAGTTGTATCTGGGCCTGATTCTTGCTTTCGGCGCTTAAGTTGTATCTGGGCCTGATTCTTGCTTTCGGCGCTTAAGTTGTATCTGGGCCTGATTCTTGCTTTCGGCGCTTAAGTTGTATCTGGGCCTATTCTTGCTTTCGGCGCTTAGGTTGTATCTGGGCCTGATTCTTGCTTTCGGCGCTTAAGTTGTATCTGGGCCTGATTCTTGCTTTCGGCGCTTAAGTTGTATCTGGGCCTGATTCTTGCTTTCGGCGCTTAAGTGTATCTGGGCCTGATTCTTGCTTTCGGCGCTTAGGTTGTATCTGGGCCTGATTCTTGCCTTTCGGCGCTTAAGTTGTATCTGGGCCTGATTCTTGCTTTCGGCGCTTAAGTTGTATCTGGGCCTGATTCTTGCTTCGGCGCTTAAGTGTATCTGGGCTGATTCTTGCTTTCGGTGCTTAAGTTGTATCTGGGTCTTGTATTATCTGATTAAACACGATTGTGTCATTGTTTAACTAAATGTATGGCAGAATACAGAGAACATTGAGACTCGTCCGGAGGACCGTATGGAAATCAAAGGTAAAGTAACTTTATTCTAAACATATAACTGAACGGAGCGGATTATATGGCGTATTATGCAAATATGCGAAATGAATTTTTCACGTAATAAATATTCTGGAACTAATCAACAATAGGCATTTTTGGGAGCACTTTGCACCGATAATACATGTAATAATAATAATAATAATAACAACAATAATAATAATAATAATAGTAATAATAATAATAATGATCATCGTCATCATCATCATCATCATCACCATCATCATCATCGTAGTCGTCGTCATAGTCATCGTCGTTCACCACAAAAAATCCTTTATTCAAACTAGAACTTTAAGTAACAGTAAAAATCGCAGAAAGATTTATAACTTTCGAGTTTGTCTGCATACAACAGGTCACAATATCTCTCAATCTCTCGCTACCACTTGGGTAGACCCTAGTGCGTAAAAGTTTGACAATTTACTTGCTCTCTCCGGGCACTCCGTTTTCCTTCACTGAACTGACCGCCTGACTATAAGTGACAGAATCTTGACTAGGGTGTAAAATACAATTACTCAAAATAAATAAACAAATAAATAAAAAAAAAAAAAGAAAAAGAAATTCATTGAAAAATTTTATAATGATAACAAGCTCCTTAATATGTCTCAAGGTCAAGATCAAGAATCTATTAAACAACTTTTGCTGAATTAACTTCAAGAAAACTTCTTATTCAACATCACCGATGCTAGACCTATTAAGCTATATCTGAAAACATAAAATGATAGAAAAAAATTGTTTACATCTAAAAGTTATATTATTGCTATTTTTTACAAAATCAATCCTTATATTTATTTTACACTTTTTGTATCTAGGTCGCATTATATGTTTTTGTCTTCTCGATTATTATGCTTTTTGTCATGTATGGAGCTTCCCGCTTTTTTGCGCGGTAATTGTTATTTTTATGCTGTTCTTCTTGCTGTTATTGTTACATTTAAGATGCATAAGCTTTTAGCTTGCGTCTGAACTATCAATTAATATACGTTGTAGAAACTTTAAAGAAAGCCAAATCTTATGATTTTTTTTAATAATTTTACGGACATTTCACATTATACCTTTAAAACAAGCATTCATATATCAGTTTTCAAATCATCTAAGCAATAAAAAAAACATTTTTGACAATTTATTCTTATTGCGCATACAAAGAATTATAAAAAGATTCAAAATTAACATCAGTTTAAAAGTTTTGTTTTAGATAAACTGTAAATAAAATTGCTCAATTTTGAGTTATTGGATATGCACTTTAGGTAGAACTTGATTTAGGATAAGAGGTGTGGTTTTGAACCATCAAACTTCGATTCGTGTTCTTGGTTGGATTCATTGGCTATTGTAAATCAAATGCATGTTTTTGGTTCATGCATACTATTCTTACATCCAGTGTCTATTAAAAGAATGATTATTTAAAAGTGGTATAGACTTTTGTTTTTTCTGGTTTTGGTTCTTCTTCCGTTCGTATGATCTGACGTGTTTCTTTGTTGCTATGGATACAGTTTTTGATGTTGCGATGCTAAAATCACACACACACACACACACACACACACTGTTTGACGCATACATATAAAGCGAGCGCAGTATGCTTATTTTTTTACCATACGCACGAAAATCTAGTATATCCCGAAAAGAATGAATAGATAAAGGAATGCCGGAATGAATGAATGGATGAATGATGAAATAATAATAAAAAAAAATAAACGACCTTTAGAGAAATATGCCCTTTCCCATAAAATTTTTATCTGGTACTTATGACATTTATTTTTACTTTCAGTCAAAAAAATGTTTTGAAAAGGTTTATGAGTTCTTCTGCTGTAACTGCGAAGAAAACCTTTGTGAATGTTGTTTTGAAGAAAAGAAAAAGAAAATAACGAAATCCGATATACAGCATTCATTTCGTGAATCTTCATCTCGTCTTAATTCTACAAGTTCATATGCGGAGAGTCACAGATCAATACGTGAGAGAACAGAGTCAGAGAGCACTGCTTCTCGAACCGACTCAGTGTCGTCTGCTTCTCAGATCAGCGGAGATTACCGAAAAGGAACAACAACTCCGATTATAGATATGAAACCTATAGAATTCTGGACGGCTAACCGGGAAAATGTTCAGCCTAGACCGAGTAGACGCCGACTTCCAAGCGAGACCGAGATAAGTGTTGACAATTTTCAAAGAGATTTGTATGAAGTAGAAGAGACTGTTGAACCTTGTTTAACCGATGAGGAAAAACTGGCCAAATTTCAGTTAGGCCAGATTCACATTGGGCTGAAATATGAAGTATCCTCGACGAATCTAGTTGTGAAAATCATAGAAGCAAAAGATTTACCACCGCCATATTGTTTGGATGAAAATAAACAGGATCTAGCTCATTCTAACCCATATTGTAAAGTATGTCTGTTACCAGATCAAAAAAATTCCCAACAAACATCTGTCCAAAGAAAAACACAAAATCCAACATGGAATGAATACTTTATGTTTGATATACCGTATGAAGAAGTACAGATGAGAACACTTGAAATTTTGATCAAAGACTTTGACAAATTTTCCCGCCATTGTATCATTGGTCAAGTTTACTTACCGCTGTCGTCAATGCATCTAATTAAAGGAGGGCATATGTGGAAACCTCTGTCACCCAGTACCAAGGTAAGATATTATGAATAAATTACGGAATTTCAATCAGCAGATTGACCTTTGGGCCAAGATAAAACGCACCAACTCGGAAATTCAAGCCGACAAAGTATGATGAATAGAAGCGGATCTTGGGTTTTGCAAAGTTTGGGGGGTTGGGGTGAAGGGGGCGTAAAAGCTATGATCCGAAGGCCTGAAATTGCAAGGGGCACCGTGGTATGTTCCCCTGGAAAATGTTGTAAAAATGGCGCAAAATCCTGCTTTCTGGTGCAGTCTAAAATGCATTATAGAGAAAAAATATCTTTCATTCAGAGAACCGGGCTTTAAGTTTATAAAATGAACAAAGGTGTATAATTAGCGACATCAAGGGGTAGGGGCCCCTCCCTCCAGATCCGCCACTTGCAAACAAAGCTTAATTGCCAGAAATGGACTAAAATACGCGTAAAATCCAAAATTGGGCTACAGCACGTTGAGCTGGCAGACGACACTACCACGTACTAGACATAAAATAAAAATCACGAAAATGCTAACATCTAAATCTAGCAATCCTAAAATATCCTCATATCATGAAATCTTGCACCTGAAATCAAATATGAAATAGAAATTAGATCAATGATATAGTGTCTTAACCAATGATAATTCAGTACGGAAACTACGGATCATGTACCAGGAAGTTCAGAATTAAATTTTTTGTCGTCTGCATCAAATATTTCTTGCGGAAATTTAAAAAGGATTTAAAAAAGTTTCAATAAATTTTAATATTTTTTCCATTTAATGATTTTGACTATGTATGTCACTGTTACAAATATTTACTTTCAATATGTTTTTTTTTTTTTTTTTTTTTTTTTTTTTTTTTTTTTTGTTTTTTTTTTTTTTTTTTTTTGTTTTTTGTTTGTTTGTTTTTTTTTTTTTTGGGGGGGGGGATGTAAAACCCACACCAATGCTTAGCTCAACTGAATATTTAATCAGAGAGCACCATACAAACTATAAAACAGATTTAAAATATATTAGCAGTATATTTCTGATTGTTCATAAAAATAGTACTGTCATATATATATATATATACCATGAACAAAACAGTACTATCATAGACTACTTTTGAATTTATTATTTCATCAAATAAATAAATAAAAAAATAAATAAATTAAATAAATAAATAACTTTAAAAAAATCAAAAGTAGCTAAGGCTGTACTAGTAGGATCTAACATGTACATTGTTATTTTTTTCAGGAGAGGCAAGACCTAGGAGAGATCCTTCTGTCGCTGAACTACCTCCCGAGTGCAGGCAGACTTGTTATAGACGTGATAAAAGCCAAACAGTTACTACAAACAGATATATTGGGTGGTTCTGGTAGGTAAAACTATGGCGGTAGAACTTCATCAATACTTCCTTATAAATTCTAAATGCGCACTTCCGTTTATGGTTTGGATCAATAAATGTGTCTTGTTTCACACAAAGCAACCAATATTTTTCTCATTAGAACTTGAAAGTTTCTTTTTATTGGGCAGGGACTTTCTCCCTGAACCTTAGCAGTCACAAGGGTGAATTTATGAATAAATTTTGGGAAAAGCCCTAGAATTGTAACCCGCCTGTTCAATTAAATCATCGGCGTTTTTGCGTGTATAAGTCTATTGCAATATTTTACATTTAAATAATAATTTGAAATGTTTCTTTGATTTTCTTAGTTTAACTAAAGTTATGAACTCTACGTATAATATTTTGATTTCTGATTGGCTCTGTTCTCTCTAAAGTTAAGTCATTCAAAGCTGTGTACAGTGGCTTTTGCATTTGAAATTATTTTAATATATTTTATATTCTTCTTGTGTTTCCCATTTCCTTAGTTTAAGAGTAATGGCATTTATCTGACAATGAACGCCACTGATCTTATGGCTGTATATGAGTTAGCATTTTACCCATGCTTCACTTCTGACAAAATCAGTTACCACATGTTACTTTTGAAGTGTATTAATTCATAAAGAATTTAAATTTTTGTTTTGGTATTTTTGATTCTAAACATGATTTTTAAAAATTTTTACTTAAAGTATTTTCAAATTATATACTTTAATTAATTGCATTTTTATAAAGATTTATGCAGTGAACCTTTAACATAAAAATTATCTTTAAAATTGATTGCCATATGCTACTTTGAATTGTATCATTTCATGTAAATCAAAAGTAGTTCAGGACAAAACTTAATTTGGGGTTCTCTGAGTCACAAATAACGTACATGACAGGATACTTAATATACACGACAAAACAATCTCCAGATTTGAATTATTTACTAATTTAAAAAGTTTTGGATAATGAAAATTATATTTAAGGATTTTTTTTCACAATTTAAATGTTTTGAAATGTCATTATCAATAAATGCCACATCTTTGCACAACTAACCAATATAACGAGTAATCTCCCTTTATTTACTAGCGGGGTAAAAGTGCGGAAGAATTTCTTATTAAAATATTAACATGAACTGAAAATGAGAAGATATTAAACACTGAGGATACGAGTATAACGCCATTTCAAAGCAGTGAATTTGCCAATCAAGTGTACTGACAATTGTAATGTTAATAATTTTTGTTTGTTTATTTATTTATTTATTTATTTATTTTTTTTTTTTTTTTATTTATTTACAAAGATTTACATTCTGACAACATTTAAAAAAAAAAACATTTTTGAATATTTTTAGATCCATTTGTTAAAATAACGCTTGTCCATTTTGAGAAACCATTAAAAACAAAGAAAACGTCGGGAAAGAAAAATACTATCGATCCAGTATTCAACGAATCCATCAGCTTCAATGTTACGCCACAACAGTTGGATAATTCCAGTATTGTCATTTCCGTATGGGATTACAACTCGAAGAGTAAAGATGATTTCGTCGGAAGAATAGTTATAGGAAAATATGGCACCGGACCACACGAATTTACCCATTGGAATAGAATGCTTAATTCACAGCGGTCTCCAGTCGCACAGTGGCATTCTTTAAGATCTCGCCAAGAATGTGATCAAGTGTCTCCCGCATCTATAGCGGTACCATGAAAACAGCACATGCGCATTTGACAGGTACTCTATTGGACGAATGTAGGCGTTACCAGATGTGGTAACAGCGACCGTTGGTCAGTATCAGTATCCACCAATAACCGGTCTTTATAAATAACCAGATCTGCTCAAATTCGGCCAAAAACTCCATAAATAGATGTTTTGAGATGTTACCAAGACAATCATAAAAATGCTTAAGACACTGTGATGATTTTATCATTTTTTTAAACAAAACGTTTAATTTAGAATAAGGTTATTTTTTAAATTTGTCCTGTTTTAGTTCTATATCATGCAATCAATTATGCTGACATGATAATGAACAAACGATAGATTTATTTTTTCAAGAGAAATAACTCTTACGAGAAATGGGAATTTTTACTTCAGTACCGCAAAATTCTTAAAATATTTACCGGCGTTTTGGACCCAGTTTCACAATCATTTACTCTACGTAGTGCTAGGGGATATTTTATTGTCAATTTTTGAAGACATTACACACATTTAAAATTAAATATCTAATTTGATATTTAAATTGTTAAGTCTAGGTTAGTAGAACAAAACAAAACATTGTCTCATAAAGATTTAAATTTTTAAAATATTGATCGGAGAAAAATGGGAATATTTAAGTTTTGACTCAGTCCAGTGAATAATTGTGAAACTTGGTCATGAACTCTTTGTTATGAAACATCGCACAGTAAATGGTAACATTCATTTTTTTGTCTTTGATTTGATTGAAGAATACATGTAATACATTTCAGTTTGTTTTTTTTTTTCTAGGAGTAAATTTCAATTTTTTTTTTTTAAAAAAAAAATCTAATTTCTCTTTTAAAACAAATATTACCGCGCTACAAATCAGTTGAAAAAAAAATTAATTATTTTCTCTTAATTATTGTTAATATTTTACAGTTACTGCTGAAATATCTTATTTTTTAAATTAAAAAATTCCATTTAGAGTGGTTCTTATGTATTAAAATTCCCCTTTTAATCAATTTTAATCATACTACACAACCACGTCTTGGAAAAGGTGGATGAGAGTAATTTTTTAACGGTTAACGATAACTCAACAAACCTTGGCCACCACACGTTACCAAAATATAACGTTAAGAAGTGTGCTAGTTTGCCAAAGCCACATGGTCCAAACATTCATAAAGATCAAAATGAATTTATAAAAAAAGCAAAACTATACTTAATCTATATTTTAATGTTTGTTTCCAATTATCCATAAATTAAATTAAGAAGTTCCGTATTCTATATTTTAATTTTTGTTTCCAATTATCCATACATTAAATAAAGAAGTTCCATATTAATGCTGAAATTTTGAATATTTACCCTGGTAAAATAAACAACAATTTTTTATTTGGTCCTGGTTAATCCAAGCTACCTTAGTTTTACTGATTGTATGGTGGCAAAATTTTGTAATTTGTTTATACAACAACTACGTATGTTAAAATCCTTTTTTGTTTGTTTGTTCACACACACACACACACACACACACACACACACACACACACACACACTCTCATTTGTATTTCATTCAACAACATAATACAGTAAAACCTGTATGTAAAGACCAATCACAATATAAGACTGTGGACCTACTGGACATGTGGTCTTTATAGAGAGGTTCATTTGGTTGAAATGTGAAGCAAAGAGGCCACACAAGAGCTGTCTAAATGAAAAGGTGTCATTTCTATATAGGTGGTAACAATAGTCGGTTTAGCTTTATCAAAATACATCAATTATTCCATAAAACAAAAAAAAAATGTCATCATTGTATATGTTATTAAAAGTTAATACACAAAATTGGAAGCAAAATATGAATTATATACTTAATTATTTCAAATAAATTAATATTTTAATTCTTCACCATTTTGGTAAACTAACGAAGGTTTGAATAACCAGGTCCTAATAAATAATTTTAAAACTATAATTTTTATGGATAAAATCATAAGAAACTCGACCATTACCATTTCTGAAAAGTCATCATATTTAAACACCAATGAACAAAACCACATCTTATATAAATCCCTCTTTATCTGGTTAACATAAAACTGGCCCAACACGTATCAGGGACAATATTTATGGAAAAAGAAAGAGAATTGTTTTATGACTATATGCTGATTTCGTGTTATGAACATATTGTGACATGTATATCGTCTTAATTTTGTATATGTGTATTGATTAAGTAGATGCATTGAAATTGACATTTTAGATTTCCGAGATATTGTTGTCCAGGTAGTATTAGATCTTCAACTATCAATTTATATTGTAATATTATACCGTTGTGGAGTTTAGATGAAATTAACAATTGTGAAAATATTACAAGAATCATTTTCAATTAAGCTTGTCAAGCCAGTTAAGGACGGAAAAAGTTCAACGTCCACTTTTTGATGTGTGTTGACTTTTTGAGTTTAAATCAGGAATTTGGAATAATTGAATTCAAAAGAATGAGAAAAAGAAAGAACTTTTTTTTTTTACCGAAAACGACATTGAATTACTCATGAAACTGTAGAAATCGACATTTAAATTATCGAAGCTCAACTGTAAAGTGTGTTTATGTTTGCAAGAAACAAATGCTGCTTTGCTACAATATGTAAATAAACAATGTTGGCACACCGTTACTGTAAAAATGAATCAGATGACGAGCTACCTATTCAATGGTGGCAAACATTCCATGTGTAAATATGTGTTAACCATAACATAAATATTGTATACACAGTAATGAACAAAAATTGAAGTATACCCAATACGAGAGAGAGAGAGGGGGGGGGGCTGGAGAGAGAGAGAGAGAGAAAGAGAGAGAGAGAGAGAGAGTGTGTGTGTGTGTGGGTGGGTGGAAGAGAGAGAGCGAGCGTGTGTGTGTATGTGTGTGTGTGTGTGTGTGTGTGTGTGTGTGTGTGGAAGAGAGAAAGAGAGAGTTAATTGGAATTGAAAAATAACTCCTTGTTATATATGAAGTATATTCTATTTTTCAAAATTGTTACCATAAGAGGCTTGAATATTATATCTTATTTTTGTTATTTTGATATTATAATTTATTTTTGTGAGTTTTGCTAAAATGTGTATATTATGGTGAATATATTTATAAATATTAAATGTTGCTTTAGTGATTGTATATAAAATGCTCTATATTGTTGTATTGATCAATAAAACAAAGTGCTAATAAGCTACGTCAATGTCGAACTTTTTTCCCGATAGTGTACATGTATCACTTCTTGTGTGTGATGGCAAGTTCTATCAACGAGACTGAGTTTTTTTTAATGATGTTAATATACTTTACCTGTCAGTTTTTTTTCGGGGGGGGGGGGGGGTTGGTCTGGTTTTTAACTGACTACCCAGGAAATAATTGAAAAAAACTTTGGATTAAGGCTATTTATTATATTTTTCTGCCCGTACATGAGCACTGAACATAGCGACGATATTGTACATAGTGGTGTGGTTTAAATAATCTTGAAAATATTACTATTTTTATACAAAACATTAGAGAGCTGCTTTGTTCAATGGTATTTTACGTCACATCAGCAATGTTTTTATTAATATCATGATTTAACATAACACAATTGCGTATGGTTCGTGAGCGTGTGTTTCTAATATGATATGGACTGAACTCATGGTGACTTTAAGATTGTTAGTACACTCCCACAATATCGCAGATCAGCATCACAAGAAGTAAAGACTTGATATTGTACAGCTTTCTCACTAGCGGTCGACTGGGATCGAACCCATAGCGACAAGACGCCTTTAGTTTGAAGGCTAATACCTACCAACTATGACACCGATGTCTTAAAACAACAGAGGGCAAGTGGCAACTATGCATGCTCTTGGTTTTTTAAACTGGTTGCTATGGAAGGATGCACGTTCCTTGTTTTAAAAGAATAATGACGATCATCGATGCCCCCATGGGTATGGATGTTACAACCCCTTTTCTATACTGCACTTATAGCGTTAGTGTTGACAAATCAAAAGAAAAGAGATGGCTAAATACTTGTCATGTCGCTGCTTTTCAGCATTAAAAGTACACAACTCATATTGGGTTTTAAAAATACGATAACTTTTTAAGCAAAACGATTTCATGTAGGCTGTAAAATAAATCTGAGATGGCACTGAGTTTTTTTGTTATTAATAAGTTAAAAATATGATATGATAACAGTGATTTAAATCATTTTAAGAACTTTTTACTTCGTTTTTTATGGTCAGTTGTTTCAAAAATAAATATATGGATATTTTTTTTTTAAATTAAAAACCACAAATTACCAGTTTGTATACAAAGTATTTTAAATTCCATATCAAGGAATAAGGGACAACACATAGATCGCCAAAATGAATCACAGATTGTAGAATATACACGACAGAGTTAAAAAACTCAGTTTTGTTGAGGTCGTTCAATATCAAGTATTTGTCACAAGCACGAATCAGGTTAAGGTTTGAAACTTGAAAGCTTTAAATCGTTGAAGGACAACACCAAAATGCTTGGTTTCTGTAAAAAATACTTCAAAATTGTGTCAGAAATTCCTTCAGAAAATAATTCTTATTCCTGTAATGTTCTTATTTATAAATTAACCAACACATCTTCATTTATGCATATAGTACGTTTAAAATTTAAACAATTTGTTTCCGCATACGAATGTTTCTATATAACAAAAGTATTTGAATGCATTGAACATTTTCTTTTACAAATGTAGTATAAATTTGCATAAAGATTACATTACTGCAGCATTTAAGGGTTTAAGCTATTGTTTTCAACAAAATTTAACGATAACACAAATTACATTGTATATCAATTACCTACGACATTAAGATCACAATTTATTCTATGCAGTTAGGACAGCGGAATTAATCACTGTTGGTGCCATCATTTGATAAGATAGGGTACAGAAACAGCAAAGCTAGAACAACGTGAGCTCCAAGTGTCCCCATGAAATAAATTTTATCAAGCGAGTCGGCTACAAACAACCATTTTATTTTCTTAGGAACAGTGCAACATTCCTGATCTTCGTCCTCGTCAAGACTAAAGGATGCCCCATCCACCTCGAATCTATGAAGAGGGTGCGCAAATGAGTTGGGATCGCGTTCCACGTATTGGACGCATTGGGTGCCAGGGTTGGCCTTTCTTGTATGCACAGGAAGGTCCCTCATTTCAACAAGCTTACCATCAATACGCGTCACTGGTATTGGCATGTCAGTCAGGCTTTCACCTCCCAAAGATTCGTCACTTAAAGCGCTCAATCGAATGTCATTTTTTACTTTTGGCGGTGGACAGATTTTACAACAAACAGTAGCAATGCAACCTTTTAGGGGGAAAGGTGGTTCACCATCTGCGTCCTTGACCCACACGCGGATAGTGAAGATTGAAATGACAGTAATAAGTCCACTCATTGCTACCATGACGACAGTATATACAGCAAACAACGAAAGTGGATCGGAGGTTTTCGGCAAGTTGTTTCCGATAACTGTCAAAAACACAGAAAATGTAAGAAAAGCCGTGATGGCGTAAGATACACGACTTTCACCGATTGGAAGTAAGAAAACGAACGTATTCATAATTCCAAGTAAGAGAATCGGAAGCACAATGTTGACGAGAAAATACAAAGGCTCGCGAGACAGTTTAATTGTAAATGTCACGTAAGATTTCCCGCCATCGTTGTAGTATATAACGGAAGTCTCGTCGTTGTTCCAGATCTCGTTGACTGAGTAATCCGTCGTGTCTATTCCTGTTTCTGTTGGTGTCAGTGTTACCTCCGACGACAAATAGTCCCAAGTTGTAAATGTTATATTACACCGCTGTGTGTCATAGGGAAAATATTGTGCATTGACAGAACAGGAGGCTTTAAGAATAATTGCAGGTCGCCAAATTTGTGTGCCATTATAGTATACCAAAACTCGGTCCGTTTTGTCCCCAATACGTACTAATGAATCCACAGCATTTGAAAGGACAACGGATGGATGCCAAAGGTTATCCAAAGTTATATATGTACTATCCATGGTTCCACCAGAAACTGTACCCGTTGAAGACCATGTCAAAATTTCATTGGTCCATTGAATCACTAAAGTGCCAGCAACTTCTAATGTACCGCCAACTTCGTCGAAATCCTTTATACTATTAAGAGCAAATTTTATGTCAACGTTTAACAGTTGTGTCTGGTCAGTTTTTGGAAATACGGCTTTGTTATAGTTTGCAAACGTGGTCTGAAAGAAAGCATCCCAGTCCGCATAAGTTGAGGAAATACCAGAAACTTGACGATTAATGTTGAACAATATCACTAGGTAAACTATGTTCTTCATAATGATGTATAATCCGTTCTAAAATTTTATAAAATTATAACATATAAATATGTACTTCTTTTTAAAATATACTATGTCTGTTACGATGAGGTTTATATCGAGGTCTACAGGACATTAATCACATGGGACGATTATTCAGGTCATCACTTCGTGTACAAGAATTAAGTTGTTTTTTTTTTTGTTTTAACAAACTAGTTTAAACCCTTATAACTGTGAAGTGTTCCATATCATTGATAACACTGCCTTATAATAGGCCAAAGTAGTTATTAAATCATATCGTGCAATCCGGGAGAGATACGATATCAAGTTGTGATCAAAATCCTATTTTTATTTTATACACTCTCAACATAACACATATTAACTATACTCAAATTTAATTTACTATGCATTAGCATAATGTGAACATATTATAATTTCCATGTGTTACTTGTATTATTTTATAAAAATTCAAAAGTAACACATGACATAATATAAAAAGGTCTATAGGATTTGGTAGACCTGTCACGTGCTAATTTTAAATAAATTAAACATAGAAATACTGGCCCATGTCAAATCAAACTCTCGAAAGCAAAATAAAAACTTTGAAAACTGGTTTATTCAGTTCAACACGTAAACTTTTACAAAGAAAGTGAGACTACGTGCTCCGGAAGAGTAAGCGTTTAAACAGCACACGACAGACAAGTTCCATGACACATTCCCTTGGCCGATTTTCGCCTGGTTGATCACTTAATATTATTGTATGGTGCTGATTTTTATGTCATAATTTTCATTAAAATATTATAACTACTGCCGAAGAGAGATATAAAAAACAAATGTTTTACCGTCAATCTTTTTTTTAATGAGTTAGCCTACGGAACATTTACTAATTACACTGGTAATAAACTTTAATTGACAAATTATTTGTAAAGTTATTAATCTGTAAGGATTAATCTGAATTTTGTGCATGCATGGGATGTGCTAGTGTGTATTTCGGACAACTTTGTACACGTGCACGCTAAGAGCGACCTTTTGTTAAAGTGCTATTTCACCGAGTCAGGATGCTGCAGACAATTATACCACTTCCTCAGTCACGGAATCTCGGTAACGAGTGAACCCGTCGAAACTCTATCTTCTTAGTTCCGAGCGCCAGATTCTTAAATCTCAAATTTTAAAGTATTAAGTCTGACCCGACCAGGGTTCAAACCCCCCGATCTCATGGCGAACGCTCTACCACTGAGCCACAGAGGCGGTCACTGCAATAATTGCAGTAAAATATAAATGTTGATTTTAAACAGACCCAAAATGTCTATCAATTATCTTTAATTTTAAGTAGTAATTATTTTCTATTGTTCAATGAGACAAAAACAATTTAACAGATTTAGTAAACCAACCGATACAATCTCAATATCGTGACAATTTTAAAGTTATAATCTGTATCGTGTAGGGAATACAAGAACATAGGAAAAATATTCGGTACTACCGCCTGATTATAATGATAATTTTTAGGATATTATTATCGTAAGTTTCGTAAAAATAATTTCACATTTTCGGACATTTTTATTGTTAGTTTCGTCAAAATGATGTTATTTTTGTTAGCTACCATAATCTTATATTTGTTTGGACATGTTGATTGTTCACTGTCGAGTGCTCAAATGACTCAATATTTAAATGATCAATATTCTGTGTATAGTAAGATAGTTTTCCCAAGAACTAGTCAAAGTGATGCAATAGAAGTGAAAATGGACTATAGCTTATTGGCAATTACTGATTTCGACGAAGTAGCAGGTACTATTGAAATGGCCGGTATTTTGACCATTACTTGGACTGACCAGTTAGTTATAAGTGCATACAATCCTGCAACACACGGAACAATAACTAATTATCTTATTCCACAAGACAATGTATGGAAGCCAGGAATTGCCGTATTTAACACTGTCAAATCAGTGACATCCATGGGCGACTCTAGCTACAAGATCAGGATAACCGTCGCTGATGGTACAATGGAATGGAAACCTGCTATTGTCACCAAGACCGGATGTATTGTTGATGCTGCGTTTTTTCCATTTGATACTCAAACATGTGAGGTACAGTTTACACCTTGGGGTTATAAAAGCACAGAAGTTTACCTCAGCTACAACCAATCTACTATAGCTACGGAAAACTATGACGAAAGTGCCGAATGGACCCTGAAATCAACATCAGCCTCTACGGAAGTAATCAATGGTATTTCCTATCTGAAATATGAACTAACGCTAGTAAGAAAACCCGTGTATTTTCTTTTGAATATGGTTTTGCCTGTTTTGGTTCTAAGTCTTTTGAATACAGTTGTATTTCTGTTACCCGCAGCTTCAGGGGAGAGAATCGGTTTTACTCTTACCGCTTTTTTGACATTTGCTGTGTTTTTGTCATTGGTTTCCGAAAATCTCCCACGGACTTCTTCGCCGCTTTCTTTACTCTGCTATTTCTTGATGTGTATGGTTTTAGTCAGTGCTGGCACTGCTATTATAACTGTGTTTACACTCCGCATATACTTCAAGGATGATGAAGAACTTATTCCGAAACCTCTTGCAGCGTTTATTGCGTGTGCGAACTGTCATTTTTGTACAATGGAGGATGATGACGAATTAGACGAAGACATGATTAAATATTACGAGGAACATCCGGATGAGAAAGCCGCTTATGAAGCTGAAAAAGAAGCTGAAATCGAGGCTGATCCTCTGCGCAGTCGCTGGTATGTAACATGGCGATTAATATCGGATACTTTTGACATATTTTTCTTCATTGCTGCAATTGGAATAAATGCCGCGGTTACTACTATTTTCATAGCACCTCTTTTGGCAAAATGGGAATAAAATGTTTTTGTATTCGATGGATTAACATTTTAAAGTTTATATCCAACAGAATTATTAATAACTCTGTTTTACATATAATAGTAAAGCTCGACCTTTTATTAAAAAGAAGGAAATACGAAAACACTTTCCATATGATATTATAATGCATGTTACAACAAACAAATTTTGGTGATGTGAAACAAAATAAAACTGGTACAAGTGAATATATCAATGATATTGTCTTTTATTGGCTTATGGCTTTATGCCATGTAAAGAAAACGTGACATATGCATTATTATTTATTATTTTAAATAATTAATTAATTATTTCATTTACTTATTAATTTAGCAAACACACACACACACACACACACACACACACACACACACATATATATATATACTAGTATCTTGTACCACAAGTAGGGATAGATTTTTATATATAAAACTTAAAACTGAATGTTCCAAAATCTGTCATAATGTTGATGATGCATTTATTATGGTGTAGTCGAAATTTACATTAAATGTATCAATAGAATATAGTTTTAGATTTATTTTTATTTATTTATTTATTTATTTATTTATTTATTTATTTACTACTGGAGAAAGGGTTGTTTTCTTAATCGTAGGGCTTACTTGTTGGATCTGTGCTAGTATAATGAACTGGGAAATCTGCGATGTTTTACTGCGGATACTGCATACGAGACTACAAACACTCCCTCCAATGGCTACTATTACAATGCAGATCAGAAATACTTGTTTAAATAGACGAACCACATATGCATATGTTTAGATTATCCTTTAGCTTGAAATCATAGTCTCGTGGCTAAAAATCGCTGATGCTATAAAATAACAATTTTAAGACACATTACTCATATAATCTAAAGTTAATTATGCGACGCCAGCCCCACATCATCCCCCCAAAAAAACGCGCGTGTGTGTGTGTGTGTGTGTGTGTGTGTGTGTGTGTGTGTGTGTGTGTGTGTGTTTTCCTTGTTCATCATCATTGTGCAATTCATTAAATTTTAATTCACAAATACGTGCATTATATAAGGGGAATTTTGTTTGTAGCCAGCACAATCAGAAAAGGCACAAACCGTTCCATAGCACCCCCCCCCCCCCACACCTCCAAATTCAATTTATAAAAACTGGAAAGACGAAAACTACTGATCACGTGTAAAATAATGTTTCAGTCATTTTTTCCTTCTAAAATATTGGTACATTAGTTTATTAGTAAATCACAATATAATAGAATTATGTGTATAAAACTTTAGAAGTTTAGAGGGTTGTAATGTTGTTTAACGTCGCATCAGCAATTTTCAGCTAAACCCAAATTAATTATCTCTAAGGGTTTATCTAAAATATGTATTTGTGAGATGTGTGAGTGTATATTATGGTCTGTCTTGTACTAGCGCGCACTTAGGGCAACGTTTTGTTATGGTGCTAGCTCACGGAGTCAGTATGCCGAGGACAAGCATGCCTTTTCCAGACAAATTATCCTAGTACGGGATGAACAAGTTGATACTCTGTCACCTTTATTTTGAGCACCAGACGAGAAAGCAATATCTCTAATTTTAAAGTTTTATTTATGATCCTACCTGTATTCGAAACCCAAACTTTCCGCTCTCGAGGAGGCGGACGATTTGGATAATATGAAATAGAAAACTTTTTTTAAATCTCTGTCTGTATCATATTATAAATGCATAAACAAACGTGTAAAGAACAAAAGGTAAATTTTCAGAAATTGATTCCCTTACTGAAGTTTCATCTTAATGAATAGAAAAACAAACTTCAAGGTACTCTCAGAAAAATATCTTTGTACGAAATACGTTTGGTAATATGAACTCGTTTAGAATACATTTTATATAACTGAATAAAGTACTTGGCCCCGGTTTCACAACCATTGCTTAACTCCGGTTTCACAATCATTCTAGATTTAACTTAAGGAAAAACTTAGTTAAGGAATGATTGTGAAACCAGAGCCTGGGTGAATGATGTGTGATTGAGGGAATGAATGATATTACTTCTATAGAGAAAAACAATTTTTCATAAAATAATTAAAAATGGTTAAAAAAATTAAATTGCTCTTTTTTTCAGAATATATGATTGCTACTATAATACCAATAATCTCCGAGTTTGCGAAATTACGTAGAATCTCGTCTAATGCGTTGTTTCTACGACATGAATCTATAAATAGGAATATGCATGTATTCACGGTTTTAAAAAAAAAACTAATATATCCTTTAATCTATCAGCTTTATCTATCATTTATCTAATAATTAAATCTTAAACAATTCAATAGCAGTGCACTGAACCTTTTTATGGCGTTTTTATAATTGGACTGTTAAACAAATTACCTTGTTAACTTAATGTTTTGAAATACTGTATATGGAACTATTTTAAAAACACACAAAAAGAAATATGGAAATTGTTCTTAAAAAAATTATTGTAAAGTGAGTTAACTTACGAAATATCGAAGAGGAGCCTAGAAAGGAAGTATAAACAAAAACAAGACGTCTAAAATGATAACATTAACGACTATACTCGGGATTTTGTTAGTTGTAAGATACACAGAAGGAGCTTGTACGGTTTGTACCGCGGCAACAATCGCATCAGCTGATAATGTGTCCTCACTGCTTACAACGATATTTGATTCAAGTAATTACAACAAATTAGTGTTCCCATCAAATAGTTATGACACGGCATTGGAGGTGGACATTCAACTTAAACTATATGCTATAACAAATTTTGACGAAGTCGCTGGAACTTTAGAAATTGTGGGAGAAGTAATTGTCAAATGGAAAGATCCGTTTTTGGTTAAGAACTATGACGTGGGAACACATGTAGCTATGGAAGTATATTTACCACAAGATGACATATGGAAGCCATCTGTGACGGTTTTTAACTCTGTGTCAGCTCTGAAGACAGTTGGAGATGATGATTATGAGGTTCTGGTGTCATTAATCACAGGTGAAGTTATTTGGCAGCCTGCACTTTTAACACAAACCACGTGTTCCGTCAACGCAGCATTTTATCCGTTCGATACGCAATACTGCAAGATAACATTTACAAACTGGGGTTACAAAACCAGTGAAATAACGTTTAACCCTTCTGATACGACAGTTGACGTCAACAGTTTTCAAGACAACGTTGAATGGGACCTGACAACATCTAAAGTGACAACGTATAATACGTCCGGTAAATCGTTCGTCGATTTTGAACTGACCTTAGTCCGTCGTCCAATATTCTTCCTTGTAAATATGCTGATACCAATAATATTATTAGGGATTCTTAATGCTTTAGTATTCGTTTTACCAGCAGATTCCGGAGAAAGAATCGGGTTTGCTGTTAACGTATTTTTAACATTTGCTGTGTATCTAACTATTCTTGCTGAAAATTTGCCGAAAACCTCAAGTCCGCTATCACAACTAAGTTATTATGTGACAGTTATGTTGTCAGTTAGTTCATTGACGACACTTATGACAATACTGGGACTCCGTATTTATGACAAAGATTATGAAACATGGGTTCCTCTATATCTTGCTTATATTGTTGCTGTTCTTACGTGTCGCTATTGTAGCAAAGATCCAAAATACCAAGTACCAGAACCGGATACGGATTCGGAAGAAAATTTTGACTCGGATTCTGATTCTGAATCCGTTCCTACTTTAGAGGATATGACTGGAAATAGATTCGGTATAACATACCGAGATGTTGGGAACACTTGTGATATAGTTTTGTTTGTTCTTTTCATCTGTGGAACAATAGGTGTTGGAGTTTTATTTTTATTGCCGTTGTTCCAACAAGCATAGACAGATCCAAAAATTAAATAATTTATATTATGCTCAGTTCAATAAAGAATACTGTAAACGTACTAATTTAGCGTGTACGTATTTTAGCACAATTTACATTCTCGACTAGTTCGCGTGGATTTAAATTAGCGCAAACAACTTTTTAGAAACAGATTATAAGTCAAAAACATGTATTTTAGCGGTGTATTTAAATTAGCGCTACTGTTCTAGCGTGAAAATCGCTAAAATTAGTCGGTTTGCAGTAGTAACCGTTTTAACATTATTTAAAATTAGAAGAGACAAAGAAAATTCAGTGCCCTTTTATATCAGATTTGTAATTTTTTGAAACGATATTTTTTTTTTAAAAAAATGCAGTTTCGTTTGATATCTAAGATATGAATGTATATGCCAAAGAAAAGCTTTAGATAATCCATAATTTGTATAAAAAGAATAGATTTAATAAAAATTGTTTTGTTTCTGATAAGTGTTGTTTTTCTTTTCAAATAATTATGACATCAAAAAGTAATATTCAGTCTATGTCTAGTTGATTGCTGAGTGCATAAACAAGAAATTATACATATACTTTAAATCCATTTATAAATCTATCAAAAAAAGAAAATAAAAGAAAGAAAGAAAAAAAAGTAGATTGGATTGAATTGGTTTAATGGTGTTTTACGCCACAATTTTATTCCACTTATACCGAAGCTTATATGTTCTGGAATGGTGGAGGAAACCGGAATACCCGGAGTAAACCACAGACCTTTAACAAGCGAACTGACGAACTTCCTCATACTAGGATCTGCCTGAGTGGGGTTCGAACCTAGGCGCTAAGAGGCGCTAAAATAGTGTAAACCTATCGGCCACCGAGGACCCTGAAAAAGTAGTGACTTCTGTATATAAACATGATACCTGCTGCATAGGTGTTGAAATATAATGATTTGTAGTATTTATTAATCTAGACCGTCAGCCTTCATAATCAAGGCACCTCACCTTTGGGTTCGACCACGTTGGTCGCAAGTAAGGATTTAATTTTAATTTATTTAATGGGGTTTGGCGAAAGAGAAGTCACTACGATTTTCAAGTCTTGGTCAGATCCGACTGGGGTTCAAACCATAGTCAGATCCGGTCGGAGTTCAATCCCCGATCTCTTCCATACGAAGTGATCCCTCTACCAACAGAGCTACCATAGTAGTCGCAAGAATTTTTTCTTGACCTTGGACTTTACTGGTTTAGTTAGTTACAAGTACAATGGACTAAGTGGTCAGTGTTATTTATCTGCGTCATTACGGGCAAATGTATAGGTACTCTAAAGGTCACCATAGGTGCGTACTAGTACAATGCAGATCAGAAACACTAAAAGACTTGATTAACCACAAAAAAATTGTTTTTTAGATTAATTTTCGTGATCAATAAAATGTCTCGTTACAAATAGCTGAAAATTTTCTGATGTGACGTTAAACAAAATTCAACCAATCAACCAACAAGCATTTATGAATCATTAACAATACGATAAGTTCCATGTCACTTTTGAGGGTGGTAGTGACTTTGAACCACTCACTTTTATCATGACAGTTTGTTAAAAACAGAAGTGATTATTTTCACTGAAAAACAACTTATGCAACTAAAATTACGCAACACAATACATGTTTAGCGGTCTGGGTAGATCACCTTGGTAGAGCACTTGCTTATAGTGCGGAAGATGCCGGTTTCGATCACAGGTCCTACCTTGCATTTTTCTTCCTTCCTGTTACACGTTGCTGTTAAAACACTCTATTAGACAAGAATAGAAACACATATAGCGATAATTGATTAGAAAACGCTTAATTTTGAACGGAAACTAATGTTAATACCAAAGACTGTGGTTATAGTACTTTCGGGTACCTAACCATTCAAAAACAGTTATCACGCATGCATGCATTTAAAATTAGCCCACTCAACGAACAATGAACGAAATGAAGAATTACTTTATGAAAACCGAAAACGTCTATTTTGAGCAAAAGAATTGACTTATTTTACTTTTAATGTTTAACAAAGTTGAAAAGCAAATGTTTTTAAACCTTGAAACATTAAAAAAAAAAAAAAAGATAATTGTTTTTCTGATAATCCAGTGAAGTTTGCTTTATTATAACGTTTTTGTATTGATCTAGATTACGACATTAATCATTTACGACATAACATCCCCATTACGATAAGATCAAGTTCAGGAAATTGCAGTCATTGATTAGATCACACATTTACCAATTGAACTGTTTTAAAATTGATGTTCAGTGTCATCACGCGTGTTATTCATTTTGCTTTCAAAGTTTTTGCATTCATATTGACAATGAATATTATTTTAAAACAGTTCAATTTTTTCATTGCATTTTTAACAATTGAACCGTTTTTGTTAAATCTCGTAAATGCGCTTTTTAGCGTAGACGTGGCAGTCATGTTTGTGTACCTACGATATTGTAGTTTCGGATTGTATATTGCATTTTATATGTATTCATACACGGAGTTACGTGGTTTTTTTGTGATTTATTGTTTAGCTCTCAAGCTTGTAGAAATAGGAATTTCAAACGACAAATGAAAATATATACTGTTTAATATGCTTGAATCAATTTGACGCAAATTGACGTGCATTTTTGTAAAAATAAAACAAAGCAAGTAAATTTTTAAATAAATTGTAATCAATATAGCGCTTAGTCACATGAGGACACACAAATGAACAAAAAATGTGTTTTTATATGAAGTGAACTTTCCTTTATATATTTTTTTTCAACGTTCTAGGTCAACCTGCGGGTCATATTATTTCTATTATTACTAACAAACATATTACCTCGGACATAAGTTCTTGATAGCTATCAGAGATTACAAAATAATCATACTGAGCTAGACAATGAATGTTTTTTTATTTCATTTTATCTATTTTTTTTTTTAAATTTAATTTAATTTTATTTAATTTTATTTTATTTATTATTATTTTATTTTATTTCAATTTCTTCTTCTTTTTTTATTGAAAAGTACCCAAAAAATCTAATATAAATTGCGAAACATCATCGATCATTACATCAAAAAACGTTCTGAAATAAAACTAAAATAAACGTTTTCGTGATTTTCAATTAAATAATAAAACATTACTAAGAATATAGTATAATTATACGATAACCATAAATATAATTTATTTTCTGTTATTTAAAATGGACCAAAGTCTGTACTTAGATCACGATTTTGAATTGTTCTGAATTATGACATATATAACGCTACATTTTAGGAGAACATTGATAACATCAAAACCAATAATCTGTGAAAAGCTATAAATTAGATCACATCGATATTGATTAAAGACTTGATTAAATCACAAATAGACAATGTTTTCATGGCTTTATAACAAACAAAAAGAATTTTAAATACCCATTGTTTTGTGTCGATAATTGTTGCCCTGTGTGTAGTATACACACAGCAATCTAAATCAAAATGGATGCATTTTTTATATATATCTATTTACAGACTGGTTAACGTGAAGATAGAGAAATATGGAATCTAAAAGAAATGTTTTTCTTTTCAGCCAGTTAATGATTATTCTCTTTGAGTTTGTTTCATTATCATATTCAGCTACTAGTACTGATTTTCTTACTTTTTTGTCAAGCGCACCATACAGTGGCGGATACGATAAAAGAATATTTCCCCGAACATCCCAGAACGATGTACTAACATGTTCGTTGTCGTTTAGTATAATCGCTTTGACAAAATTTGACGAAGTCAGAGGAACTCTTGAAGTAGTTGGATATTTAGACGTTATATGGGAAAATGAACTTTGGACATGGACAACTGGGACTCATCCGTTTACAGAAATATTATTGCCTCAGAATGATGTATGGAAGCCGACTATCGTACTTGCGAACTCGGTCGAGTCATTAGAAGAACTCGGAGACTCGTCCTACAATATAAGAGCGTTTAACAATGGAACCATGCAGTGGAAACTCGGGATAGTGGCTACCACCGGTTGTTTTGTTGATGTGTCTTACTATCCTTTTGATAAACAGTCGTGTACATTGGATTTTGCACCATGGGGATACACTTCAGACAAAGTAAGTTGGTAATTGAAATGGGGTTCTACCTCCCAGTCAAAATTACTTCGCCTTATCGAAACATGTTAAGTCATAAAAAGGTCTGAGGAAGTATTTGCACTTATGCCAACAAGCAATTAGGGTTCTTGACAATGACACCTACTGCTATACGGAACTTTGGTTACGAGGTCGCACCCATAGACTCGATCCCCAATTACACAATAGTGGCATTCGGGTGAGACCTTAAAAACACATGACCCTTGTCACGGCAGGTGTGGCACGTTAAAGAACCCTCCTTGCATATTGCCTTAAGCGCACTACAAAGGTCAAAACTTCTGCCACTTCACCTTTAGTTCGATATAAGTGAAATATTCTTGACTGGGACGTAAAACCCCATTAAATCAAATCAAACCAATAAGACAATTGAAAAAAGACTGTTCTTTTGGTGTATATAAATATTTCAAACAATTTCTGTCAAGTCAAGCAATTTTGGTAACAAAGATGCAATACACATTTAAAATTTCTCTCAATCATGTTACACGATGTATATCATTGTATAATGTCCAAATAACAGAATAACCTCAGCGACGTCAGTTTTTATCTATAGTCAATATGCCATGTTCTAAAGTATATTAACAATAAGGAGTTGAGTTGATTAATGTTGATTAACGTCTCGGTCAAGAATTTTTCACTTACTTACGCGTGCTTGGCGAAAGAAAAGTCAATACCAATTTTCAAGTTTTGAATCACACCCGATGGGGTTCGAATCCACGACCTCTCACTTACGGAGCGAGAACTCTACCAACTGAGCTACCGCAGTAGTATTACCATTTACATTTACAACGGTAATAATGACTTAATTTTGGATATTGCTTCAACAAGGATTTCTCAACGACGTTTTAATGACACAATTCAAATACACCCGAGAAGGCAACATTTCACTTTATTTAAGAGGCTTCATGACTAAATCAATTGCGAAGATCATTTGATTCAATGACGCAGTTCATATACACCCGAGAAGGCACCATTGCACTTTATTTTAGAAGTGGCATGGCTAAATCAATTGCGAAGATCATTCCCCCTAATGACGCAATTTAAATAAACCCGAGAAGGCAACATTTCACTTTACATATAGCATATAGATACTTATATAGAACATGAGCTCGAAAATGCACCTAGTTCTGAGGTTCAATTAGTTCATACTTTATATCTAGTCCGTGGAATAGGATAATCCGTTCTATTTAAATCAGTTTTTATGACATTTGCTTACATAGAAAAAAGTATGAAAGTTTTTAACAAAAAAATCAATATTTAACATCAATCGAACATCCATGCTGTCAGTAATCTAATCTATGGTTTATTAAATAATAATGCATTGCATAAATAACTACGGCTTTTGTTTATTTTCAAACAGATCGTTTTCAATTCGTCTCAAACAGAAATAAACAAAGACCAGGCATTCGAAGAAAATGTTGAGTGGGTTTTCAGTAGTAGTTCGGTTTCTTCTACATCCATCAGTGGACAATCCTACGTCAAATTTACAATAAACATTCAAAGACGACCTGGATATTTTGTAGTTGTCATGGTTACGCCAATCATTATTTTGGCCGTTTTGAACATGATGATTTTCATTCTGCCTGCGGACTCCGGGGAGAGAGTCGGTTTCGCAATTACTGCTTTTTTGACATATGCTATGTTTTTAACTATGGTATCTGACAGTTTACCAAAGGCTTCATCTCCAATGTCGCTTCTAAGTTATTTCTTAACACTAATGTTGGTCATGAGTTCTTTGACTACAATAATAACGATAATAAACCTAAGAGTATATCATCAAAACGAAGATCTCCCTGTGCCAGCTTGGCTACGGGAGTTGTGTGCCTTGCTGACTTTAAGAAGATGTCGTGATCGGTGTTGCAAAGCTAACGAGGTATCTCCTGAAGATGAAGAGGAAAACGATGAAGAGAAAAAACCGCCAACTCCCGAACCACCAAAAGTACCAAAATTTAAACGACGACGAGCAAGAGTTCCCAGGGTTCAAAAAGAAGAGGAAAAGGAAGAAGAAGAGTTGATAGAGGAAGAAGAAGAAGAGGAAGAAAACGAAAACAGTGACGAAGAGGATGAAAAACCGGAAGAGGAAGAGCCCGGAGAACTAGATGATATTGATTGGAAATATGTCGGTGGTACCATGGACGGATTTTTCTTCGTGTCGTCTTTAATTGGTACACTTCTAATATCTGGATTTTTCTTAATGCCTTTAGCCTTAGAAGCCAGCGGTTAATGGTATTTAATTGTAAAATACATTTAAAAAAACTAACAGCGATATGTTTCAAAATTTTTTGTTGATAATGGATTTGTAATGGTAATACCGACATCATTAAGTTAGCGTAAAATTAAAGAAAACAGTTAAAGCTGCATGAAGTTTTTCAATTTCCTGAATTTTTTTTTTTTTTTTCTAAAAATATATTTTTTTTTAGAAATAGATAACTTCTAATCACGATCCGTGAGATTCATTTTCTAAAATTCCATTCCTTTTAGCTGTAAATAAACGGAATCCTCTAACCGGTTGGTCAATGTTTATCAAAGATTAAATTATGAGCCGGGAGCATGCACACGGATGTACGGAAACTCCAATAAATCGAAAGTGAAACCTGACAAATTGTATAAATAGTCCGTAATTAATATCCAAATGTATTCGCATTGGTGTTACATATCCCTTACCTAGGCAAAAATGACAAATTCAATAAGTTCTATGTTTAATTTATCATATTTCACCGTTTTTTAAGTTGTGTTTAAAAGGACCCGGTTTTTTATGACGTCGGCATGTTTTAATATTAGATACCACATGCTACATCTGGCTGGGAAATTATTGTTGTTTCTGTAATTATTCAACCTATTATCGATGAACCCAATGTAACATTGTTGATTAGGAACATCATTAATTAGATCAGCACCGTTTTAATTTTTTCCTTGGAAAACTTAATGCAGCTTTAACATATTTTTGAAGCGAAAATACATATGTAGCTATAAATATGTAAATTAGTATGGATGTAAAATTTTTAAATACTAGTAATTTATTTTATTAAAATTCAAAAAAAAAAAAATTCACACGACATGGCTGTTGATCTGTTACTTAAGCACGAGAAATTAGTATGTTGTAATTAGCAGTTCCAAAATCCTTGTTCTTTTTAATTTATTATTTAAATACAAGTTAAGAAATGTAATTTATTATTTTGCTGAAGTAATATTTTAAAATAAACATATGTCTTTAAGATGATTTATTTATTTTTCTTAGGGAATGTCAAGTAAGTTTAAATTAAAAAAATTCCTGAATTAAAAAAGATAAACGAAAGTTTTTACTTTTACTTTCATGACCTAATAATTGCTGCAAGTGCGTTATTTATTTATTTATATATTTATTTTATTTTTTATTATTATTATTATTTTAAATTTTTCTATGAAAAATACGACATCTAAAAATGATATAATAAACCCGATACAGTTTCCAAAAAGAATAAAATAAATAACACAAATATCAGTGAAATTTTTATGTGCCAGATGTGCACATTTCGGAAATTCATTCCTCATCAGTGACACTAAGACTGAAAAGTTTGATAGATAAAAAACATAAGCCAAACAGTTTAAAATTATTGAATCTAAAGTTCTAAAATTATATAAATCCAAATCAAGCTAAGGAATGCTTTGCAAGAGGGAACAAACCTTAGTTTTAAATAAATTTCAAAATTAAAGACGGCTGAAAATTTTGCTAAATAGTACATTTCCTGACAACACAAAGTGCTGCCTACTGAGTTATGGATACCCTCGGGGAGTTTTACTCCACCATCAGCGGTACCGGCTCAGGGGTAGTAAATAAATAACACAAATACCAGTGAAATTTTGATATGCCAGATGTGCACATTTCGGCACTTATAAAAGTCCGGTTAATGATTTTCTCAATAGTTGATATTTTACTTCATATCGATGCAGCATTTACTTTTTTCTCTACTATGTAGTCAATGTATTCATGAGGTTACCGTTTTTTGTTTTTAAAATAAAGGTTCAAATCAAATCAAATTTGAAATAAAATTGCTTAATGAATGTAGGTCACTGCTACAATGCATATATAAATATTTGATATGTTACTGATGCCGTAAATAAATTTAGAATTAAAGAACATGAATGTAATTTAAGTATTTTGTTCTGATCAACTAGATGAAAATCCTCAATAACACCGGAGATGGTAAGATGGGGAAATATATATATATATATATATAGAAAACATATATTTTCAGTCATTTTCCATAGTGCAACTTATGAATGATCTTTGATAGAAGTCATTGATTAATTTCATAGGGTTTTACGTCACAGTTAATGATATTTCACTTATATCGAGACGTCACCAGCTATAGGTGAAGTGGCAGAAGTGTTTACGTTTGCAGAGCGCTTAAGGCAATGTGCAGGTAGGGTTCTTCAACTTCCTACGCCAGCCGTGACACGGGGCATTAGTTTTTAAGGTCTCTTCCGAAGGACCCCATGACTTAATAAATGCCGAGGACTTGGCGAAAGAACAATCACTACCAATTTTTCAGACTTGGTCAAACCCAACCGGGGTTCGAACCCTCGACATCCCACATACGAAGCGAGCACTCTACCAACTGAGCTACAATCTTTGACAGAACGTAACATTTTTACATATTTTGTTGTGGTGTATGAAAGCCTATATTACTTTTTGTGTTTGGTGTCTGGAGGTTATAGAACTTCAATTCTTGTAAATTAATGTAAAATTTAATGACCTAAATTTAAATACTAAAAACACGTATGTAACAAACCGTGTTTCTTCCTTGGTGGTTGGTTAAAATGGTTTTTAAAACGTCGCTTCATCAATTTTCAGCTATTCACGATGAGAGCAATGTTGTTAATCTCTAAGAAATAATCTTCATGTATAAACAAGTTCGTAGGATATGCGAGTGTTAATTGTAGTCCATCTCGCTCTAACGCGCACTCAGAACGAATTTATGTTAAGGTACTGGTCCACTAAGTCAGTATGTCTCTGTCAAGCATATCCCTACCTAGTCACATATAAGTTTTCTTATCAAAAAGAACCAGACGAGGGGGCAGTATCTCAAATTTTAAAGTTTTTGTATGGCCTGGTCGGGGTTTGAATTCCGAATCCCCGCTCTCGAGGCGAATACTCTACCATTGAATCATCGAGGCGATCAATTTCTTATATGGGGAAAATTCTCCAACATGAAATATATTTGTTTATGGTAATCAACTATATGATGGATACAATAAATACGGAATTTCCGCATAATGTCCAAAATACACACAGAGTTGCGAAACTACTAGTATATTTAAAAAATTCCATTATAGTTCAAAGCATTAATCAATAAGCAAGGCTCTGAGTAGACTCCGATTTTAGTGAATATGAAAAAAGAAAAAAAAAAATAAACAATCAAATTATAGTCTGTACAACCTGTGAATTTGTGTGACTTAAACAATATTGTCCCTAGGTATTACCCTGGAGTATTGTCAGGAGAAAAAGAAAATAAAAAGATAAGATGTCAATGTAAATGATTTCTTTTCACGAGACCGAGATTATTCTTTAAATATATCGAAAACAATGAAATGCCCAAAAATGGCATTAATAATCTCAAACTGTCACTCATTTTTAAGTTGACATGTTTTGTAAAAAGCTGACTTAACTAATCTTTATTTAAAAAAATAGTGCTATTAATAAGATAGATTAAATAATTTATTATAGACCTTTTATTAAAACGCGATTTATGATTCGTGCTTTTTCCGGAAGTGACGTCATTAAAAAGACTTGATTATGGCTTAAAACAATATAACCCAATTCCAGTCCATTTTTTTACCGATTTGGTATAAGTGAATATTTGAGTAAAACTATTAATCACTAAACTATCACCGACTTATTATAAATCGTAATGTAAGAACAATTTACTCTTCCAGAACAACTAGTCTCATAGCACCCAACCTTTCCTTTATGCGTTAAAATATTGACAATAAAGTTCTTTGTACTTAAAACATATAAGAATTACTCATGTTAAAAGGTGTGCTATTTATAATAACATAAGCTTTTTCAACAAGTGATTATGAGATTACTGTCTATACTTTACTTTAAAAACGATTAAGAGATTAGTGTCTAACTCTAACGAATTAAATCCATACATAATGTTTGTCTGGCTAAGGTTAACCTTGATCGATGCATAACCGTTTGATGCATGTGAAAACAACAGTTGTAATGCTCTGTTGTGGTGAATTTTGGTGAATTTCTGAATTTCTGAAAGGAAAATATAAGAATTTTGTCATTTTATTATGGATACAAAGTCAGCGATACTAAATGTAGGATTTTAAAACCTCGATTTGGAAAAACATTTTTTCAGTATAAAAAAAGGCTAAAACAAAAGCTGTTTTGCGTTCTAACGAGAGTACATGGTTCATTACAAATTGAATTAACGTAAATGTTTGAGTTGAACTAAATAGAGTGAATTCAATGACTAACTTCATCAATTAAAGGGCTTATATAAAGATGAGTGTGACATCCGAATCCTCAGTTCTTTCCTTCTTCCGTGATGATCCGGAATGGGAAGATAGAATGAAAGAAATAGAGGAATCCATGGAACAAAATGAAATTGAAAGAGGACGTCGAAAAAGAGATTTCTTGCGAAGGTTAGCAAATATGAAAATAAGGATTGAGAAGATTGAAATGAGACGGATAAACCGACTTAACAAAGAAGGGATTATTATTGACATGAAAGCAATAAAAAGTTATGAAGCCGAAGACATTGACATTCAAAATTTTCGACCAAGGAGGGAAATAAGTGACATCCAGGTTGAAAGTCCATGGCCGACAAAGGAGGGTAACCTTAGTAGTATTGACGAAATTGATACTGCAAAGGAATCGAAAATCGTTGCAGAACAGGAAAAACAAATGGCAAATGTTCCTGAATTAAAGAAAGAAAAAACATTGGACACAATGAGTAATGAAAAGATGGTTCTAAGTGTTAGAGAAGAGTTAGAAAAATTGAAACTAGGTGTTCCGGCTGCTGGAAAGCAAAAACAAAATGCTTCCGTAATCAAACCTAATGCATCAAAAAATACTGAAAAAGGTGGAAATAAAAACAAAAGTACGGACAGAAAACTTATGCGTCGTTCTAGTACCTTTTCTGAGAAAGATTTAAAAAATCTTAAGGGTGAAAAAGACGGTGCTAAAAATAATAAAGAGCGTCGAAAATCAATATCTGTGTCTATTGCTAAGGACGCGTCTAGTTCTGAAATAAACACTGAAACAGACAAAAAGACATCGAAAAAACAATCAAAACAAAATAATCGCAATAAGAGGCGAGGAAGTGTGAAATTTTAAAAAAAACAGAGAGTAGTAAATTAGCTGGTATTTTTATTCTCTCTCTCTCTCTCTCTCTCTCTCTCTCTCTCTCTCTCTCTCTCTCTCTCCGCATTTTATCGATTCTAAGAAGGTTCTGCATTCAAGAGCGAATGTAATGGTTTTAAACGATCACAACTGCGAAAATCTGAGAAAAAAAAAAACTTAAAAACAAATGGCAGTTTGAAGTTAGGAACTTATATTTATGCAAAATTAAAATATTATCTCTTAAAAAAAATACTGCGACAGAAGGAGCTCGAATGTAAACCCCTCAATTTCATCCCCTTTATTAAAATGAGTCGTAATCCGACCAACTGTGTCTTTGTTTAAAAAAATGTAAAAGCTGTTCTTTAAAAGGTAAAACTTGTTTTTTAATTTGTTGAAACAAATTTAAAAACTACAAATTTATTTGACTTTAAACTTAGATTGTACACAAATGAAACTACTGAGATAAATTAGAACCAGTAACCACCGACTGCCGGTGGAAACTGGCATGTGGCAAAAAAATCGCACAAGAATGTCATCTTTTTACTTTTTGTCACAATGACATTGGGGATGAATTTCAATATGTAATGAATTGTACTGATATAACCAATGAAAGACAAACGTTTATATACCTGATGAATTTTCAAAAAGGCCAATTTTTTTTTTTAAGTTTTTTGAATTATTTTAAACTAAAAATATTGTTTTGCTAAGAAAATTATGTAAGTTTATTAAAATTATATTCGAGAGAATAAGCTCTTCAGATTAATTAAATTCATAATTAAATACTTGTAACTTAGTTGAAAACCACTATATACTGTTATTATTATGTATATGACATGTCACAATATGTTTCTATTTATTGTATTACAATGTGAGAAATTTATAAAGTTATTTTTATTATATAAAATAAAATCTTATGTGTTTACGAGACGCACTTCATTTTAAGCACAGACATATACGTTCATAATTTTATTGTATTTATACAAAATACATATATATGTATTCTCAGTAAGTATATATATATATATAAAACATCACAAATGACGTCACGGTACTGTGATATTCCTATAATATTGTGTTTTCGATTTAATCAATTTTGTCTATATTTGTGGTAAATAATATTTTTTAGATTTCTGATATAAAATTGGTTTATAGTATTTTAAATAAACTAATTATATGCTTATCTCTATTTTCATATGTAAAGATTTGAATATTTTATTTTTTTAAAAATTTAAAAAAAAAATCTGGATTTGACATTTTTCCTGTTGTTGGTATTTTGATTTTATACAACAATTATCTTTATAAGCTCTTAAACTAAAACTTGACCTTTCTATGCCCAAGGTCTGTCGATTGATTGATTGATGTTATGGGGTTTTACGTCCCAGTCAAGAATATTTCATTTTTATTGAGACGCCACCAGCTAAAGGTTAAGTTGCAGAAGTTTTGACATTTGCAGTGCTCTTAGAGCAATGTGCAGGGAGGGTTCTTTAACGTGCTACGTCTGCCGTGATTCGGTATTGATTTTTTAAGGTCTCACCCGAAGGACCCTGTAACTTTTATTTCTAAATGCTGAGTGCTTGGCGAAAAACAGTCACTCCCAATTTTCAAATCTTGGTCAGACACGACCGGGGTACGAACCCTCGACATAATGTCTGTCAAGTCTAAATTAGTAAGAAGGAACAAGGCGTACTGGTAGGACTTAGTTTTTTGAGTATAATTGATGTCACGGTGAAATAGAAAAACAAAAATGGATCAGGAAAAGGGATGCAGCAATTCGTTGAATTGAAAAAAAAAATTAGACATGAAACAAATTTTCCAAAACAAAACAAATGAATGTGAAATTTAAGAGAAAAAGATACTTCCACTAGCCAGGCGAATCTTTATTTTATCTGTGGTGAGTTTTATTGAATTAACAACCAACTAAAACTTATTGATTTTTAAATTACAAGTACTTTATATAACGAATTATAATTTGTTATGCAACAGTCAAATAAATAAATAAATGAAAAAAATTGGACACAAATCCACACTTTGATCTGACATTCTAAATGATTTTCTGTTGAATGAAGCCGAGAATGTAGGAATTTGCGTTATTTGTTAAAACTCTTTCAGTAAATTACGACACCATCCAATCCACCCACTCCCTAAAAAGTTAGAGATTATTCTAAAAACAAAATAAAATTGTGCAATCGAATTACATACTTCATTATTACTGTTTTATAATGTTTTTATGCGAAAATTAGATTTCTGAAAGAAAAGTTCATTTTAAGCATTTCATACTTCATTATTACTGTTTTATAATGCTTTTATGCGAAAATGAGATTTCTGAAACAAAAGTTCATTTTAAGCATTACATACTTCATTATTACTGTTTTATAATGCTTTTATGCGAAAATGAGATTTCTGAAACAAAAGTTCATTTTAAGCATTACATACTTCATTATTACTGTTTTATAATGCTTTTATGCGAAAATGAGATTTCTGAAACAAAAGTTCATTTTAAGCATTTCATACTTCATTATTACTGTTTTATAATGCTTTTATGCGAAAATGAGATTTCTGAAACAAAAGTTCATTTTAAGCATTACATACTTCATTATTACTGTTTTATAATGCTTTTATGCGAAAATGAGATTTCTGAAACAACAGTTCATTTTAAGCATTACATACTTCATTATTACTGTTTTATAATGCTTTTATGCGAAAATGAGATTTCTGAAACAAAAGTTCATTTTAAGCATTTCATACTTCATTATTACTGTTTTATAATGCTTTTATGCGAAAATGAGATTTCTGAAACAAAAGTTCATTTTAAGCATTACATACTTCATTATTACTGGTTTATAATGCTTTTATGCGAAAATGAGATTTCTAAAACAAAAGTTCATTTTAAGCATTACATACTTCATTATTACTGGTTTATAAAGCTTTTATGCGAAAATGAGATTTCTGAAACAAAAGTTCATTTTAAGCATTACATACTTCATTATTACTGTTTTATAAAGCTTTTATGCGAAAATGAGATTTCTGAAACAAAAGTTCATTTTAAGCATTACATACTTCATTATTACTGTTTTATAATGCTTTTATGCGAAAATGAGATTTCTGAAACAAAAGTTCATTTTAAGCATTTCATACTTCATTATTACTGTTTTATAATGCTTTTATGCGAAAATGAGATTTCTGAAACAAAAGTTCATTTTAAGCATTTCATACTTCATTATTACTGTTTTATAATGCTTTTATGCGAAAATGAGATTTCTGAAACAAAAGTTCATTTTAAGGATTACATACCTTATTATTACTGTTTTATAATGCTTTTATGCGAAAATGAGATTTCTGAAACAAAAGTTCATTTAAGCATTACATACTTCATTATTACTGTTTTATAATGCTTTTATGCGAAAATGAGATTTCTGAAACAAAAGTTCATTTTAAGGATTACATACTTCATTATTACTGTTTTATAATGCTTTTATGCGAAAATGAGATTTCTAAAACAAAAGTTCATTTTAAACATTACATACTTCATTATTACTGTTTTATAAAGCTTTTATGCGAAAATGAGATTTCTGAAACAAAAGTTCATTTTAAGCATTACATACTTCATTATTACTGTTTTATAATGCTTTTATGCGAAAATGAGATTTCTGAAACAAAAGTTCATTTTAAGCATTACATACTTCATTATTACTGTTTTATAATGCTTTTATGCGAAAATGAGATTTATGAAACAAAAGTTCATTTTAAGGATTACATACTTCATTATTACTGTTTTATAATGCTTTTATGCGAAAATGAGATTTCTGAAACAAAAGTTCATTTTAAGCATTACATACTTCATTATTACTGTTTTATAATGCTTTTATGCGAAAATGAGATTTCTGAAACAAAAGTTCATTTTAAGCATTACATACTTCATTGCTGTTTTATAATGCTTTTATGCGAAAATGAGATTTCTGAAACAAAAGTTCATTTTAAGCATTTCATACTTCATTATTACTGTTTTATAATGCTTTTATGCGAAAATGAGATTTCTGAAACAAAAGTTCATTTTAAGCATTTGAATTAGATTCATTTCACGCATCCTTGACTTCCACTCATTCAACAAAAGAAAAAAACACTTCCTTTATAGGTTGGTATGAACAAAAATAATATAATCAATCTATATAATTGTGCTTTTGATTTTTTTTAATTATTAGAATATATATTAATCTTTATGTGTGGTCCTAGTTTAATAACTCTTTTAATTGATCTTGGACATCGATCATTTGTTTAACAATTATACTGCATTGACAAAATATCCTCGTTTTTTTATTTGCGAATGTCTCTGTAGAAAATATTGAATCTATCACATAATTAAAAAAAAATATCTGATAATTATCACACGTGTTTATTCAATATTAACAGAAGTACATTAGTATTAATTGACTTGTGGGTTGAATAAACACTTGTCAATAGACCGTATCTCAGATATTTATTTGCACCACGATGCATTTCAGCAAATACATTATTGGACTTTTTTAAATTTGGTCATTTGTGTTTAAACGTTTGAAAGAAATTGGCATAAAAACTGGAATGATGACGTATTTTGGAACATTTTGATATATGACAAAGATTTTATATGTTCAAAACTCAGCAAGTGTTCTCAATAACGTGTTATGCAATTTAAGTACATGGTCCGGTAATTCAATAATTTATTTCTCTAGTCACGTGACATATGGTTGTATTAGTTCACATGTAAGTGATTTTGAACTCGCAGAATTCTAACTTCAAGATGACGATAAACTTGGTATTTACCGTGTTGCTTTTTATTAGTTTTCAGTATTGTTCATGTCAAACTCGGAGTGAAGTTGAGACAGTTTATAATACCGTATTTACCAATTATTCCACTTACTTCAGACCAATATGGAACCAATCCAACCCACTAACTGTAAATATTTCATTTTATCTGATTGCTGTTAATTCGTTTGATGAAGTGGAAGGAGTTATATCTTTACCAGGGATGTTCGGATTAAGTTGGATGGACGAACGACTCTCGTGGAATCCAGCATCCTATGGAAATGTCAGATATTTAACTGTTCCCCAAACACATATATGGCTGCCATACATATACCTAACAAGTCCATCGAAAGGATATCATCATATAGGAGACGATGAATATATGGTTAAAATATTTCCAACTGGAATGATTGTGTGGATGACAGGAGGGATAATAAAATCAACATGTACGCCCGACACGACTTATTTTCCGTTTGACACACAAAACTGTACATTGACCGTGGTTGTGTTCGGTTACAGCCCTGATGAGGTAAGACTCTCAGCAACGGCAAAAGTTGATCTACAATTTTACGTGACTAATGCAGAATGGGAACTCGTCAGTTCCGTTGGGTATGATGAACTAACATCCGGCACTTTACCCATGTCATTTGCAAAGTTTGACGTGGTAATAAAAAGACGACCAGCATATTTTGTGATCAGTATTTTGCTGCCGATTATATTTCTTGTACTTTTAAACCCATTAGTTTACTTTTTGCCCATTGACTCTGGAGAAAGGATGTCTTTTTGTTTAACTGTGTTGCTTTCATTCGCCGTTTTTATGACACTTGTTGATGACGTCATGCCTAAATCATCAGAGCCATCAATCGCGTTTGTTTCGTATTACCTTTTAGGGACTATCGTTCTTAGCGCTTTTTCAACAATAGCGACGGTGTTTATTTTGGCAGCGTATCATAAGCCAGATGATCAGAAAGTACCTGCGTTCATTCAGTGTTTGGTAAAATCATGTTGCTGCAAAAAGAACGCTGTATCGCCGGAATCTTCCGAAGACTCGAACGGAAACGCACGCAAAATAAACGTCAAGGCTTTAAATGACACGTCGGACGGTTCTAAAGCGAATGTTGTAACATGGAAGATGGTTGCAAATTGGTGTGATTGGATTCTCATATGGTCCATTTATACATTAACAATATTATCAACGGTTGTGTTTCTAGTTTTACTAATTGTAGGATCTCAGTAAAAACGATCTTCACCAGTTTACAAAATTTGAACAAATAACAATAGAATTCACTATGGACACTTACAATTAACAGGATTATGGTTAAAAAACTGTGTGTAGGTTGGTGTAGGGTGTGGTGGGTTGGGGTGGTGGGTGGTTGGTGAGTGTATGATAAAAATGATATTTTGTCCTAACAAAGCTTCTTGTTTAAATATGACGTCTTATAGTAATATTCACTAAATTCACGTAATAATTTGTAAATATTTCGACATGAGTAGCTCACAAATGCATATTTCAATGATATCAAGCAATTAAGGTTTTAATTAAGTAATGCATGTATGTATGTATGTATGTATGTATGTATGTATGTATGTATGTATGTATACTGTTTCTTCTTGCATTTTATTATTTAGTTTCATTCTTCGTTATTAGTTTGAAATATAAGAAGATTGACTTTATACTGGTGATAGTTTAGGCGATGGTTTAGAAGTTATCGTTATGTGCTATTTACACAAAATATTATGAATTGTATTGGTCAGATCAATTAATTTTGTTTAATTTACAAACAATTGAAAGAAGAGGTAAATTTACATTGGAGATATAAAAAACACACACTTTGTTCATTATCACACAAAACAAAGTTTACAGGACTAAGGCTAAGAGACACATTAAGAGGTTCTGGAATCGATTTTTATTATGTCACTCCGTTTTATATTTACATTTAGACAGTAGATCTATATTACGAGTAATACCAATTCGTTTTAATTAGTATTTTTGGTCCAATTATTGTGTATATCGATATTTCACGATTCATTGACAAAATGCTTTTTTGATGACTGATAATCTGAATGCCTTGCTAAGTAACTACCTAAAACATTCACTTTTTTAACCTATACTTTCCAATAAATGTCTGAATTTAACGTAATTATTTGTTGTATCTTTAGCCTGGTCACATCATACAATGTAACATGCTATAGAGTCAACTTCTATATAAAGTCCACCTGTCTGTTACAACCAGTCTGAGGCTTTCTTCGAGTGATTTTTATATACAATGATTACTCGTATAAAGTTCACCTGTCTTATATGAATAAAACCTAACCTTAAAGTCCTAAATGACTCTATAACCTGTATAATTATAAGGTCCACTTTTGGGTTTTTTTTAAATTTATAATTTTTTAAAAGTTTGTGCAATAATAGAACTCGCCAGCGTACCACGTGATCTCTTAACGTTAGTTCGGAATGAAATGGATAACGTTTACGTCAAATATTTTCAAAAACGTCGTTATTACGGGAAAACGTCACTCAGTGCGATTCCATTGCCAATAAAAATAATTGTCCAATACAAACGCTCCTAGGTATCAAGTGGAGCTCTGGGGAATACAATTATATGACATGTTTTAAATATTAATATTGTGATATATAAACACACATTTTTACCATAAACAACAAAGTCACGATTGGTTAGCTTTTACTGTATAATCTTATCATATTTACAGATCATGTACAGGTCATGTACAGGTTATGTACAGTTCATGTACAGATCATGTACAGTTCATCAAAAATTATTTTTTTAGTCTCCATAATGGTCTTTATATACAGGTTATACTGTATGTAAAAATGCATGATATGTAGACTACTTGATTATTTCGTGTGAAACTTGCACTTTACATGAAATCAATAGTATTGTTAAAGCGTTTTGCAGGATCACTTATCCGTCACTTTTTATAATGTTGTTATTAAGCCCCCTGGTTAAATCTCAAATATCAAATGTTGATGGAATACGCTAGCCGAAGTTTCACAAAAAATTCTTAGCTAACATTTTTCTGAACTTAAATTTGGAAGCTTTGAAATATTTATAATTTTGTAAATTTTAAGATATTCTGGAAATTTAAGTTGTCACTTTGAAGATACTTCACACTTATTACATCTGAATTAAGCTTTGTAAAAAATATTTCAGCATAGTTTCAAAAAGAATTGGCAAAAGTTGATTAATTTAAGTTAATGAAAATCTTAGTTTAGACACGATTGTAAATTTAGGCTCTGATCACAAGGAGTCCAATATAATTTGAAAATTGCCAGAAATGTCAATGTTTATTTATGAAACTAATATAGTTTTTGGCCCTCATCCAATAAAAGTACTGAAAGTATTGAAAGACGGACTTTTGCTGAGAGAAGAAAACACTTTGCACCTACATCAGGTTGGGCGTGTCTTGACCTGTCTTGTGAGCTACTATGTATGTTTGTTGTTCATTCGGATATAAGGAATAGCTACTGATGAGTAACTTCTGTTTTGACCAAATTTTGTAATTACATTTTACCTAATTTGTAAAAATAATGTACAATACCAGAAATCACATATATTACAGTAGAATGAAACAAAAATGAGTAAATCCAAAATTGACCTAAATGTGAAATATGAAAAACGAGCATGGCAGTTTCTATTGATATGAATTTTGCCTTAGTCACAATTCATTCACTTATATCAAAGCTGTCAATTATAGAACATGGATAAAACCGGAGTACCCGGGGAAAAGCACTGACATCCGGTTAGCGAACTGACAAACTATCTCACACTAAGATCTGCCCAAGTGGGATTCTGGCCTAGGCAGTAAGATAGTAAGTGTGCGCTTTAGCACACTCGGTCCTTGAGGCGCCTAATTGAAGAGGGTGGAACTAGAGCAGGAAATGGAGAAAGAAGTAACAAGAAAAGTGAAAGATAGAGAAAAAAAAAAGTACCGTCATAGTACAAAGAAGTGAAATCATTAAGCTTTAAGAACACTAAGACTATAAAACATATTTTAACATTTAAAAAACCAGTCGGTCAATCATCTTTAAGGTGAATGCAAATTAGCTCTACCAAAGCACGAAACCAAAGGTGTAATTGGATTGGAGACTGATGGTGTTTACGCCCTAATCAAGATTTGCGTACTTACGTCGAAACGTTCAGTTCTAGGATGGGGAGGAAACTGAAGTACCCGGAGAAAATCACCGACCTTCGGCAAGCGAATCACACTAGTGCTGCCCAAGTTGGATTCGGAACCTAGGAAATTTAATGGCTAACTCGGCTAGAGACTATATTAAGAGCACTAAACTCAGACCATCCAACAAGGTTCCGTACAAGGGAAGTTTTAGCATGTTGAAAATATAAAAGATAAAAAGTATGAAAAGTAAAGAAAATAAATAAATAAATAAATAAATAATATAAATAAATAAAAGGTATGAAGAGTAAAGAAAATAAATAAATAAATAAATAAATAAATAAAAAATTAAATAAATAAATAAAAGGTATGGAAAATAAATAATATAAATAAATAAAAGGTATGAAGAGTAAAGAAAATAAATAAATAAATAAATAAATAAATAAATAAATAAATAAATAAATAAATAAATAAATAAAAGGTATGGAAAATAAATAAATAAATAAAAGGTATGGTAAGTATAGAAAATAAATAAATAAATAAAAGGTATGGTAAGTATAGGAAATAAATAAATAAATAAATAAATAAATAAATAAATAAATAAATAAATAAATAAATAAATAAATAAATACCAAAACGTAGTATTAGAAAAAACAACAATTTGTAAATAAAGGGAGATAACTCTATCCTACTTCTGTCATTTGTTATTTGATTTTTATCAAGAAATCAATCGCGTGAAATTTTATAAAATGGATATCTAAACTTACGTTTTAAACTAGTATTATAAATGCAACTTCTCGACATGCATATTTGATATACAGTCTTTCGTTCACAGTCATTTAAATAAAACTGAAAATAACAAATTTTACAATAAAATGAATTTATTACAAAGGGTTTATTTGGTGTATTGTACTAACATTAAAGGGATCAAAAGTAGTGACTAAAGTGACAAAAATATAATAATAATAATAATAATAATAATCGTGACGACGAAACACCTATACACAAGCTTGCATTCGACAATGCTGTCATATTTCAGAGTCCATCAAATCTCATAATAATAATAATAATAATAATAATAATAATAATAATAATAATGATAATTATAATGATAATTATAATAATAATACAAAGAAAAAAGAGATTCTTGCATCGCTGTGTATATGTCTGATATGTGCGATATCAACTCTTCTAAACTAGGATGTAAAAAAAATTATCCCAGCCGAAACCTCTCAGTCATGCCAATTTTTTAACAAAAACTTTAACGTTGTTCGCTGTGTTGCTTGTCTTTAAAACAAAGGGTTGTCTATATCAATCAATTATACTTGTATATGTATTTTGGAATTAAGATATGATCTTATCGAATATATGTCTATTTATCGTCTATTATAAGTCCTTTTTGTAATAAAGAAACGATTTTATCGACAAAATGACAATACACGCAATTAAGCATATAATCTTAAATCTGTAAATACACGTATTGAATGGATGCTTGTCATGCATAATTTTATATATTGTTTCCGATTGTGATTAAGATATACATGTATATTAGGTGTGGTAACTGACAATTAAGATTGAACTATGCTTCAGCGACCAAATTAAAAAATGACCTGCCATTAATTTAGAGGTTGTACGATTGCATTATTTAAAAATAGCATACTTATACACAATGTTGGCTAACAAATATATATAACCTTTATCAAATTAAACTGAAAAAAAAAATAAAAATCGTCGTAAAAATAAAGACTGTATTTAGATATATATACAATTACAAATTATCTGCGCTGAAGGTTCAAATATCAGTATCTGCATACCATTTTTTCAGAACATTCGGATATTCAGAAGCGATGGCATTAAACAGCAAACAGCTTTGTTTTTTACTAACTTTGATTACAATTATTTTTTGCTTTCGGGGAACTTATTGTGCGTCTAGGACTGAAGCAGAGACTGTCTATTCTTCATTATTTTCGAGTTATATCAAAGAAATACGACCGGGGTCAGACCAAAATACGCCACTGACGGTTAATATAACCTACTTCTTACTAGCCATAAATTCGTTTGATGAAGTGTCGGGAATAATTGATGTACCCAGTATGTTTTCATTATCTTGGGAAGATGAAAAACTTACTTGGAATCCATGGACAAATGGAAATCTATATTATCTATTGGTACCACAGACGGCATTGTGGCTTCCTAAGCTGTATCTTACAACGCCATCAAAGGCATTTAAGGCCATTGGGGATGACGAGTATGTTTTAAGAATTTTGTTCAATGGATATGTCTATTGGTCGACGGGAGGAATTATTAAATCCACCTGTTCACCGGATACTACATATTTTCCATTTGACACCCAAAATTGCACTTTGAATATATTTGCTTTTGGCTATACTTTAGATGAGTTCAAATTCAATGTAACATCGAAGGTTGACTTGAGATATTTCCAGGAAAACGGTGAATGGGAACTCGTCGAAAGTGTCGGAAACGGTGTCACAGTGACTGATGATGAGTACGAAACTTCAATGGCCGTGTTTGAAATAATCATCAAACGCAGACCGGCTTACTTTGTGGTAAGCATTTTATGTCCCGTTGTATTTTTGGTGTTTTTAAACCCACTTGTATTTGTCCTCCCTGTAGAATCTGGTGAACGGATGTCTTTTTGTCTTACGATTTTACTTTCGTTCGCGGTATTCATGACACTAGTTGATGACGTCATGCCAAAGTCCTCCGAGCCTGCAATGGCACTTGTTTCTTATTACATTTTGGGAACTATTGTACAAAGTGGATTTGTTACTGTTATTAATGTGTTTTTATTAGCTGGATACCATAAGTCAGACGACGCTCGCGTGCCCCGGATTTTACGCTTCTTGACGAGGAAATGGTGTTGTAGCTCAAACAAAAACAGAATACAAAAGATCAATATTAATTCTACCAATGAACCAGACAAGAACTCGGATAACCTTGCAGACGATAATGAAGTCACGTGGAAAATGGCCATATCTTTTATTGACTGTGCTTTATTTATTTTTTGTTATACCCTAGCAATAGCGTCAACTATTGGGTTCATGGTAAGACTGATTATTGGTAAATAAACGGATTGAAGAAAACAGTCAGTCTGGTTTAATGCAAAAGTGTACTTTATCAAAATCATGCAATTGAGAAACGTAGGTAAATGAAGGCAAACGTTCTTTGTAACCAATCGCTGTTTTAATTTTAGTGAACTATCACATTATTTATTTCGTGATCAAAATAGTGACATTGAATAATAAAAGATTAGTCAGTAAATGTGAATTTCTGAACGCAGATGGTGTTTTGGAACTCTTTAGTTATTTAATTTATTAAATTTAAAAAACCGAACACTTTTCTTCTGTCCAGAAAATATATGTCATACAATCATCGGAATAAGTCATGTAAATTTTATGGAAAACTTTTCTGACATCGTAAACGATCTTTACTGTTGTTGTTGTTGCTGTTGTTGTTGTTGTTGTTGTTGTTGTTGTTGATGTTTTCTTCTTCTTTTACTTCTTCTTCTTCTTCTAATTATTATTATTATTATTATTATTATTATTATTATTATTATTATTATTATTATTATTATTATTATTATTATTATTATTTAAATGATTAGTTTTGTTACTTAGATGAATAATAATAATAATCGAAGATTAGTCGTTTTATGACAATCTGTGAACTTCGATGGTGTTGTTGTGTAACTCTTTAATTATGAACATTTAAAACATTTCTTTTTCCTGTCCAAGAAAATAATGCCATACAATTATTGGAGTAAGTGAGACATTTGTTTTCTTTTTCTTTTTTTTTTTCTTTTTTTTTTTTTTTTAAATCTAATTTGTTTAGTGATCTGAATTTTACAGAAAACTTTCTGACAATGTTGCATTTTCAACTGTTTTAATACTATAATACAATCTTTGTTTAAATCGAGCTATTCACGAATAATGCATTTTATTGTAGAGGTAGTTTATTCGACAGTCACGCAAAAATCCATTTTGAAATTAGTTTCTTCCAATCGCTTCGCGTTTTATGGTGTCAATTTTCCGACCGCTAGCCTGACGCTTCAATGGATTAATCATTCGTCATCCAAATTTGAGGCTTCAGTGAGTAAATCGTTAGTCCTCTGAAGTGACGCTTCTATGATTTAATCTTTAACCCTCTGATGTGACGCTTCTGTGAGTGAATGTTTAGCCATCCGTAAGTAAATCTTTAGCCTTTTGATACTTCGCTTCTTCAAGTAAATATTTAGCTCACTGATGAGACGCTTCTGTTAGTAAATACTTAGCCCTCTCATATCTCACTTCTTTATGTAAATCTTTAGCGACGCTTCTGTAAGGTTACGTTGGTTCCCCTTTTTTCGCCTTATTAATATACTTCTAAAATAAATAACATTATATCTAGCATATATGTGGTGTCATATAGAAAATACAGAACATTTTCTTTTATTTGGTCAAAAATTCAGTAACGTTCGAGCCGTAACTTTAGAACGACTTCCCTATTCTCTGAGTGTTAATAAACTGCTTTTTTGGAGACCCAACATTATCTTTTAATCAAAACAAAACAATATTTTTAACAGTCGAAAATTTTATTGTACAATCTTAACGATTTGACTAGTCCTTGGCTTAATCCTGTTGTTTTGAGTTGTTTATTTTTGACTTGATACTTATTTTCATTATTGTGTTATTACCATGTAATTGTACACACCCACTGAACATTGTTAATTCAATTTATTAACTTAATTAATCTTATGATGATTATTATTATTATTATTATATATATCATTGATAAATAAAATTATGTTTATGCTAGGTGAACATGTTGTTGTTGTTGTTATTGTTATTAATATTATTATTATTATTATTATTATTATTATTATTATTATTATTATTATTATTATTATTATTATTATTATTATTAAATGCCCTCTACTTGATCGTTGGCATGGTTGACTTTCATTATTATCCGAACATTTCACATTAAATTTTTGATTTTTTATTTTGCCAGACTGTAAAGTCCTAAAGAGCCGGGGGTTTGGTGGGTCTAAGACTTATTTTTTTTTTTTTTTAGAAATTTGAGAAACTGCTTCTTTACCTGGCTTTCGGCCTTAACGCGAGACAGAGTATCGACTGTTAATAGACGATAAATAGACATGCATTTGATAAGATCGTTTCTTAACTTATATATATATATATACAGTCAACACTCTTTATAACGGCCATCTTCGTATTCACCAATTTTGCTGTTGTAAAGAATATGCTGTTGTAATGAATTTAACATAACTTTGTCGGAGTTACGTCCCCTGATTCAAAGAGTGGTATCCAGGGTTTTACATCTGTTGTTTGTGTGTTTGTGTTTGTAATTTATGTTTGTTATAGCTGTCATATATATTGAATATTTTAACTATTTGTATAAATACAAATAATTTTTTAAATATTTAATATTTAAGACAACTTGTTTAAATGTTTGATAAAATATTGAATATTAAAATATTGTCGTTGTATTTTGTAAATACATGACCGTGTACAAATGTATTGTACCATTTCACATTTGCACATAAAGCAACAGTGATTCTATCTTTCTGTCTCTTTTGTCCGCGAACGGGTCCAGTCGCTAGAGTTGAATTTGGACCAAGACGATAAAATAAGCCGGTTTCATCAAGATTGTAAATGTCCTTCGGTTCATACTGCGCAAGATCCTGTTGTAATTGTAATCGACCTTGATGAACTACTTCCGGGTCGGCACTATCAGCTTCACCATGTGTAACGTGATGCGCGATTTTATGTCTCTTTTTGAATTTTTGTAACCATCCAACAGAATACTGAAAGTCATTATCTACATTCAATTCACCTCCAAATTTTTTGGCCTTTTCAATCAACATTTCATCAGTAACACACACATGTTGGGATCTAACGTCACTAAACCACATAAATAATGCACGTTCTAATTCCTAAAATTTTCCACCTCGGTTGCGTATGGACTTGTCACTGTCAGTTGAAATGTTCGAGTATTTTGATTTATCCCGCAATATATCTCCAACAGTTGATCGTCCAACAGTTTTACCCCATTCAAGTGTAAAATATGATGCAATTTCATCTTGAGAAGATTTTGGGTGATCATTTTTATAACTAATTATTTCCTTCTTTTCTGCAATGGTAAATTGAGTCCGTCTACGTTTCGCCGGGGGTTCCGACATATTCCAATTTTCACACTTACGTACACCCGTCAATAATACGATTTAAAAATGAGACTAAAATCTACAAGTTTCATGTTTTTTATTTCTAAAATTTACTCAACTCAATGTGTCATTATTTTGACATGTTTATTTGTGTATCAACTGTATCAACAGCTTGGACAATACCACGCACACGACCCGGTGTCTCTTACAAGAGTGATAACAACACCGTTAATTACCGTTAGGTACAGGTAATGTTGTGTAACTATTAATTAATGACCTAGACGCGCACAGGTGTTAGACTGGACAATCTAGGTCACCTGTATAAACAATCGGTCAAGCACAAGGAGTCATGTGCAGCGATGCCTGAAGGCATGATGTGTTAGATATTGTGTGATCTTCTGCCGGTTAGCAGTGCCGTTATATCGAACAAATTTAGTGTTTATTTTGTACATTCGTTCCCGGAATTTCATTGCCGGAGCCGGTAACCGAATATGCCGTTATAAAGTGTTATAATAACGTTGTGACAGATTTGTTCCCGGCAATTTTTTGCCGTTAACCGAATATGCCGTTATAAAGGGTGCCGTTGTAAAGAGAGTTGACTGTATATATATATATATATATATATATATATATATATATATATATATATATATATATATATATATATATATATATATAAATTGATGTTTAATAGACAACCATTTGTTTTAAAAACAAGCAAGACAGCGAACAACGTTGTATTTTTTGTTCAAAATATACTACTGGCTGAGTGATCTCGTCTGGGATAATTTTTACACCTTAGTTTTAAAAGAGTCAATATCACACATACCAGACATGTTCACAGCGATGCAAGAATCTTTTTTTTTATTTATATTTTATTTTATTTATTTTTCCCCTAGATTTAATAGACTCGGAAATATGATGAGCTTTCCGTCATCATCAAGATGTGTCTATGTTAGGTTGTTGTTCTATTATGAATCTCCTACTTATTACTCAAGGCGGTCAGTTCTGGGATGGTGGTGGAAACCGGAGTGCCCGGAGAAAAAATTGCAGAGTGTCGTTGGTTCTCTTTGGGCAGTCCGGTTTCCTCCACCATCCCGGAACTGACCGCCTCGCCCTTTACTGGGGCGTATTTAACACCATTACTCTACTCTCTACTCCCTCTTCTTATTATTATTCGTATTCGTATTCTTATTCTTCTTCTTCTCCTTTTTATTATTATTATTCGAATTTATGGCCGGAGCAGATCTCGAAACGTTATGATGGGTATCGATGAATTTGGAACCAACAATCTGCTACCTTTGTAGATGTACAATATTATTATCAAATGATCAAAGTTATATATCTCGCATATGGATGGGTGAAAATTGGGTAATTTTATTAGGAAGATGTCCAATACATACAAAGAGAGATAACTCTTACACGATCTTCTTCTTTCTTCGTAGGTTCATCCTTTCATATATAGGAGCACCCAATTTAAATGGGTAATCTGAATTAATGTATAAAGTTAAGCACTGAACAAAAAATTAACCACACGTCAATTAAAAGACTAACCTTGTTCCCACATCAGAAGTCCATATTTGTTTTTTATTTTAATTAATTCTCAATTACACTGCTTTAAATAGTTTAATTTATCAGCACTCTCAAATTTGTTTAAACGCATCATTCAGTCTCGTTCTTAAGTGGTCAACATCTTGTTGGGGAAATTACTGCTATTTCTATTTATTCGAGCTTTTATCGTTGAACCAAAATTAATGTAACATTCATTGTTCATTAAGAACATCATTAAGCAGATCAGCACCGTTTTAATTTTTCCAAGGAAAAGTAAATACAGCTTTAATGTAGCATATGTGTCTTTGTTGTGTATTTTACACAAAGTATATATTTCGAAAATGCTTAGAAAGTGTTGCTGTTAAAGTTATAATTGCTATTGTCAAATAAAAATGTATAGTTAGAAATTGAAGAAAATGCCAAGTCGATAGTTTTCAAGCTGCAATTTAAAAATTTTCATCTGACAGTTCATAGAAGCGGTCCCATTTGGTTTATTCTAGACTTTCTAACTTTGAAGAATTTGAAACGACATACCTAGGAGTTCGGAATTCCTCTTATCCTAATACTTTATGCCTGGCGGCTGTATGTAGGGTCAGAACAATTTCTGTATAAAAAAAACCCCAATATTTTGCATACCAAATGGTGTCGAATGGACACGCCTAATTTCACTTCAGCAACGGAATTGATAATTTTATAACCTTGTTCGATAGGAAAATGATTTGACAAATATTTATATATTTCAAGATGTCATTGCCACTTGTTTAAAAATTCGGATCAATTTTTTCAGTGCTGATGTTTGGCGGCCTCTTCCGGTGTGACCTAATCTCCAGAATTTAAATATTTTGGAAAACAAATCATTTACTACCTATCAATCGAGGTTAGTAACTATTCATCGATTCTATTCATTATTTCAGTAAAAAGCGAAATGAGGCGACGCCCCTTCTGAAACCAGTTTGTATCGGAAAATCCTGTGATTTTGATATAGAAACTGTTCTGACCCTATACAGCCGTAGATTATAAAGTGTGTAGAATCAGAGGAGATTCGGAATGGGATACCTATTAAGTCAAATCTGAGAAGATATCAATATTAATCAACCATATTCATCTTTAGTGCTAAGAGAAATAAATACAAATATTAAACACAGTCAGTAACAGATAATGTTCATTACCACTTTTCTATCTGTAAGTATGCCCGGCCATTGTAAAACATTGATTAAATTAATGCAAT
>CM056594.1:20320450-20462950 GCA_029721355.1 Tegillarca granosa
CTGCTTTACTTTCAAAATATGGCTCTGAATTCGGTAGAAAAAAGACAGTAGACAGTTTCTGCGATAGAGTACAAAATATATAACAAATCCAAAGACGTCATGCATATTATATAGGACAAACCGGGAGTTCACTACGAAAACACTTTATTGTTCAAAATAATTTTAATTAAAATGCAATAAGAAACAAAATTCTAAAATAAAAAAAAACAGGTTCGTTAATTTGTCTATGTCTTTGAAATTTTAGAAATTGAAAGTGTTAAGAAAAGTATTTTAAGAACAAATACAAAAGATTTCTGAAATCCCTCTTACAATAATTATGACGTCATTGCCTATTCTGCTCGCATCGTTTATAAAGGTACCATTGAATAATGTTAATCAGTTTTCAGTGTCAAATTTACCTGAAGATTATAAAATAATATAAGTATGCCAGGGAATAAATAAAGTATATGTGTGTGTGTGTGTGTGAGAGAGAGAGAGAGAGAGAGAGAGAGAGAGAGAGAGAGAGAGAGAGAGAGAGAGAGAGAGAGAGTTTCTTCATTAAAAATTTGTATTGATTAAGTGACACAATTTCAAAAATCCTTATAAATGTATGTGCTGTAATCAATGGAAAAAATTACGTTGTCTGCTGTTTTACTTGAATTACTACGGTGGGGGAGGGGGAGGGGAGAGGGTATTTTATCTATGTAGTCGGAGTTACTGTATTCCTATTCAAATAACAATTAGTTTGGGCTAAGTTTTTCCCTTGTAAGTAGCTGTTTTTGTCCTTAACTGTGTTTGTTCTTATTTGCGATTGCTGTTATCAAGGAAATGTTTTTAGATATAAATTTTTTAACCCTTTTATTTTAAATGTCAGTAGTAATGCATATATAATAGTAATTGTTTGACGATTATATTTTATCTCCGTTTATACCGATTTGGAAACATATGTTTTATATATATATTTGTAATCTGAAACTGCTTTCACTAGACCGTTACCAGCTGTTCGTTCCCATGGCGTTGTATGTTCATTCATTGTGAAGACACCAAATGTTCTGTTTCAAATCCAGTTCACGTTGTGGCGAGTAAGCAAATTTATTGTGTAATGTGATGTACTTAACAACGTTTCGGATAAGTGAAAAATATTTTGTGAGTTTATGATTTTTCTTCAGTGAAAATCTGGGCTTGTTTTGATCCATTTAAACTAAATATATACATGTTTGTTCAGTTCGTTAAAACTGTTCTGTGATTTGAAACCTTATCTATACCTTTGCTTTGAGTCACGGTAGGTTAAAAAGGTCCTGAGGGATGAAAACCAGTCTTTATCAACGAGTTTGTGTAAATTGGCCTAAGGGATGAGAACTTAATCTTTATCACGGCAGGTTAAAATCGTCCTATGGGATATCTCGACGCTTTGTGTCACGGTATAGGTTAAATGGTCCTATGGTATGAAAACATTCGTGTCACGGTAGGTTAAAATGATTTGATAGAAAGAGAGCTTATTTATACCAAAGCTTAAGTTTTGTTACGGTAGGTGAAAATGATCCTGAGGGATGAAAACTTATTTTTATCGACTTCTTAACACGACTGTTTAATTTTTCTATTGAACAAGCACTCGTTTACACCGAGGTCCTAATTTTTTAATGCCATATGTGAATTTTCTAGCGTATATTTCTTCATCTGCACTTGCACCGCCGGTGGCGTTTCAGTATAAGTAAGATAATCTTTGTGTATGTGTGTTGGCGAGGGTTCAATTCCGTTCACTACAGTAAAAACCCTTAGCTCTTAAGAAAACTTGTTTTTCCAGTCATTGGCTTACAAGGTCATCTGTCATCATGTTTTTTCCTGCCATATGACATTAGAAAAATAAAATATCGATCATGAATATTAACTGAGGAAAACTGGCTAGCACATGTCGTAACTATATATTACATCAAAATTCAACCAGTTTAATTTTGTTAGATATTTACTACCCATGAACAGATACCGCTGCTGGTGGAGTAAATCTCCCGAAGGTACCGTTAAATCGGTAGTCAGTACTTTGTGCTGGCAGAAAATGTATACCATGTGGCAAAATTTTCAGACGTCTTAATTTTTTATTCAATTCAATTCAATCTTTATTGCATTAAGCATACATATGCTTTTTGCCACAATATATTTTACATAGCTGGTGGCAAAATATGTTACAAATTACATGTTTAAAACAAATAATTGTTCCCTCGTGTAAAGCATTCCTCAGCCGGATTTGGATTCATATAATTTTGGATTTATTAGTTTTCAATTGTTTGGTTAATATCTTTTAAAGAATGATTTTCGGATTTTCGGAATCTGCACATATGGCATATCAATATATATATATAAATAAATAAATAAATATATATATATATATATAATATATATATATAGATATATATATATATATATATATATATATATATATATATATATATTATTATGGAATTTAAGTATCTCGGGTATTTATGTATTTTGTAAACTTTTACAGAAATGATATGCAATTTATTGACCTCGAGAAGCAGAACTGAAATTGTATCATTTATTTACGTTTTAGGTAATTTATTTTTTACTTTAAAATCAGAATTGTAACATTAGAGTAATTACAGCTTTATTTTCTTCTGAAAGTCTTCTCAAACTTACATATCTAGTAATTTTGAAAGATGTTTCATGTGTATTTTTAAATTTTTATATAAAATAATGCATTTAAAAGTAGCACATGGCAATTTATTTTTATGTACCACTTTTAAATGCATCTTTTCATTAAAATTCAAAAGTGGCACATGACAGGTGTATGGTTTAAAAATCATTTAACTGGCAGCTTTATTTCATCATTTTCAAAGCTTGTATCAAAATTGTTTGGTTTGTAAAACATCATTCTTCGGACTGCTTTAAGTCATTGTTTGATAATTCAATGATTTTGGCTAGTATATTGTTCTTCCCTCCGGACTACTTTATAATTTTATTTAATACCCAGTAATCGAATATCTTACATGTAATTTTGCCCGTTTTTTGTATCTATTCCTGAAATTGTATTTCAGATAAATCTGTTGACTTTTATTTATGACTTGCCACCAAGGACATTTTACGCCGCGTTGAAGCGCCGTGTTAGCTAACAAGAATTGATTATTAACTTAATTTATCAATTATCTTAATTATATTTGTCTGAAAACAAACAGTAATATATGACGGTAAATGTTAAGTCCTAGAAGTGGATTGTTTAAACATTACTGTATGTGTTTATTTTTGTAGCTTTAAGAAGAACAAGGTCGGTCGGGAGTTAGTATTGATTCGATATTGATTGTGGAATAACTATCCTTAAGGAGGACAAAGTCGGCTGTGCAGATTCATCGTCAACATGAATGACATTCTGACTACGGTTAGTCTCTCTCTCTCTCTCTCTCCTCTCTCTCTCTCTCTCTCGCTCTCTCTCTCTCTCTCTCTCTCTCACACACACACACACATCCATACACACACGCACGCACGCACACACACACACACACACACACACACACACACACACCACACACACACACACGAATGATACAAATATAAAACTGCATAATTTGCTAAGATCTTAAAAACTACCTTTAACAGTATCAAATCCTATATAATCGGACAAAGCATACAATCAACAATAATAAGAATTTTTCCAATTAAAGTATGTAGTTCATTTCTTGTAGCAGCTTTGGCAGATGCTTTCTGATTTTCTGTAGTGGATAATTTGTGGCCGAAAATACAAAACTTGCAGAAACGCACAGTAAATCTACCATTTCCGCTTTTTTTTTTATTTGACTTTTCATGTAGTTTTCTAAGAAAATCAATAGTGTACCAAATGATCAATACGATTTACGATTTGGTAATCTCCAAAATTCTTCGGAAAACAATTTCCTTTTTTTTTTTTTTTTTTTTTTTGCTAATTCATGAAAAAGAGTGTTAAACGTCGACTTACAAGGTTTCCTTTCAACTTGCAACGATAAAGCAAGTTCTGATAACGCGGATACAACCTGTTTCGTTAAGATCAATAGCGCCAAAGCAGATTAATAATGGGAAAACTAAACGTTGACACAACCAAGATACGATCACTGCACTAGTTGTACTAAAACAGGGTGAGCCACTGAAACATTCTGTGGTATTAGGTAAAACATAAGCATTGTTTTATGGTATGTTTAAATAAGTAGAGAACGATAATTTTTAAATACTAATATTGTATTATGAGTAAAGGATACCATGCTTTATCTGAATAATTACAACATCTAATATTTTGGGGACATTTTGCTATTTTTGATAGCCATTGTGGTAGGGTGATTTTTCTGGCCCTAATGAATCAAGTCTAGATCTCGTATAATGGGGCATTCACAACATTAATGTAAGCATTTTAGACAAATCGAAAAAGAAATTCCCAAGAACGGGAAACATGACCGGTAAATTTTGAATTTTCCCAACGTTATAAATTTATTTCAATATACAGTGTGTATAGCCGTCACTTTGAAGTTTACTGTTCGAACATAGGTTAATTTCAAAGTCACGGCTATCAGTACTTCATAGAAAAATTTATATGGTAGAAAAAATATCAAAACATTTTTATCTTTTTTCTTTCTTTCTCTTTTCTTTTCTATTTTTTTTTTGCATTCCTATTGATCTGGTTTAGCACACGTTTAAAGACACCACAAGATTTTTTTTCTATCCATATGCAGGCTTATTTTGTACTTTTGTTATTTCTCTAAAAATATAACCATCGACAGCTCTCTATAATAGATAGAGCTTGAAAACACATTAACAATCGATAATGTTGATTTCAGCACAAGTTGATACAATGTTCATATTTTTTGTAATACGGTCACATATAACTGACATTCGTATGATTTTATATATATATATATATATATATATATATATATATATATATATATATATATATATATATATATATATATATATATATATATATATATTTATACACAATGTATATATATATTTGTTTTTTACTTTCTATTTTATTTATTTATTTATTTATTTACTTATTTTTTCAATCAATTAATCAATCTTTTTTATTGATTTGTTCATTTTAGTCAATCTTTTAATTCATTTATTTATTTTTTTAAATAATCAATCTTTTTTATTTATTTATTTCAATCTTTTATTTAATATATTTATTTATTTATTTATTTATTTAGTTAGTTAGTTAATTAGTTATTTTATTTTTTTGAGATCTTTACTCGTAGATAATTGAAAATAAATTGCGGTCGCACATTAAACAAATTCATTATCACAGTCTAAAAATGTTATGGATATTAATTTTGTAAACAAGACCAAATAAATAAATAAATAAATAAATAAATAAATAAATAAATAAAAATTTGAAAAAAATAAAAATAAAAAATAAAAAAGAATTGAGGTTTAGTATCACTCAATAAATAAATAAATAAATAAAAATTTAAAAAAAATAAAATAAAAAAGAATTGAGGTTTAGTATCACTTTGCATTTTGAAAACATCATCATCAACAACGACAACAACAACACAAACAACGACAACAACAACAACGACAACAAAATATAAATGTAGTCTCATCTACATAAGTATACATTTATAAATGCCAGGTAACGGATAATAGATGAGACGTCACTCACACCTGGCAAAAAAGTTTCATCTGGTGGCTGGTTTTATAAGATACATATAGCATACCATGTTATTTATTGTAATGTATGTAATTGTAAAATCATAGCAACTTTATTAAAACAGTTGATGGTAATGTTTTAGATTTATAGTTTTAATATATATTTTCAGAAACTAGCCTTTTTTATTTTATTTTTTCATTTTTTTAAATTTTATTTATTATTTTTTGTGTTTTATTTTATTTATTTTTTTAAGTAGATTAGTAGATATTATACAGTTTAGTTTTCTGAAGAACGTTTTGGTAGTCAGGACTATAGTGGGTTTCAACATTATTATTATTATATTATTTATTATTATTATTATTATTATTATTATTATGTATGAGACTTACATTTTCACACTCATTTGCCCATTTCACTTGGTATTGGTTCATCACAACGGTTTTCATGTGTTATTACTGTGTCAGCCTTGCCTACAAAATATCTCAAAGTGTTTAAAAAATATATATACATACATATATATATATATATTATATGTGTGTGTGTGTGTGTGTGTGTGTGTGTGTGTGTGTGTGTGTGTGATTTTTTATTTTAAGGCTAGGGGGCGCCAAGTTGCAAACATATTAACTTGATATTAATTTTGGTTAAAGATAAAGTTTGCTTCAAAGTTAACGACTAAATTATCAATTTATTTTTTTATTTTAAGGCCAGCTAGGGGGCGCCAAGTCGCTAACATATTAATTTATTTTGATTTTGCAAGCTTCTTCGACACCGACCATAGATTAAACAATTCCTTTCTATCTGGAGTTGATCAACTTACTTAGATATTGGTCTTATCCATGGCATATTACAGTGCATCAAGTTTAAAGCAAGTCTTTATAACGGATCAGTTTCTTTGTGTCATAAATCTGTAAAGAACTACGACAATATTGATTATTTCTTGGTAGACTGATGGTCAATTACACACTTTTATATCGGGTTCATCTCAGGCATTCTTATGTACCACTGTTGTTATATACTAATGGTTAAAAATTGCCTGCAGGTTAAGGCTTTTTCACTTGTTTGTGTTCACAAGATGAGGCAGAATTGTATGTGGTGTATTTTTGTGTCGCCTGACTAGGCGACATATAGGGATTACTTTCGTCGGCGGCGTCGTCGTCCTCGTCGTTGGCGTCTGCGTCTGCGGCGTCCGGATTTCCTTGTCCAGAGCATAACATTGGTGTTGTACGTTCAAATGACTCCAAACTTGGTGTGCATGTTTCTGGCAATGACTCGAAGTTCAGTGCACAAGAACCGCAACTCTATCTTTTTCCGTTTTTGAATTTTTTCCCTTTGATTGATTTCTTGTCCGGAGCATAACTTTGGTGTAGTATGTTCAAATGACTCCAAACTTGGTGTACATGTTTCTGGCAATGACTCGAAGTGCAGTGCACAAGAACCACAACTCTATCTTGTTCCGTTTTGAATTATTTCTCTTTGATTGCTTTTTATGCAGTGTCAGGCGACACATCTGTTTCAAAGAAACATATCTAGTTTTATATATAGTTTCAACATCAATTTGAGTCCTAATACTACAATCATATTTTTTTAGCTTCCACAGCTATTATTTTTAGATTTTAGATTGTAAACATGTAACTCTCTCTCTCTCTTTCTCTCTCTCTCTCTCTCTCTCTCTCTCTCTCTCTCTCTCTCTCTCTCTCTCTCTCTCTCTCTCTCTCTCTCAATGTAACTACACGAATGAATGCTTATAACTTATAACAGTTGTACTTTGTAACCTATACGTCTCAAGTGATACAAAAAAAAAAATTAAATCGAGAAGTCATCCCTCTTTAAAATGTGATTAAAAATTTGGGTCTTTTCCTCTCCTGGTAAGTTCGTCGCAAATAACTGAGAAATTGGTGATTCGGCGTTAAGCAACATTACATACGAGACTTTAGAATCGTCTGACGTATTAATGACAGTACTGTCTTTAAACTAATGCTTCCTCTATTTGCTGACTCGTCAAATTCTTTTGATTTAGAAACAGTACGACTCCCAGAGTCTAGGTTTGAGTTTCACTCGACAGTACTCGTATGTCGGTTTGCCTGCCCTGCCTAAGTTTAACAATTTCTTCGGGTACTCTGGTTTCTTCCACAATTTTAGAATTGACTACTTCGATAAAGTGAATCATGACTCGGGCTAAAAGCTTATCATTCCAATCCATCTCACTCCACTAAAATCATTCCACTGGAAGCGTAAATGGGAGAATCGAAATTTTAAAATGGACGATGTTTGCTTTTTACCAAACAAACACTATCTTTTTCACATCATTTTTTCAGATATCACTTGAAAACCATCACGTTAAGAATTGTCAAAATCAACAATTATTAAATGTGACTCAAAATAAATAAATAAATAAATAAATAAATAAATAATAAATAAATAAAAATAGAAAGTCACCAGAGACCTGCTATTTAATAAACCTTTTCTTCTTTTTTTCTTCTTCTTTTCTCTCTCTCTCTCTCTCTCTCTCTCTCTCTCTCTCTCTCTCTCTCTCTCTCTCTCTCTCTCTCTCTCATTTCCTTCTCTTCGATCGAGTTTTTTTTTTCTTTACAGGTCACGTTATCCGACATGCTTTAGTTTCTGTGGTTGGATTTATACAGTGATTTATATGCACAAAGAGCACGTTTTTCAGCCGTGATGCAGTTATATTTTGTACAAAAAAATAAATAATATATCTTTACTTTTTTTCATTTAAAATAAATAACACGTGTTTAATTATTTCCCGTTGATGCGCTTATTATGTTTTTCAACGAATTTACTCGGATTTATTTATTTGTTTTTTTATTTTTTTATTTTTCAAAATTTTTCAATGAACGTTTATTTACGATTTTTGTGTAAACGACAATAAATAGTTGGCCGGTGGTGGGTAGGTTTGATTGGGCTCTAACATGTTTTAAAGCTTTCTACCGATCAGAATTCTTTTGTGATTTTCAAAATTATCTGCATAAAACTAAGGTCAATATATTGTTGTGATCGGCAACCAAAGTGTGTGTGTGTGTGTGTGTGTGTGTGTGTGTGGAGGGGGTGGTTTTCAAATCGGAAGTTACAAAATTAGCGCATATTTTAAAAAAATAGTAATAATAGAGAAACGAGCTAAATTTTAACCTCACTTGTCCCAAATTTACAAACATTTCTTAACTAAGATTTCCCTTAACTTAAATCTGACAAATTTTAAATCATTGTGATTTGATTTATTAAGATGAGCAAGGCTTTAAGATGCCATTTTTAAGATCAGTTCAAGTTTAAAACTGTTTTATTTTGTGAAAAAGGATTTATTCAAGTTCATGAGAGATTGTCAATTTATTTTTACGGAAAATATTAGTTAAGGAATAATTGTGAAACTTGGGTCTGATGAAAGAAAAGTCAAAATATATTAACTTAAATCACTTAGCAATATTTAAATGGTGTTTTGTCATTTAAGTATGGTAACATTTGGAATTGTAGGGTCTATATCTCATTAAAGCTGTTGCTTGAACAATGTACATTTTTGATTAACACATACATATAACAATAAATAAAACACGTGTTACCTTGTTTTATAAAATATCTTTCGTATATATATATATGTGTGTGTGTTTTAATTTATACCAGATCAGCCTCTGAAGTAATGGAATTGAATATAACATACTCAATGACTTGTTTCCGTAAACGACAATAAATTCGAGTTTTACTATGGGCGCTTAAGTTGTATCTGGGCCTGATTCTTGCTTTCGGCGCTTAGGTTGTATCTGGGCCTGATTCTTGCTTTCGGCGCTTAAGTTGTATCTGGGCCTGATTCTTGCTTTCGGCGCTTAAGTTGTATCTGGGCCTGATTCTTGCTTTCGGCGCTTAAGTTGTATCTGGGCCTGATTCTTGCTTTCGGCGCTTAAAGTGTATCTGGGCCTGATTCTTGCTTTCGGCGCTTAGGTTGTATCTGGGCCTGATTCTTGCTTTCGGCGCTTAGGTTGTATCTGGGCCTGATTCTTGCTTTCGGCGCTTAAGTTGTATCTGGGCCTGATTCTTGCTTTCGGCGCTTAAGTTGTATCTGGGCCTGATTCTTGCTTTCGGCGCTTAAGTTGTATCTGGGCCTGATTCTTGCTTTCGGCGCTTAAGTTGTATCTGGGCCTGATTCTTGCTTTCGGCGCTTAAGTTGTATCTGGGCCTGATTCTTGCTTTCGGCGCTTAAGTTGTATCTGGGCCTGATTCTTGCTTTCGGCGCTTAGGTTGTATCTGGGCCTGATTCTTGCTTTCGGTGCTTAAGTATCTGGGTCTTGTATTATCTGATTAAAACACGATTGTGTCATTGTTTAACTAAATGTATGGCAGAATACAGAGAAACATTGAGACTCGTCCGGAGACCGTATGGAAATCAAAAGGTAAAGTAACTTTATTCTAAACATATAACTGAACGGAGCGGATTATATGGCGTATTATGCAATATGCGAAATGAATTTTTCACGTAATAAATATTCTGGAACTAATCAACAATAGGCATTTTTGGGAGCACTTTGCACCGATAATACATGTAATAATAATAATAATAATAACAACAATAATAATAAATAATATAATAATAATAATGATCATCGTCATCATCATCATCATCATCACCATCATCATCATCGTAGTCGTCGTCATAGTCATCGTCGTTCACCACAAAAAATCCTTTATTCAAACTAGAACTTTAAGTAACAGTAAACTTCGCAGAAAGATTTATAACTTTCGAGTTTGTCTGCATACAACAGGTCACAATATCTCTCAATCTCTCGCTACCACTTGGGTAGACCCTAGTGCGTAAAAGTTTGACAATTTACTTGCTCTCTCCGGGCACTCCGTTTTCCTCCACTGAACTGACCGCCTGACTATAAGTGACAGAATCTTGACTAGGGTGTAAAATACAATTACTCAAAATAAATAAACAAATAAATTAATTTAAAAAAAAAGAAAAAGAAATTCATTGAAAAATTTTATAATGATAACAAGCTCCTAAATATGTCTCAAGGTCAAGATCAAAAATCTATTTAACAACTTTTGCTGAATTAACTACAAGAAAACTTCTTATTCAACATCACCGATGCTAGACCTATTAAGCTATATCTGAAAACATAAAATGATAGAAAAAAATTGCTTACATCTAAAAGTTATATGATTGCTATTTTTTACAAAATCAATCCCTATATTTATTTTACACTTTTTGTATCTAGGTCGCATTATATGTTTTTTGTCTTCTCGATTATTATGCTTTTTGTCATGTATGGAACTTCCTGCTTTTTTGCGCGGTAATTGTTATTTTTATGCTGTTCTTCTTGCTGTTATTGTTACATTTAAGATGCATAAGCTTTTAGCTTGCGTCTGAACTATCAATTAATATACGTTGTAGAAACTTTAAAGAAAGCCAAATCTTATGATTTTTTTTAATAATTTTACGGACATTTCACATTATACCTTTAAAACAAGCATTCATATATCAGTTTTCAAATCATCTAAGCAATAAAAAAAACATTTTTGACAATTTATTCTTATTGCGCATACAAAGAATTATAAAAAGATTCAAAATTAACATCAGTCTTAAAACTTTTGTTTTAGATAAACTGTAAATAAAATTGCTCAATTTTGAGTTATTGGATATGCACTTTAGGTAGAACTTGATTTAGGATAAGAGGTGTGGTTTTGAACCATCAAACTTCGATTCGTGTTCTTGGTTGGATTCATTGGCTATTGTAAATCAAATGCATGTTTTTGGTTCATGCATACTATTCTTATCCAGTGTCTATTAAAAGAATGATTATTTAAAAGTGGTATAGACTTTTGTTTTTTCTGGTTTTGGTTCTTCTTCCGTTCGTATGATCTGACGTGTTTCTTTGTTGCTATGGATACAGTTTTTGATGTTGCGATGCTAAAATCACACACACACACACACACACACACACACACACACACACACACACACTGTTTGACGCATACATATAAAGCGAGCGCAATATGCAATATGTTTTTACCATACGCACGAAAATCTAGTATATCCCGAAAAGAATGAATAAATAAATGAATGCCGAAATGAATGAATGGATGAATGATGAAATAATAATAAAAAAATAAACGACCTTTAGAGAAATATGCCCTTTCCTATAAAATTTTTAACTGGTACTTATGACATTTATTTTTACTTTCAGTCAAAAAAATGTTTTGAAAAGGTTTATGAGTTTTTCTGCTGTAACTGCGAAGAGAACCTTTGTGAATGTTGTTTTGAAGAAAAGAAAAAGAAAATAACGAAATCCGATATACAGCATTCCTTTCGTGAATCTTCATCTCGTCTTAATTCTACAAGTTCATATGCGGAGAGTCACAGATCAATACGTGAGAGAACAGAGTCAGAGAGTACTGCTTCTCGAACCGACTCAGTGTCGTCTGCTTCTCAGATCAGCGGAGATTACCGAAAAGGAACAACAACTCCGATTATAGATATGAAACCTATAGAATTCTGGACGGCTAATCGGGAAAATGTTCAGCCTAGACCGAGTAAACGCCGACTTCCAAGCGAGACCGAGATAAGTGTTGACAATTTTCAAAGAGATTTGTATGAAGTAGAAGAGACTGTTGAACCTTGTTTAACCGATGAGGAAAAACTGGCCAAATTTCAGTTAGGCCAGATTCACATTGGGCTGAAATATGAAGTATCCTCGACGAATCTAGTTGTGAAAATCATAGAAGCAAAAGATTTACCACCGCCATATTGTTTGGATGAAAATAAACAGGATCTAGCTCATTCTAACCCATATTGTAAAGTATGTCTGTTACCAGATCAAAAAAATTCCCAACAAACATCTGTCCAAAGAAAAAACACAAAATCCAACATGGAATGAATACTTTATGTTTGATATACCGTATGAAGAAGTACAGATGAGAACACTTGAAATTTTGATCAAAGACTTTGACAAATTTTCCCGCCATTGTATCATTGGTCAAGTTTACTTACCGCTGTCGTCAATGCATCTAATTAAAGGAGGGCATATGTGGAAACCTCTGTCACCCAGTACCAAGGTAAGATATTATGAATAAAATTACGGAATTTAAATCAGCAGATTGACCTTTGGGCCAAGATAAAACGCACCAACTCGGAAATTCAAGCCGACAAAGTATGATAAATAGAAGCGGATCTTGGGTTTGCAAAGTTTGGGGGGTTGGGTGAAGGGGGCGTGAAAGCTATGATCCGAAGGCCTGAAATTGCAAGGGGCACCGTGGCATGTTCCCCTGGAAAATGTTGTAAAAATGGCGCAAAATCTTGCTTTCTGGTGCAATCAAAATTGCATTATAGAGAAAAAATATCTTTCATTCAGAGAACCGGGCTTTAAGTTTATAAGAAAAATGAACAAAAGTGTATAATTAGCGACATCAAGGGGTAGGGGCGTGGGGTAGGGGCATATGCTATGCCCCTACCCCCTCCCTCTAGATCCGCCACTTACAAACAAAGCTTAATTGCCAGAAATGGACTAAAATACGCGTAAAATCCAAAATTGAGCTACAGCACGTTGAGCTGGCAGACGACACTACACGTACTAGACATAAAATAAAAATCACGAAAATGCTAACATCTAAATCTAGCAATCCTAAAATATCCTCATATCATGAAATCTTGCACCTGAAATCAAATATGAAATAGAAATTAGATCAATGATATAGTGTCTTAACCAATGATAATTCAGTACGGAAACTACGGATCAGGTACCAGGAAGTTCAGAATTAAATTTTGTGTCGTCTGCATCAAATATTTCTTGCGGAAATTTAAAAAGGATTTAAAAAGGTTTCAATAAATTTTAAAATTTTATTCCATTTAATGATTTGACTTTGTATGTCACTGTTACAAATATTTACTTTCAATATGTTTTGCTATGTCTGTATATATATATATATATATATATATATATATATATATATATATATATATATATATATATATATAGCCCAAACAGTACTTGACAAATCTATAACAAAAACATACTAATAATATGAACACTGATACTTTGAGGTGGAATATATTTTTCTTCGTTATCTAAACTTTAACTAATGAAAATGGTTGAAACTAGAAAAATGACCTTGTAAAGACGTACCAGCAATGCAGAGGACTGACCTTAATCAGTGTTATCGTGATTCTTTTTTATTTATTTATTTTTTTATTTTTTGTCAAAAATGAATGATGTCGCATTAGTATTTATGGTGTTATTTTTAAAAAAAAATGTTTATTAGACAATAAATTTAAAAGTTTAAAACAATTTTTAGAGATTTTTTTTTTTTTTGGGGGGGGAGGGGTTGTAAAACCCACACCAATGCTTAGCTTAACTAGCTATTTAATCAGAGAGCACTATTCAAACTGTAGAACAGATTTAAAAGATATTAGTAGTATATTTCTGATTGTTAATAAAAAAAAGTACTGTTATATATACCATGAACAAAACAGTACTTCATGTATCATAGACTACTTTTGAATTTATTATTTCATCAAATAAATAAATAAATAAATAAATAAATAAATAAATAAATAAATAAATAAATAAATAAATAACTTTAAAAAAATCAAAAGTAGCTAAGGCAGTACTAGTAGGATCTAACATGTGCATGGTTATTTTTTACAGGAGAGGCAAGACCTAGGAGAGATCCTTCTGTCGCTGAACTACCTCCCGAGTGCAGGCAGACTTGTTATAGACGTGATAAAAGCCAAACAGTTACTACAGACAGATATATTAGGTGGTTCTGGTAGGTAAAACTATGGCGGTAGACCTTCATCAATAATTCCTTATAAATGCCAAATGCGCACTTCCGTTTATGGTTTGGATCAATAAATGTGTCTTGTTTCACACAAAGCAACCAATATTTTCTTCATTAGAACTTGAACGTTTCTTTTTATTGGGCAGGGACTTTCTCCCTGAACCTTAGCAGTCACAAGGGTGAATTTATGAATAAATTTTGGGAAAAGCCCTAGAATTGTAACCCGCCTGTTCAATTAAATCATCGGCGTTTTTGCGTGTATAAGTCTATTGCAATATTTTACATTTAAATAATAATTTGAAATGTTTCTTTGATTTTCTTAGTTTAACTAAAGTTATGAACTCTACGTATAATATTTTGATTTCTGATTGGCTCTGTTCTCTCTAAAGTTAAGTCATTCAAAGCTGTTTACAGTGGCTTTTGCATTTGAAATTATTTTAATATATTTTATGTTCTTCTTGTGTTTCCCATTTCCTTAGTTTAAGAGTAATGGCATTCATCTGACAAGGAACGCCACTGATCTAATGGCTGTATATGAGTTAGCATTTTACCCATGCTTCACTTCTGACAAAATCAGTTACCACATGTTACTTTTGAAGTGTATTAATTCATAAAGAATTTAAATTTTTGTTTTGGTATTTTTGATTCTAAACATGATTTTTAAAAATTTTTACTTAAAGTATTTTCAAATTATATAACTACAATTATACTTTAATTAATTGCATTTTTATAAAGATTTATGCAGTGATCCTTATTATCTTTACAATTGATTGCCATATGCTACTTTTGAATTGTATCATTTCATATACATGTAATATCAAAAGTAGTTCAGGACAAAACTTAATTTGGGGTTCTCCGAGTCACAAATAACGTACTTGACAGGATAACGACAAAACAATCTCCAGATTTAAATTATTTACTAATTTAAAAAGTTTTGGATAATGAAAATTATATTTAAGGATTTTTTTTTTCACAATTTAAATGTTTTGAAATGTCATTATCAATAAATGCCACATCTTTGCACAACTAACCAATATAACGAGTAATCTCCCTTTATTTACTAGCGGGGTAAAAGTGCGGAAGAATTTCTTATTTAAATATTAACATGAACTGAAAATGAGAAGATATTAAACACCGAGGATACGGGTATAACGCCATTTCAAAGCAGTGAATTTGCCAATCAAGTGTCCTGACAATTGTAATGTTAATAATTTTTGTTTATTTATTTATTTATTTATTTATTTATTTACAAAGATTTACATTCTGACTACATATAAAAATTTTTTTGTTTTTGAATATTTTTTAGATCCATTTGTTAAAATAACGCTAGTCCATTTTGAGAAACCATTGAAAACAAAGAAAACGTCGGGAAAGAAAAATACTATCGATCCAGTATTCAACGAATCCATCAGCTTCAATGTTACGCCACAACAATTGGATAATTCCAGTATTGTCATTTCCGTATGGGATTACAACTCGAAGAGTAAAGATGATTTCGTCGGAAGAATAGTTATAGGAAAATATTGCACCGGACCACACGAATTTACCCATTGGAATAGAATGCTTAATTCACAGCGGTCTCCAGTCGCACAGTGGCATTCTTTAAGATCTCGCCAAGAATGTGATCAAGTGTCTCCCGCATCTATAGCGGTACCATGAAAACAGCACATGCCCATTTGACAGGTACTCTATTGGACGAATGTAGGCGTTACCAGATGTGGTAACAGCGACCGTTGGTCAGTATCAGTATCCACCAATAACCGGTCTTTATAAATAACCAGATCGTCTCAAATTCGGCCAAAAACTCCATAAATAGATGTTTTGAGATGTTACCAAGACAATCATAAAAATGCTTAAGACACTGTGATGATTTTATCATTTTTTTTTAAACAAAACGTTTAATTTAGAATAAGGTTATTTTTTAAATATGTCCTGTTTAAGTTCTATATCATGCAATCAATTATGCTGACATGATAATTAACAAACGATAGATTTCTTTTTTCAAGAGAAATAACTCTTACGAGAAATGGGAATTTTTACTTCAGTACCGCAAAATTCTTAAAATATTTACTGGCGCTTTGGACCCAGTTTCACAATCATTCACTCTACGTAGTGCTAGGGGATAGTTTATTGTCAATTTTTCAGTAAGACATTTACACACAGTTAAAATTAAATATCTAATGTTATATTTAAATTGTTAAGTCTAGGTTAGTAGAACAAAACAAAACATTGTCTCATAAAGATTTAAATTTTTAAAATATTGATCGGAGAGAAAAATGGGAATATTTGAGTTTTCACTCAGTCCAGTGAATAATTGTGAAACTTGCTCATGAACTCTTTGTTAAGAAACATCGCACAGTAATTGGTAACATCTATGTTTTGTCTTTTATTTGATGGAAGAATAATACATTTCAGTTTGTTTTTTTTTCTAGGAGTAAATTTCAATTTTTAAAAAAAATCCAATTTCTCTTTGAAAACAAATATTACCGCGCTACAAATCAGTTGAAAAAAAATTAATTATTTTCTCTTAATTATTGTTAATATTTTACAGTTACTGCTGAAATATCTTATTTTTTAAATTAAAAAATTCCATTTAGAGCGGTTCTTATGTATTAAAATGCCCTTTTTAATCAATTTTAATCATACTACACAACCACGTCTTGGAAAAGGTGGATGAGAGTAATTTTTTAACAGTTAACGATAACTCAACATATTTTGGTCACCACACATTACCAAAATATAACGTCAAAAAGCGTGCTAGTTTGCCAAAGCCACATGGTCCAAACATTCATAAAGATCAAAATGAATTTATAAAAAAAGCAAAACTATACTATATTTTAATGTTTGTTTCCAATTATCCATAAATTAAATTAAGAAGTTCCGTATTCTATATTTTAATTTTTGTTTCCAGTTATCCATACATTAAATAAAGAAGTTCCATATTAATGCTGAAATCTGAATATTTACCCTGGTAAAATAAACAACAATTTTTTATTTGGTCCTGGTTAATCCAAGCTACCTTAGTTTTACTGATTGTATGGTGGCAAAATTTTGTAATCTGTTTATACAACAACTACATATGTTAAAATCCTTTTTTGTTTGTTTGTTCACACACACACACACACACACACACACACACACACACACATTTTCTCATTTGTATTTCATTCAACAACATAATACAGTAAAACCTGTATATAAAGACCACTAACAGAATATAAGACTGTGGAATTTATAAACATGTGGTCTTTATAGAGAGGTTCATTTGGTTAAATTGTGAAGCAAAGAGGCCACACAAGAGCTGTCTGAATGAAAAGGTGTCATTTCTATATAGGTGGTAACAATAGCCGGTTTAGTTTTATCAAAATACATCAATTATTCCACAAAACAAAAAAAAAAAATGTCATCATTGTAAATTTTTTAAATGTTAATACACAAAATTGGAAGCAAAATATGAATTATATACTTAATTATTTCAAATAAATTAATATTTTAATTCTTCACCATTTTGGTAAACTAACGAAGGTTTGAATAACCAGGTCCTAATAAATAATTTTAAAACTATAATTTTTATGGATAAAATCATAAGAAACTCGACCATTACCATTTCTGAAAAGTCATCATATTTAAACACCAATGAACAAAACCACATCTTATATAAATCCCTCTTTATCTGGTTAACATAAAACTGGCCCAACACGTATCAGGGACAATATTTATGGAAAAAGAAAGAGAATTGTTTTATGACTATATGCTGATTTCGTGTTATGAACATATTGTGACATGTATATCGTCTTAATTTTGTATATGTGTATTGATTAAGTAGATGCATTGAAATTGACATTTTAGATTTCCGAGATATTGTTGTCCAGGTAGTATTAGATCTTCAACTATCAATTTATATTGTAATATTATACCGTTGTGGAGTTTAGATGAAATTAACAATTGTGAAAATATTACAAGAATCATTTTCAATTAAGCTTGTCAAGCCAGTTAAGGACGGAAAAAGTTCAACGTCCACTTTTTGATGTGTGTTGACTTTTTGAGTTTAAATCAGGAATTTGGAATAATTGAATTCAAAAGAATGAGAAAAAGAAAGAACTTTTTTTTTTTACCGAAAACGACATTGAATTACTCATGAAACTGTAGAAATCGACATTTAAATTATCGAAGCTCAACTGTAAAGTGTGTTTATGTTTGCAAGAAACAAATGCTGCTTTGCTACAATATGTAAATAAACAATGTTGGCACACCGTTACTGTAAAAATGAATCAGATGACGAGCTACCTATTCAATGGTGGCAAACATTCCATGTGTAAATATGTGTTAACCATAACATAAATATTGTATACACAGTAATGAACAAAAATTGAAGTATACCCAATACGAGAGAGAGAGAGGGGGGGGGGCTGGAGAGAGAGAGAGAGAGAAAGAGAGAGAGAGAGAGAGAGTGTGTGTGTGTGTGGGTGGGTGGAAGAGAGAGAGCGAGCGTGTGTGTGTATGTGTGTGTGTGTGTGTGTGTGTGTGTGTGTGTGTGTGTGTGTGTGGAAGAGAGAAAGAGAGAGTTAATTGGAATTGAAAAATAACTCCTTGTTATATATGAAGTATATTCTATTTTTCAAAATTGTTACCATAAGAGGCTTGAATATTATATCTTATTTTTGTTATTTTGATATTATAATTTATTTTGTGAGTTTTGCTAAAATGTGTATATTATGGTGAATATATTTATAAATATTAAATGTTGCTTTAGTGATTGTATATAAAATGCTCTATATTGTTGTATTGATCAATAAAACAAAGTGCTAATAAGCTACGTCAATGTCGAACTTTTTTCCCGATAGTGTACATGTATCACTTCTTGTGTGTGATGGCAAGTTCTATCAACGAGACTGAGTTTTTTTTAATGATGTTAATATACTTTACCTGTCAGTTTTTTTTCGGGGGGGGGGGGGGGGGGGGGGTTGGTCTGGTTTTTAACTGACTACCCAGGAAATAATTGAAAAAAACTTTGGATTAAGGCTATTTATTATATTTTTCTGCCCGTACATGAGCACTGAACATAGCGACGATATTGTACATAGTGGTGTGGTTTAAATAATCTTGAAAATATTACTATTTTTATACAAAACATTAGAGAGCTGCTTTGTTCAATGGTATTTTACGTCACATCAGCAATGTTTTATTAATATCATGATTTAACATAACACAATTGCGTATGGTTCGTGAGCGTGTGTTTCTAATATGATATGGACTGAACTCATGGTGACTTTAAGATTGTTAGTACACTCCCACAATATCGCAGATCAGCATCACAAGAAGTAAAGACTTGATATTGTACAGCTTTCTCACTAGCGGTCGACTGGGATCGAACCCATAGCGACAAGACGCCTTTAGTTTGAAGGCTAATACCTACCAACTATGACACCGATGTCTTAAAACAACAGAGGGCAAGTGGCAACTATGCATGCTCTTGGTTTTTTAAACTGGTTGCTATGGAAGGATGCACGTTCCTTGTTTTAAAAGAATAATGACGATCATCGATGCCCCCATGGGTATGGATGTTACAACCCCTTTTCTATACTGCACTTATAGCGTTAGTGTTGACAAATCAAAAGAAAAGAGATGGCTAAATACTTGTCATGTCGCTGCTTTTCAGCATTAAAAGTACACAACTCATATTGGGTTTTAAAAATACGATAACTTTTTAAGCAAAACGATTTCATGTAGGCTGTAAAATAAATCTGAGATGGCACTGAGTTTTTTTGTTATTAATAAGTTAAAAATATGATATGATAACAGTGATTTAAATCATTTTAAGAACTTTTTACTTCGTTTTTTATGGTCAGTTGTTTCAAAAATAAATATATGGATATTTTTTTTTTAAATTAAAAACCACAAATTACCAGTTTGTATACAAAGTATTTTAAATTCCATATCAAGGAATAAGGGACAACACATAGATCGCCAAAATGAATCACAGATTGTAGAATATACACGACAGAGTTAAAAAACTCAGTTTTGTTGAGGTCGTTCAATATCAAGTATTTGTCACAAGCACGAATCAGGTTAAGGTTTGAAACTTGAAAGCTTTAAATCGTTGAAGGACAACACCAAAATGCTTGGTTTCTGTAAAAAATACTTCAAAATTGTGTCAGAAATTCCTTCAGAAAATAATTCTTATTCCTGTAATGTTCTTATTTATAAATTAACCAACACATCTTCATTTATGCATATAGTACGTTTAAAATTTAAACAATTTGTTTCCGCATACGAATGTTTCTATATAACAAAAGTATTTGAATGCATTGAACATTTTCTTTTACAAATGTAGTATAAATTTGCATAAAGATTACATTACTGCAGCATTTAAGGGTTTAAGCTATTGTTTTCAACAAAATTTAACGATAACACAAATTACATTGTATATCAATTACCTACGACATTAAGATCACAATTTATTCTATGCAGTTAGGACAGCGGAATTAATCACTGTTGGTGCCATCATTTGATAAGATAGGGTACAGAAACAGCAAAGCTAGAACAACGTGAGCTCCAAGTGTCCCCATGAAATAAATTTTATCAAGCGAGTCGGCTACAAACAACCATTTTATTTTCTTAGGAACAGTGCAACATTCCTGATCTTCGTCCTCGTCAAGACTAAAGGATGCCCCATCCACCTCGAATCTATGAAGAGGGTGCGCAAATGAGTTGGGATCGCGTTCCACGTATTGGACGCATTGGGTGCCAGGGTTGGCCTTTCTTGTATGCACAGGAAGGTCCCTCATTTCAACAAGCTTACCATCAATACGCGTCACTGGTATTGGCATGTCAGTCAGGCTTTCACCTCCCAAAGATTCGTCACTTAAAGCGCTCAATCGAATGTCATTTTTTACTTTTGGCGGTGGACAGATTTTACAACAAACAGTAGCAATGCAACCTTTTAGGGGGAAAGGTGGTTCACCATCTGCGTCCTTGACCCACACGCGGATAGTGAAGATTGAAATGACAGTAATAAGTCCACTCATTGCTACCATGACGACAGTATATACAGCAAACAACGAAAGTGGATCGGAGGTTTTCGGCAAGTTGTTTCCGATAACTGTCAAAAACACAGAAAATGTAAGAAAAGCCGTGATGGCGTAAGATACACGACTTTCACCGATTGGAAGTAAGAAAACGAACGTATTCATAATTCCAAGTAAGAGAATCGGAAGCACAATGTTGACGAGAAAATACAAAGGCTCGCGAGACAGTTTAATTGTAAATGTCACGTAAGATTTCCCGCCATCGTTGTAGTATATAACGGAAGTCTCGTCGTTGTTCCAGATCTCGTTGACTGAGTAATCCGTCGTGTCTATTCCTGTTTCTGTTGGTGTCAGTGTTACCTCCGACGACAAATAGTCCCAAGTTGTAAATGTTATATTACACCGCTGTGTGTCATAGGGAAAATATTGTGCATTGACAGAACAGGAGGCTTTAAGAATAATTGCAGGTCGCCAAATTTGTGTGCCATTATAGTATACCAAAACTCGGTCCGTTTTGTCCCCAATACGTACTAATGAATCCACAGCATTTGAAAGGACAACGGATGGATGCCAAAGGTTATCCAAAGTTATATATGTACTATCCATGGTTCCACCAGAAACTGTACCCGTTGAAGACCATGTCAAAATTTCATTGGTCCATTGAATCACTAAAGTGCCAGCAACTTCTAATGTACCGCCAACTTCGTCGAAATCCTTTATACTATTAAGAGCAAATTTTATGTCAACGTTTAACAGTTGTGTCTGGTCAGTTTTTGGAAATACGGCTTTGTTATAGTTTGCAAACGTGGTCTGAAAGAAAGCATCCCAGTCCGCATAAGTTGAGGAAATACCAGAAACTTGACGATTAATGTTGAACAATATCACTAGGTAAACTATGTTCTTCATAATGATGTATAATCCGTTCTAAAATTTTATAAAATTATAACATATAAATATGTACTTCTTTTTAAAATATACTATGTCTGTTACGATGAGGTTTATATCGAGGTCTACAGGACATTAATCACATGGGACGATTATTCAGGTCATCACTTCGTGTACAAGAATTAAGTTGTTTTTTTTTTTGTTTTAACAAACTAGTTTAAACCCTTATAACTGTGAAGTGTTCCATATCATTGATAACACTGCCTTATAATAGGCCAAAGTAGTTATTAAATCATATCGTGCAATCCGGGAGAGATACGATATCAAGTTGTGATCAAAATCCTATTTTTATTTTATACACTCTCAACATAACACATATTAACTATACTCAAATTTAATTTACTATGCATTAGCATAATGTGAACATATTATAATTTCCATGTGTTACTTGTATTATTTTATAAAAATTCAAAAGTAACACATGACATAATATAAAAAGGTCTATAGGATTTGGTAGACCTGTCACGTGCTAATTTTAAATAAATTAAACATAGAAATACTGGCCCATGTCAAATCAAACTCTCGAAAGCAAAATAAAAACTTTGAAAACTGGTTTATTCAGTTCAACACGTAAACTTTTACAAAGAAAGTGAGACTACGTGCTCCGGAAGAGTAAGCGTTTAAACAGCACACGACAGACAAGTTCCATGACACATTCCCTTGGCCGATTTTCGCCTGGTTGATCACTTAATATTATTGTATGGTGCTGATTTTTATGTCATAATTTTCATTAAAATATTATAACTACTGCCGAAGAGAGATATAAAAAACAAATGTTTTACCGTCAATCTTTTTTTTAATGAGTTAGCCTACGGAACATTTACTAATTACACTGGTAATAAACTTTAATTGACAAATTATTTGTAAAGTTATTAATCTGTAAGGATTAATCTGAATTTTGTGCATGCATGGGATGTGCTAGTGTGTATTTCGGACAACTTTGTACACGTGCACGCTAAGAGCGACCTTTTGTTAAAGTGCTATTTCACCGAGTCAGGATGCTGCAGACAATTATACCACTTCCTCAGTCACGGAATCTCGGTAACGAGTGAACCCGTCGAAACTCTATCTTCTTAGTTCCGAGCGCCAGATTCTTAAATCTCAAATTTTAAAGTATTAAGTCTGACCCGACCAGGGTTCAAACCCCCCGATCTCATGGCGAACGCTCTACCACTGAGCCACAGAGGCGGTCACTGCAATAATTGCAGTAAAATATAAATGTTGATTTTAAACAGACCCAAAATGTCTATCAATTATCTTTAATTTTAAGTAGTAATTATTTTCTATTGTTCAATGAGACAAAAACAATTTAACAGATTTAGTAAACCAACCGATACAATCTCAATATCGTGACAATTTTAAAGTTATAATCTGTATCGTGTAGGGAATACAAGAACATAGGAAAAATATTCGGTACTACCGCCTGATTATAATGATAATTTTTAGGATATTATTATCGTAAGTTTCGTAAAAATAATTTCACATTTTCGGACATTTTTATTGTTAGTTTCGTCAAAATGATGTTATTTTTGTTAGCTACCATAATCTTATATTTGTTTGGACATGTTGATTGTTCACTGTCGAGTGCTCAAATGACTCAATATTTAAATGATCAATATTCTGTGTATAGTAAGATAGTTTTCCCAAGAACTAGTCAAAGTGATGCAATAGAAGTGAAAATGGACTATAGCTTATTGGCAATTACTGATTTCGACGAAGTAGCAGGTACTATTGAAATGGCCGGTATTTTGACCATTACTTGGACTGACCAGTTAGTTATAAGTGCATACAATCCTGCAACACACGGAACAATAACTAATTATCTTATTCCACAAGACAATGTATGGAAGCCAGGAATTGCCGTATTTAACACTGTCAAATCAGTGACATCCATGGGCGACTCTAGCTACAAGATCAGGATAACCGTCGCTGATGGTACAATGGAATGGAAACCTGCTATTGTCACCAAGACCGGATGTATTGTTGATGCTGCGTTTTTTCCATTTGATACTCAAACATGTGAGGTACAGTTTACACCTTGGGGTTATAAAAGCACAGAAGTTTACCTCAGCTACAACCAATCTACTATAGCTACGGAAAACTATGACGAAAGTGCCGAATGGACCCTGAAATCAACATCAGCCTCTACGGAAGTAATCAATGGTATTTCCTATCTGAAATATGAACTAACGCTAGTAAGAAAACCCGTGTATTTTCTTTTGAATATGGTTTTGCCTGTTTTGGTTCTAAGTCTTTTGAATACAGTTGTATTTCTGTTACCCGCAGCTTCAGGGGAGAGAATCGGTTTTACTCTTACCGCTTTTTTGACATTTGCTGTGTTTTTGTCATTGGTTTCCGAAAATCTCCCACGGACTTCTTCGCCGCTTTCTTTACTCTGCTATTTCTTGATGTGTATGGTTTTAGTCAGTGCTGGCACTGCTATTATAACTGTGTTTACACTCCGCATATACTTCAAGGATGATGAAGAACTTATTCCGAAACCTCTTGCAGCGTTTATTGCGTGTGCGAACTGTCATTTTTGTACAATGGAGGATGATGACGAATTAGACGAAGACATGATTAAATATTACGAGGAACATCCGGATGAGAAAGCCGCTTATGAAGCTGAAAAAGAAGCTGAAATCGAGGCTGATCCTCTGCGCAGTCGCTGGTATGTAACATGGCGATTAATATCGGATACTTTTGACATATTTTTCTTCATTGCTGCAATTGGAATAAATGCCGCGGTTACTACTATTTTCATAGCACCTCTTTTGGCAAAATGGGAATAAAATGTTTTTGTATTCGATGGATTAACATTTTAAAGTTTATATCCAACAGAATTATTAATAACTCTGTTTTACATATAATAGTAAAGCTCGACCTTTTATTAAAAAGAAGGAAATACGAAAACACTTTCCATATGATTTTATAATGCATGTTACAACAAACAAATTTTGGTGATGTGAAACAAAATAAAACTGGTACAAGTGAATATATCAATGATATTGTCTTTTATTGGCTTATGGCTTTATGCCATGTAAAGAAAACGTGACATATGCATTATTATTTATTATTTTTAATTATTAATTAATTATTTCATTTACTTATTAATTTAGCAAGCACACACACACACACACACACACACACACACATATATATACTAGTATCTTGTACCACAAGTACGGATAGATTTTTATATATAAAACTTAAAACTGAATGTTCCAAAATCTGTCATAATGTTGATGATGCATTTATTATGGTGTAGTCGAAATTTACATTAAATGTATCAATAGAATATAGTTTTAGATTTATTTTTATTTATTTATTTAATTATTTATTTATTTATTTATTTATTTATTTATTTATTTATTTATTTATTTACTACTGGAGAAAGGGTTGTTTTCTTAATCGTAGGGCTTACTAGTTGGATCTGTGCTAGTATAATGAACTGGGAAATCTGCGATGTTTTACTACGGATACTGCATACGAGAGTACAAACACTCCCTCCAATGGCTACTATTACAATGCAGATCAGAAATACTTGTTTAAATAGACGAACCACATATGCATATGTTTAGATTATCCTTTAGCTTGAAAACATTGTCTTGTGGCTAAAAATCGCTGATGCTATAAAATAACAATTTTAAGACACATTACTCATATAATCTAAAGTTAATTATGCGACGCCAGCCCCACATCATCCCCCCAAAAAAAACGTGTGTGTGTGTGTGTGTGTGTGTGTGTGTGTTTTCCTTGCTTCATTATCGTTCTTGGTTATACTGACTTGAGTCATCAATAAGGTTCTCAGCTAAACAATTATATACTGTAGATCATTGAGGAAGGGTTAGTGATAGGACAAGGGTCTAGACAGTTTCAATTTGTCGATACCACTTAGAATTGAGACAAGGAATAAAATTTTAAAAAGCTACTACTATACTTGATGTTCATCATCATTGTGCAATTCATTAAATTTTAATTCACAAATACGTGCATTATATAAGGGGAATTTTGTTTGTAGCCAGCACAATCAGAAAAGGCACAAACCGTTCCATAGCACCCCCCCCCCCACCTCCAAATTCAAATTATAAAAACTGGAAAGACGAAAACTACTGATCACGTGTAAAATAATGTTTCAGTCATTTTTTCCTTCTAAAATATTGGTACATTAGTTTATTAGTAAATCACAATATAATAGAATTATGTGTATAAAACTTTAGAAGTTTAGAGGGTTGTAATGTTGTTTAACGTCGCATCAGCAATTTTTAGCTAAACCCAAATTAATTATCTCTAAGGGTTTATCTAAAATATGTATTTGTGAGATGTGTGAGTGTATATTATGGTCTGTCTTGTACTAGCGCGCACTTAGGGCAACGTTTTGTTATGGTGCTAGCTCACGGAGTCAGTATGCCGAGGACAAGCATGCCTTTTCCAGACAAATTATCCTAGTACGGGATGAACAAGTTGATACTCTGTCACCTTTATTTCGAGCACCAGACGAGAAAGCATTATCTCTAATTTTAAAGTTTTATTTATGATCCTACCTGTATTCGAACCCCAAACTTTCCGCTCTCGAGGAGGCGGACGATTTGGATAATACGAAATAGAAAACTTTTTTAAATCTCTGTCTGTATCATATTATATATTTATAAACAAACGTGTAAAGAACAAAAGGTAAATTTTCAGGAATTGATTCCCTTACTGAAGTTTCATCTTAATGAATAGAAAAACAAACTTCAAGGTACTCTAAGAAAAATATCTTTGTACGAAATATGTTTGGTAATATGAACTCGTTTAGAATACATTTTATATAACTGAATAAAGTACTTGGCCCCGGTTTCACAACCATTGCTTAACTCCGGTTTCACAATCATTCTAGATTTAACTTAAGGAAAAACTTAGTTAAGGAATGATTGTGAAACCAGAGCCTGGGTGAATGATGTGTGATTGAGGGAATAAATGATATTACTTCTATAGAGAAAAACAATTTTTCATAAAATAATTAAAAATGGTTAAAAAAATTAAATTGCTCTTTTTTTCAGAATATATGATTGCTACTATAATACAAATAATCTCCTAGTTTGCGCAATCACGTAGAATCTCGTCTCATGCGTTGTTTCTACGACATAAATCTATAAATAGGAATATGCATGTATTCACGGTTTAAAAAAAAACAAAACAAACTAATATATCCTTTAATCTATCAGCTTTATCTATCATTTATCTAATAATTAAATCTTTAACAATTCAATAGAGTGCAATGAACCTTTTTATGGCGTTTTTATAATTGGACTGTTAAACTGAAATAAATGGTATAAAATACCTTGTTAACTTAATGTTTTGAAATATATGGAACCATTTTAAAAACAAACAAAAAGAAATATGGAAATTGTTCTTAAAAAAATTATTGTAAAGTGAGTTAACTTACAAAATATCGAAGAGGAGCCTAGAAAGGAAGTATAAACAAAGACAAGACGTCTAAAATGATAACATTTACGACTATACTCGGGATTTTGTCAGTTGTAAGATACACAGAAGGAGCTTGTACGGTTTGTACCGCGGCAACAATCGCATCAGCTGATAATGTGTCCTCACTGCTTACAACGATATTTGATTCAAGTAATTACAACAAATTAGTGTTCCCATCAAATAGTTATGACACGGCATTGGAGGTGGACATTCAACTTAAACTATATGCTATAACAAATTTTGACGAAGTCGCTGGAACTTTAGAAATTGTGGGAGAAGTAATTGTCAAATGGAAAGATCCGTTTTTGGTTAAGAACTATGACGTGGGAACACATGTAGCTATGGAAGTATATTTACCACAAGATGACATATGGAAGCCATCCGTGACGGTTTTTAACTCTGTGTCAGCTCTGAAGACAGTTGGAGATGATGATTATGAGGTTCTGGTGTCATTAATCACAGGTGAAGTTATTTGGCAGCCTGCACTTTTAACACAAACCACGTGTTCCGTCAACGCAGCATTTTATCCGTTCGATACGCAATACTGCAAGATAACATTTACAAACTGGGGTTACAAAACCAGCGAAATAACGTTTAACCCTTCTGATACGACAGTTGACGTCAACAGTTTTCAAGACAACGTTGAATGGGACCTGACAACATCTAAAGTGACAACGTATAATACGTCCGGTAAATCGTTCGTCGATTTTGAACTGACCTTAGTCCGTCGTCCAATATTCTTCCTTGTAAATATGCTGATACCAATAATATTATTAGGGATTCTTAATGCTTTAGTATTCGTTTTACCAGCAGATTCCGGAGAAAGAATCGGGTTTGCTGTTAACGTGTTTTTAACATTTGCTGTCTATCTAACTATTCTTGCTGAAAATTTGCCGAAAACCTCCAGTCCGCTATCACAACTAAGTTACTACGTGACAGTTATGTTGTCAGTAAGTTCGTTGACGACACTTATGACAATACTGGGACTCCGTATTTATGACAAAGATTATGAAACATGGGTTCCTCTATATCTTGCTTATATTGTTGCTGTTCTTACATGTCGCTATTGTAGCAAAGATCCAAAATACCAAGTACCAGAACCGGATACGGATTCGGAAGAAAATTTTGACTCGGATTCTGATTCTGAATCCGTTCCTACTTTAGAGGATATGACTGGAAATAGATTCGGTATAACATACCGAGATGTTGGGAACACTTGTGATATAGTTTTGTTTGTTCTTTTCATCTGTGGAACAATAGGTGTTGGAGTTTTATTTTTATTGCCGTTGTTCCAACAAGCATAGACAGATCCAAAAATTAAATAATTTATATTATGCTCAGTTCAATAAAGAATACTGTAAACGTACTAATTTAGCGTGTACGTATTTTAGCGCAATTTACATTCTCGACTAGTTCGCGTGGATTTAAATTAGCGCAAACAACTTTTTAGAAACAGATTATAAGTCAAAAACATGTATTTTAGCGGTGTATTTAAATTAGCGCTACTGTTCTAGCGTGAAAATCGCTAAAATTAATACACCGCTAAAATTAGTCGGTTTGCAGTAGTAAACGTTTTAACATTATTTAAAATTCGAAGAGACAAAGAAAATTCAGTGCCCTTTTATATCAGATTTGTAATTTTTTGAAACAATATTTTAAAAAAAAATGCAGTTTCGTTTGATATCTAAGATATGAATGTATATGCCAAAGAAAAGCTTTAGATAATCCATAATTTGTATAAAAAGAATAGATTTAATAAAAATTGTTTTGTTTCTGATAAGTGTTGTTTTTCTTTTCAAATAATTATGACATCAAAAAGTAATATTCAGTCTATGTCTAGTTGATTGCTGAGTGCATAAACAACAAATTATATATATACTTTAAATCTATTTATAAATCTATCAAAAAAAAAGAAAATAAAAGAAAGAAAGAAATAGAAGTAGATTGGATTGAATTGGTTTAATGGTGTTTTACGCCACAATGTATTCCACTTATACCGGGGCGGTAAGTTCCGGAATGGTGGAGGAAACCGGAATACCCGGAGTAAACCACAGACCTTTAACAAGCGAACTGACGAACTTCCTCATGCTAGGATCTGCCTGAGTGGGATTCGAACCTAGGCGTTAAGAGGCGCTAAAATAGTGTAAACCTATCGGCCACCGAGGACCCTGAAAAAGTAGTGACTTCTGTATATAAACATGATACCTGCTGCATAGGTGTTGAAATATAATGATTTGTAGTATTTATTAATCAAGACCGTCAGCCTTCATAATCAAGGCACCTCACCTTTGGGTTCGACCACGTTGGTCGCAAGTAAGGATTTAATTTTTAATTTATTTAATGGGGTTTGGCGAAAGAGAAGTCACTATCGATTTTCAAGTCTTGGTCAGATCCGACTGGGTTTCAAACCATAGTCAGATCCGGTCGGAGTTCAAACCCCGATCTCTTCCATACGAAGTGATCCCTCTACCAACAGAGCTACCATAGTAGTCGCAAGAAATTTTTCTTGACCTTGGACTTTACTGGTTTAGTTAGTTACAAGTATAATGGACTAAGTGGTCTGTGTTATTTATCTGCGTCAAATGTATAGGTACTCTAAAGGTCACCATAGCTGCGCACTAGTACAATGCAGATCAGAAACACTTAAAGACTTGATTAACCACAAAAAATTGTTTTTAAGATTAATTTTCCTGATCAATAAAAAATGTCTCGTTACAAATAGCTGAAAATTTTCTGATGTGACGTTAAACAAAATTCAACCAATCAACCAACAAGCATTTATGAATCATTAACAATACAATAAGTTCCATGTCACTTTTGAGGGTGGTAGTGACTTTGAACCACTTACTTTTATCGTGACAGTTTGTTAAAAACAAAGTGATAAATTTCACTGAAAAACAACTTTTGCAACTAAAATTACGCAACACAATACATGTTTAGCGGTCTTGGTAGATCACCTTGGTAGAGCATTTGCTTATAGTGTGGAAGATGCCGGTTTCGATCACAGGTCCGACCTTGCATTTTTTTTCCTTCCTGTTACACGTTGCTGTTAAAACACTATTAGACAAGAATAGAAACACATATAGCGATAATTGATTAGAAAACGCTTAATTTTGAACGGAAACTAATGTTAATACCAAAGACTGTGGTTATAGTACTTTCGGGTACCTAACCATTCAAAAACAGTTATCACGCATGCATGCATTTAAAATTAGCCCACTCAACGAACAATGAACGAAATGAAGAATTACTTTATGAAAACCGAAAACGTCTATTTTGAGCAAAAGAATTGACTTATTTTACTTTTAATGTTTAACAAAGTTGAAAAGCAAATGTTTTTAAACCTTGAAACATTTAAAAAATAAAGATAATTGTTTTTCTGATAATCCAGTGAAGTTTGCTTTATTATAACGTTTTTGTATTGATCTAGATTACGACATTAATCATTTACGACATAACATCCCCATTACGATAAAATCAAGGAAATTGCAGTCATTGATTAGATCACACATTTACCAATTGAACTGTTTTAAAATTGATGTTCAGTGTCATCACGCGTGTTATTCATTTTGCTTTCAAAGTTTTTGCATTCATATTGACAATGAACATTATTTTAAAACAGTTCAATAGTTAATTAATTTCATTGCATTTTTAACAATTGAACCGTTTTTGTTAAATCTCGTAAATGCGCTTTTTAGCGTAGACGTGGCAGTCATGTTTGTTTACCTACGATATTGTAGTTTCGGATTGTATATTGCATTTTATATGTATTCATACACAGAGTTACGTGGTTTTTGTGATTTATTGTTTATATAAACGCAAAAGCTCTCAAGCTTGTAGAAATAGGAATTTCAAACGACAAATGAAAATATATACTGTTTAATATGCTTGAATCAATTTGACGCAAATTGACGTGCATTTTTGTAAAAATAAAACAAAGCAAGTAAATTTTTAAATAAATAGTAATCAATATAGCGCTTAGTCACATGAGGACACACATATGAACAAAAAATGTGTTTTTATATGAAGTGAACTTTCCTTTATATATTTTTTTTCAATGTTCTAGGTCAACCTGCGGGTCATTTTATTACTATTATTACTAACAAACATATTACCTCGGACATAAGTTCTTGATAGCTATCAGAGATTACAAAATAATCATGCTGAGCTCAACAATGAATGTTTTTTTATTTCATTTTATCTAATTTTTTTTAAAAATTTAATTTAATTTAATTTTATTTTATTTTATTTATTATTATTTTATTTTATTTCATTTTTATTTTATTTCAATTTCTTCTTCTTTTTTTATTGAAAAGTACCCAAAAAAATCTAATATAAATTGCGAAACATCATCGATCATTACATAAAAAAACGTTCTGAAATAAAACTAAAATAAATGTTTTCGTGATTTTCAATAAAATAATAAAACATTACTAAAAATATAGTATAATTCTACGATAACCATAAATATAATTTATTTTCTGTTATTTAAAATGGACCAAAGTCTGTACTTAGATCACGATTTTGAATTGTTCTGAATTATGACATTTATAACGCTACATTTTAGGAGAACATTGATAACATCAAAACCAATAATCTGTGAAAAGCTATAAGTTAGACCACATCGATATTGATTAAAGACTTGATTAAATCACAAATAGACAATGTTTTCATGGCTTTATAACAAACAAAAAGAATTTTAAATACCCATTGTTTTGTGTCAGTAATTGTTGCCCTGTGTGTAGTATACACACAACAATCTAAATCAAAATGGATGCATTTTTTATATATATCTATTTACAGACTGGTTAACGTGAAGATAGAGAAATATGGAATCTAAAAGAAATGTTTTTCTTTTCAGTCAGTTAATGATTATTCTCTTTGAGTTTGTTTCATTATCATATTCAGCTACTAGTACTGATTTTCTTACTTTTTTGTCAAGCGCACCATACAGTGGCGGATACGATAAAAGAATATTTCCCCGAACATCCCAGAACGATGTACTAACATGTTCGTTATCGTTTAGTATAATCGCTTTGACAAAATTTGACGAAGTCAGAGGAACTCTTGAAGTAGTTGGATATTTAGACGTTACATGGGAAAACGAACTTTGGACATGGACAACTGGGACTCATCCGTTTACGGAAATATTATTGCCTCAGAATGATGTATGGAAGCCGACAATCGTACTTGCGAACTCGGTCGAGTCATTAGAAGAACTCGGAGACTCGTCCTACAATATAAGAGCGTTTAACAATGGAACCATGCAGTGGAAACTCGGGATAGTGGCTACCACCGGTTGTTTTGTTGATGTGTCTTACTATCCTTTTGATAAACAGTCGTGTACATTGGATTTTGCACCATGGGGATACACTTCAGACAAAGTAAGTTGGTAATTGAAATGGGGTTCTACCTCCCAGTCAAAATTACTTCGCCTTATCGAAACATGTTTAGTCATAAAAAAAGTCTGAGGAAGTATTTGCACTTATGCCAACAAGCAATTAGGGTTCTTGACCATGACACCTACTGCTATACGGAACTTTGGTTACGAGGTCGCACCCATAGACTCGATGCCCAATTACACAATAGTGGTATTCGGGTGAGACCTTAAAAACACATGACCCTTTTCACGGCAGGTGTGGCACGTTAAAGAACCCTCCTTGCATATTGCCTTAAGCGCACTACAAAGGTCAAAATTTCTGCCACTTCACCTTTAGCTCGATATAAGTGAAATATTCTTGACTGGGACGTAAAACCCCATTAAATCAAATCAAACCAATTAGACAATTGAAAAAAGACTGTTCTTTTGGTGTATATAAATATTTCAAACAATCTCTGTCAAGTCAAGCAATTTTGGTAACAAAGATGCAATACACATTTAAAATTTCTCTCAATCATGTTACACGATGTATATCATTGTATAATGTCCAAATAACAGAATAACCTCAGCGACGTCAGTTTTTATCTATAGTCAATATGCTATGTTCTGAAGTATATTAACAATAAGGAGTTGAGTTGATTAATGTTGTTTAACGTCTCGGTCAAGAATTTTTCACTTACTTTCGAGTGCTTGGCGAAAGAAAAGTCACTACCAACTTTCAAGTTTTGAATCACACCCGATGGGGTTCGAACCCACGACCTCCCACTTACGGAGCGAGAACTCTACCAACTGAGCTACCGCAGTGGTATTACCATTTACATTTACAATGGTAATAATGACTTAATTTTGCATATTGCTTCAACAAGGATTTTTCAACGACGTTTTAATGACGCAATTCAAATACACCCGAGAAGGCAACATTTTACTTTATTTTAGAAGCGGCACGGATAAATCAATTGCGAAGATCATTCCCTCTAATGACGCAATATAAACCAACCCGAGAAGCAACATTTCACTTTATTTTAGAGGCTTCATGACTAAATCAATTGGAAGATCATTTAATCCAAAGACGCAGTTCAAATACACCAGAGAAGGCACCATTGCACTTTATTTTAGAAGCGTGCCGCGAAATCAATTGCGAAGGTCATTCCCTCAAATGCCGCAATTTTAATAAACCCGAAAAGGCAACATTTCACTTTAGTGTAGAGGCTACACGGCTAAATCAATTGCCTAGATCATTCCTTCTAATAATGCGTTAGAAATAAACAGGAGAGGGCAATATTTTACCTTTAAATATTCGAGACTGCACGGCTAAATCAATTGCCCAGATTATTCATTATCTCTTATACATTACATATAGCATATAGATACTTATATAGAACATGAGCTAAAAAAACATGCACCTAGTTCTGAGGTTTAATTAGTTCATACTTCATATCTAGTCCGTGGAATAAATAGGATAATCCGTTCCATTTAAATCAGTTTTTATGACATTTGCTTACATAGAAAAAAGTAGGAAGGTTATTAACAATAAATCAATACTGAACATCAACCGAACATCCATGCTGTCAGTAATCTAATCTATGGTTTATTAAATAATATTGCATTGCATAAATGACTACAGTTTTTGTTTATTTTCAAACAGATCGTTTTCAATTCGTCTCAAACAGAAATAAACAAAGACCAGGCATTCGAAGAAAATGTTGAGTGGGTTTTCAGTAGTAGTTCGGTTTCTTCTACATCCATCAGTGGACAATCCTACGTCAAATTTACAATAAACATTCAAAGACGACCTGGATATTTTGTAGTTGTCATGGTTACGCCAATCATTATTTTGGCCGTTTTGAACATGATGATTTTCATTCTGCCTGCGGACTCCGGGGAGAGAGTCGGTTTCGCAATTACTGCTTTTTTGACATATGCTATGTTTTTAACTATGGTATCTGACAGTTTACCAAAGGCTTCATCTCCAATGTCGCTTCTAAGTTATTTCTTAACACTAATGTTGGTCATGAGTTCTTTGACTACAATAATAACGATAATAAACCTAAGAGTATATCATCAAAACGAAGATCTCCCTGTGCCAGCTTGGCTAAGGGAGTTGTGTGCCTTGCTGACTTTAAGAAGATGTCGTGATCGGTGTTGCAAAGCTAACGAGGTATCTCCTGAAGATGAAGAGGAAAACGATGAAGAGAAAAAACCGCCAACTCCCGAACCACCAAAAGTACCAAAATTCAAACGACGACGAGCAAGAGTTCCCAGGGTTCAAAAAGAAGAGGAAAAGGAAGAAGAAGAGTTGATAGAGGAAGAAGAAGAGGAAGAAAACGAAAACAGTGACGAAGAGGATGAAAAACCGGAAGAGGAAGAGCCCGGAGAACTAGATGATATTGATTGGAAATATGTCGGTGGTACCATGGACGGATTTTTCTTCGTGTCATCTTTAATTGGTACACTTCTAATATCTGGATTTTTCTTAATGCCTTTAGCCTTAGAAGCCAGTGGTTAATGGTATTTAATTGTAAAATACATTTAAAAAACTAACAGCGATATGTCTCAAAATTTTTTGTTGACAATGGATTTGTAATGGTAATACCGACATCATTAAGTTAGCGTAAAATTATAGAAAACAGATAAAGCCGCATGAAGTTTTTCAATTTCCTGAATTTTTTTTATTTTTTTTATTTTTTTTTTTATTATTATTTTTTTTTTTTTAGAAATAGATAACTTCTAATCACGATCCGTGAGATTCATTTTCTAAAATTCCATTCCTTTTAGCTGTAAATAAACGGAATCTTCTAACCGGTTGGTCAATGTTTATCAATGATTAAATTATGAGCCGGGAGCATGCGCACGGATGTACGGAAACTCCAATAAATCGAAAGTGAAACCTGACAAATTGTATTATTTGTCCGTCATTAATATCCAAATGTATTCGCATTGGTGTTACATATCCCTTACCTAGGCAAAAATGACAAATTCAATAAGTTCTATGTTTAATTTATCATATTTCACCGTTTTGTAAGTTGTGTTTAAAGGACCCGGTTTTTTATGACGTAGGCATGTTCTAATATTAGATACCACATGCTACATCTCGCTGGGAAATTATTGTTGTTTCTGTATTTATTCAACCTATTATCGTTGAACCAAATGTAGCATTGTTGATTAGGAACATCATTAATTAGATCAGCACCGTTTTAAATTTTTCCTTGGAAAACTTCATGCAGCTTTAACATATTTTTGAAGCGAAAATACATATGTAGCTATAAATTGTAAATTAATATGGGTGTAAAATTTTTAAATACTAGTAATTTATTTTATTAAAATTCAAAAAAAAAATTCACACGACATGGCTGTTGATCTGTTACTTAAGCTCGAGAAATTAGTATGTTGCAATTAACAGTTCCAAAATCCTTGTTCTTTTTAATTTATTATTTAAATACAAGTTAAGAAATGTAATTTTTTATTTTGCTGAAGTAATATTTTAAAATAAACATATATCTTTAAGATGATTTATTTATTTTTCTTAGGGAATGTCAAGTAAGTTTAAATTTAAAAAATTCCTGATTTGAAAAAGACAAACGAAAGTTTTTACTTTTACTTTCATGACCTAATAATTGCTGCAAGAGCGTTATTTATTTATTTATATATTTATTTTATTTTTTAAATTATTATTATTATTATTATTTTAAAATTTTCAATGAAAAATACGACATCTAAAAATGATATAATAAACCCGATACAGTTTCGAAAAAGAATAAAATTAATAACACAAATATCAGTGAAATTTTGATGTGTTAGATGTGCACATTTCGGAAATTCATTCCTCATCAGTGACACTCAGACCGAAAAGTTTGATAATAAAAAACATAAGCCAAACAGTTTCAAATTATTGTATCTAAAGTTCCAAAATTATATAAATTCAAATCCAGCTAAGGAATGCTTTGCAAGAGGGAACAAACCTTAGTTTTATATAAATTTCAAAATTGAAGACGGCTGAAAATTTTGCTTAATAGTACATTTTCTGACAACACAAAGTGCTGCCTACTGAGTTATGGATACCCTCGGGGAGTTTTACTCCACCAGCAGCGGTACCCGCTCAGGGGTAGTAAATAAATAACACAAATACCAGTGAAATTTTGATATGCCAGATGTGCACATTTCGGCACTTATAAAAGTCCGGTTAATGATTTTCTCAATAGTTGATATTTTACTTCATATCGATGCAGCATTTACTTTTTCTCTTCTATGTAGTCAATGTATTCATGAGGTTACCATGTTTTGTTTTCAAAATAAAGGTTCAAATCAAATCAAATTTGAAATAAGATTGTTTTATGAAACTAGGTCACTGCTACAATGCATATATAAAAATTTGATATGTTACTGATGCCGTAAATAAAATTAAAGAACATGAATGTAATTTAAATATTAAAGATTTTGTTCTGATCAACTAGATGAAAATCTCCAATAACACCGGAGATGGTAAGATGGGGAAATATATATATATATATATATATATATATATATATATATATATATATATATATATATATATATATATATATATATATATGGAAAACATATTTTTAGCCATTTTCCATAGTGCAACTTATTTATGATCTTTGATAGAAGTCATTGATTAATGTCATAGGGTTTTACGTCACAGTTAATGATATTTTACTTATATCGAGACGTCACCAGCTATAGGTGAAATGGCAGAAGTTTTTACCTTTGCGGAGCGCTTAAGGCAATGTGCAGGTAGGGTTCTTCAACTTCCTACGCCAGCCGTGACACGGGGCATTAGTTTTTAAGGTCTCCTCCGAAGGACCCCATGACTTTATAAATGCCGAGTACTTGGCGAAAGAACAATCACTACCAATTTTTCAGACTTGGTCAAACCCAACCGGGGTTCGAACTTCGAAATCCCACATACGAAGCGAGCACTCTACCAACTGAGCTACAATCTTTGACAGAACGTAACATTTTTACATATTTTGTTGTGGTGTATGAAAGCCTATATTACTTTTTGTGTTTGGTGTCTGGAGGTTATAGAACTTCAATTCTTGTAAATTAATGTAAAATTTAATGACCTAAATTTAAATACTAAAAACACGTATGTAACAAACCGTGATTCTTCCTTGATGGTTGGTTAAAATGGTTTTTAAAACGTCGCTTCGTCAATTTTCAGCTATTCACGATGAGAGCAATGTTGTTAATCTCTAAGAAATAATCTTCATGTATAAACAAGTTCGTAGGATATGCGAGTGTTAATTATAGTCCATCTTGCTCAACGCGCACTCAGAACGAATTTATGTTAAGGTACTGGCCCACTAAGTCAGTATGTCTCTGTCAAGCATATCCCTACCTAGTCACATATAAGTTTTCTTATCAAAAAGAACCAGACGAGGGGGCAGTATCTCAAATTTTAAAGTTTTTGTATGGCCTGGTCGGGGTTTGAATTCCAAATTCCCGCTCTCGAGGCGAATACTCTATCACTGAATCACCGAGGCGATCAATTTCTTATATGGGGAAAATTCTCCAACATGAAATATATTTGTTTATGGTAACCAACTATATGATGGATACAATAAATACGGAATTTCTGTAAAATGTCCAACATACACACAGAGTTGCGAAACTACTAGTATATTTAAAAAATTCCATTATAGTTCAAAGCATTAATCAATAAGCAAGGCTCTAGTAGACTGCGATTTTAGTTAATATGAAAAAAGAAAAAAATTAACCAATCAAATTATAGTCTGTACAAACCTGTGAAATTGTGTGACTTAAACAATATTGTCCCTAGGTATTACCCTGGAGTATTGTCAGGAGAAAAAGAAAATAAAAAGATAAGATGTCAATGTAAATGACTTCTTTTCACGAGACCGAGATTATTCTTTAAATATACCGAAAACAATGAAATGCCCAAAAATTGGCATTAATAATCTCCAACTGTCACTCATTCTTAAGTTGACATGTTTTGTAAAAAGCTGACTTAACTAATCTTTATTTTAAAAAATAATGCTATTAATAAGATAGATTAAATAATTTATTATAGACCTTTTATTAAAACGTGATTTATGATTCGTGCTTTTTCCGGAAGTGACGTCATTAAAAAGACTTGATTATGGCTTAAAACAATATAACCCAATTCCAGTCCATTTTTTTACCGATTTGGTATAAGTGAATATTTGAGTAAAACTATTAATCACTAAACCATCACCGACTTATTATAAATCGTAATGTAAGAACAATTTACTCTTCCAGAACAACTAGTCTCATAGCACCCAACCTTTCCTTTATGCGTTAAAATATTGACAATAAAGTTCTTTGTACTTAAAACATATAAGAATTACTCATGTTAAAAGGTGTGCTATTTATAATAACATAAGCTTTTTCAACAAGTGATTATGAGATTACTGTCTATACTTTACTTTAAAAGCGATTAAGAGATTAGTGTCTAACTCTAACGAATTAAATCCATACATAATGTTTGTCTGGCTAAGGTTAACCTTGATCGATGCATAACCGTTTGATGCATGTGAAAACAACAGTTGTAATGCTCTGTTGTGGTGAATTTTGGTGAATTTCTGAAAGGAAAATATAAGTTTTGAAGAATTTTGTCATTTTATAGTGGGTAGGGTGTGGATACAAAGTCAGCGATACTAAATGTAGGATTTTAAAACCTCGATTTGGAAAAACATTTTTTCAGTTAAAAAAAAGGCTAAAACAAAAACTGTTTTGTGTTCTTACGAGAGTACATGGTTCATTACAAATTGAATTAACGTAAATGTTTGAGTTGAACTAAATAGAGTGAATTCAATGACTAACTTCATCAATTAAAGGGCTTATATAAAGATGAGTGTGACCTCCGAATCTTCAGTTCTTTCCTTCTTCCGTGATGATCCGGAATGGGAAGATAGAATGAAAGAAATAGAGGAATCGATGGAACAAAATGAAATTGAAAGAGGACGTCGAAAAAGAGATTTCTTGCGAAGGTTAGCAAACATGAAAATAAGGATTGAGAAGATTGAAATGAGACGGATAAACCGACTTAACAAAGAAGGGATTATTATTGACATAAAAGCAATAAAAAGTTATGAAGCCGAAGACATTGACATTCAAAATTTTCGACCAAGGAGGGAAATAAGTGACATCCAGGTTGAAAGTCCATGGCCGACAAAGGAGGGTAACCTTAGTAGTATTGACGAGATTGATACTGCAAAGGAATCGAAAATCGCTGCAGAACAGGAAAAACAAATGGCAAATGTTCCTGAATTAAAGAAAGAAAAAACATTGGACACAATGAGTAATGAAAAGATGGTTCTAAGTGTTAGAGAAGAGTTAGAAAAATTGAAACTAGGTGTTCCGGCTGCTGGAAAGCAAAAACAAAATGCTTCCGTAATCAAACCTAATGCGTCAAAAAATACTGAAAAAGGTGGAAATAAAAACAAAAGTACGGACAGAAAACTTATGCGTCGTTCTAGTACCTTTTCTGAGAAAGATTTAAAAAATCTTAAGGGTGAAAAAGACGGTGCTAAAAATAATAAAGAGCGTCGAAAATCAATATCTGTGTCTATTGCTAAGGACGCGTCTAGTTCTGAAATAAACACTGAAACAGACAAAAAGACATCGAAAAAACAATCAAAACAAAATAATCGCAATAAGAGGCGAGGAAGTGTGAAATTTTAAAACAAACAGAGAGTAGTAAATTAGCTGGTATTTTTATTCTCTCTCTCTCTCTCTCTCTCTCTCTCTCTCTCTCTCTCTCTCCACATTTTATCGATTTTAAGAAGGTTCTGCATTCAAGAGCGAATGTATTGTTTTTAAACGATCACAACTGCGTAAATCTGAGAAAAAAAAACTTAAAAACAAATGGCAGTTTGAAGTTAAGAAACTTATATTTATGCAAAATTAAAATATTATCTCTTAAAAAATACTGCGACAGAAGGAGCTCGAATGTAAACCCCTCAATTTCATCCCCTTTATTAAAATGAGTCGTAATCCGACCAACTGTGTCTTTGTTTAAAAAAATGTAAAAGCTGTTCTTTAAAAGGTAAAACTTGTTTTTTTAATTTGTTGAAACAAATTTAAAAACTACAAACTTATTTGACTTTAAACTTAGATTGTACACAAATGAAACTACTGAGATAAATTAGAAACCAGTAACCACCGACTGCCGGTGGAAACTGGCATGTGGCAAAAAAATCGCACAAGAATGTCATCTTTTTACTTTTTGTCACAATGACATTGGAGATGAATTTCAGTATGTAATGAATTGTACTGATATAACCAATGAAAGACAAACGTTTATATACCTGATGAATTTTCAAAAAGGCCAATTTTTTTTTTTAAGTTTTTTGAATTATTTTAAACTAAAAATATTGATTTGCTAAGAAAATTATGTAAGTTTATTAAAATTATATTCGAGAGAATAAGCTCTTCAGATTAATTAAATTCATAGTTAAATACTTGTAACTTAGTTGAAAACCACTATATATTGTTATTATTATGTATATGACATGTCACAATATGTTTCTATTTATTGTATTACAATGTGAGAAATTTATAAAGTTATTTTTGTTATATAAAATAAAATCTTATGTGTTTACGAGACGCACTTCATTTTAAGCACAGACATATACGTTCATAATTTTATTGTATTTATACAAAATACATATATATGTATTCTCAGTAAGTATATATATATATATAAAACGTCACAAATGACGTCACGGTACTGTGATATTCCTATAATATTGTGTTTTCGATTTAATCAATTTTGTCTATATTTGTGGTAAATAATATTTTTAGATTTCTGATATAAAATTGGTTTATAGTATTTTAAATAAACTAATTATATGCTTATCTCTATTTTCATATGTAAAGATTTGAATATTTTATTTTTTTAAAAATTTAAAAAAAAATCTGGATTTGACATTTTTCCTGTTGTTGGTATTTTGATTTTATACAACAATTATCTTTATAAGCTCTTAAACTAAAACTTGACCTTTCTATGCCCAAGGTCTGTCGATTGATTGATTGATGTTATGGGGTTTTACGTCCCAGTCAAGAATATTTCATTTTTATTGAGACGCCACCAGCTAAAGGTTAAGTTGCAGAAGTTTTGACATTTGCAGTGCTCTTAGAGCAATGTGCAGGGAGGGTTCTTTAACGTGCTACGTCTGCCGTGATTCGGTATTGATTTTTTAAGGTCTCACCCGAAGGACCCTGTAACTTTTATTTCTAAATGCTGAGTGCTTGGCGAAAAACAGTCACTCCCAATTTTCAAATCTTGGTCAGACACGACCGGGGTACGAACCCTCGACATAATGTCTGTCAAGTCTAAATTAGTAAGAAGGAACAAGGCGTACTGGTAGGACTTAGTTTTTTGAGTATAATTGATGTCACGGTGAAATAGAAAAACAAAAATGGATCAGGAAAAGGGATGCAGCAATTCGTTGAATTGAAAAAAAAAATTAGACATGAAACAAATTTTCCAAAACAAAACAAATGAATGTGAAATTTAAGAGAAAAAGATACTTCCACTAGCCAGGCGAATCTTTATTTTATCTGTGGTGAGTTTTATTGAATTAACAACCAACTAAAACTTATTGATTTTTAAATTACAAGTACTTTATATAACGAATTATAATTTGTTATGCAACAGTCAAATAAATAAATAAATGAAAAAAATTGGACACAAATCCACACTTTGATCTGACATTCTAAATGATTTTCTGTTGAATGAAGCCGAGAATGTAGGAATTTGCGTTATTTGTTAAAACTCTTTCAGTAAATTACGACACCATCCAATCCACCCACTCCCTAAAAAGTTAGAGATTATTCTAAAAACAAAATAAAATTGTGCAATCGAATTACATACTTCATTATTACTGTTTTATAATGTTTTTATGCGAAAATTAGATTTCTGAAAGAAAAGTTCATTTTAAGCATTTCATACTTCATTATTACTGTTTTATAATGCTTTTATGCGAAAATGAGATTTCTGAAACAAAAGTTCATTTTAAGCATTACATACTTCATTATTACTGTTTTATAATGCTTTTATGCGAAAATGAGATTTCTGAAACAAAAGTTCATTTTAAGCATTACATACTTCATTATTACTGTTTTATAATGCTTTTATGCGAAAATGAGATTTCTGAAACAAAAGTTCATTTTAAGCATTTCATACTTCATTATTACTGTTTTATAATGCTTTTATGCGAAAATGAGATTTCTGAAACAAAAGTTCATTTTAAGCATTACATACTTCATTATTACTGTTTTATAATGCTTTTATGCGAAAATGAGATTTCTGAAACAACAGTTCATTTTAAGCATTACATACTTCATTATTACTGTTTTATAATGCTTTTATGCGAAAATGAGATTTCTGAAACAAAAGTTCATTTTAAGCATTTCATACTTCATTATTACTGTTTTATAATGCTTTTATGCGAAAATGAGATTTCTGAAACAAAAGTTCATTTTAAGCATTACATACTTCGTTATTACTGTTTTATAATGCTTTTATGCGAAAATGAGATTTCTGAAACAAAAGTTCATTTTAAGCATTTCATACTTCATTATTACTGTTTTATAATGCTTTTATGCGAAAATGAGATTTCTGAAACAAAAGTTCATTTTAAGCATTACATACTTCATTATTACTGGTTTATAATGCTTTTATGCGAAAATGAGATTTCTAAAACAAAAGTTCATTTTAAGCATTACATACTTCATTATTACTGGTTTATAAAGCTTTTATGCGAAAATGAGATTTCTGAAACAAAAGTTCATTTTAAGCATTACATACTTCATTATTACTGTTTTATAAAGCTTTTATGCGAAAATGAGATTTCTGAAACAAAAGTTCATTTTAAGCATTACATACTTCATTATTACTGTTTTATAATGCTTTTATGCGAAAATGAGATTTCTGAAACAAAAGTTCATTTTAAGCATTTCATACTTCATTATTACTGTTTTATAATGCTTTTATGCGAAAATGAGATTTCTGAAACAAAAGTTCATTTTAAGCATTTCATACTTCATTATTACTGTTTTATAATGCTTTTATGCGAAAATGAGATTTCTGAAACAAAAGTTCATTTTAAGGATTACATACCTTATTATTACTGTTTTATAATGCTTTTATGCGAAAATGAGATTTCTGAAACAAAAGTTCATTTAAGCATTACATACTTCATTATTACTGTTTTATAATGCTTTTATGCGAAAATGAGATTTCTGAAACAAAAGTTCATTTTAAGGATTACATACTTCATTATTACTGTTTTATAATGCTTTTATGCGAAAATGAGATTTCTAAAACAAAAGTTCATTTTAAACATTACATACTTCATTATTACTGTTTTATAAAGCTTTTATGCGAAAATGAGATTTCTGAAACAAAAGTTCATTTTAAGCATTACATACTTCATTATTACTGTTTTATAATGCTTTTATGCGAAAATGAGATTTCTGAAACAAAAGTTCATTTTAAGCATTACATACTTCATTATTACTGTTTTATAATGCTTTTATGCGAAAATGAGATTTATGAAACAAAAGTTCATTTTAAGGATTACATACTTCATTATTACTGTTTTATAATGCTTTTATGCGAAAATGAGATTTCTGAAACAAAAGTTCATTTTAAGCATTACATACTTCATTATTACTGTTTTATAATGCTTTTATGCGAAAATGAGATTTCTGAAACAAAAGTTCATTTTAAGCATTACATACTTCATTGCTGTTTTATAATGCTTTTATGCGAAAATGAGATTTCTGAAACAAAAGTTCATTTTAAGCATTTCATACTTCATTATTACTGTTTTATAATGCTTTTATGCGAAAATGAGATTTCTGAAACAAAAGTTCATTTTAAGCATTTGAATTAGATTCATTTCACGCATCCTTGACTTCCACTCATTCAACAAAAGAAAAAAACACTTCCTTTATAGGTTGGTATGAACAAAATAATATAATCAATCTATATAATTGTGCTTTTGATTTTTTTTAATTATTAGAATATATATTAATCTTTATGTGTGGTCCTAGTTTAATAACTCTTTTAATTGATCTTGGACATCGATCATTTGTTTAACAATTATACTGCATTGACAAAATATCCTCGTTTTTTTATTTGCGAATGTCTCTGTAGAAAATATTGAATCTATCACATAATTAAAAAAAAATATCTGATAATTATCACACGTGTTTATTCAATATTAACAGAAGTACATTAGTATTAATTGACTTGTGGGTTGAATAAACACTTGTCAATAGACCGTATCTCAGATATTTATTTGCACCACGATGCATTTCAGCAAATACATTATTGGACTTTTTTAAATTTGGTCATTTGTGTTTAAACGTTTGAAAGAAATTGGCATAAAAACTGGAATGATGACGTATTTTGGAACATTTTGATATATGACAAAGATTTTATATGTTCAAAACTCAGCAAGTGTTCTCAATAACGTGTTATGCAATTTAAGTACATGGTCCGGTAATTCAATAATTTATTTCTCTAGTCACGTGACATATGGTTGTATTAGTTCACATGTAAGTGATTTTGAACTCGCAGAATTCTAACTTCAAGATGACGATAAACTTGGTATTTACCGTGTTGCTTTTTATTAGTTTTCAGTATTGTTCATGTCAAACTCGGAGTGAAGTTGAGACAGTTTATAATACCGTATTTACCAATTATTCCACTTACTTCAGACCAATATGGAACCAATCCAACCCACTAACTGTAAATATTTCATTTTATCTGATTGCTGTTAATTCGTTTGATGAAGTGGAAGGAGTTATATCTTTACCAGGGATGTTCGGATTAAGTTGGATGGACGAACGACTCTCGTGGAATCCAGCATCCTATGGAAATGTCAGATATTTAACTGTTCCCCAAACACATATATGGCTGCCATACATATACCTAACAAGTCCATCGAAAGGATATCATCATATAGGAGACGATGAATATATGGTTAAAATATTTCCAACTGGAATGATTGTGTGGATGACAGGAGGGATAATAAAATCAACATGTACGCCCGACACGACTTATTTTCCGTTTGACACACAAAACTGTACATTGACCGTGGTTGTGTTCGGTTACAGCCCTGATGAGGTAAGACTCTCAGCAACGGCAAAAGTTGATCTACAATTTTACGTGACTAATGCAGAATGGGAACTCGTCAGTTCCGTTGGGTATGATGAACTAACATCCGGCACTTTACCCATGTCATTTGCAAAGTTTGACGTGGTAATAAAAAGACGACCAGCATATTTTGTGATCAGTATTTTGCTGCCGATTATATTTCTTGTACTTTTAAACCCATTAGTTTACTTTTTGCCCATTGACTCTGGAGAAAGGATGTCTTTTTGTTTAACTGTGTTGCTTTCATTCGCCGTTTTTATGACACTTGTTGATGACGTCATGCCTAAATCATCAGAGCCATCAATCGCGTTTGTTTCGTATTACCTTTTAGGGACTATCGTTCTTAGCGCTTTTTCAACAATAGCGACGGTGTTTATTTTGGCAGCGTATCATAAGCCAGATGATCAGAAAGTACCTGCGTTCATTCAGTGTTTGGTAAAATCATGTTGCTGCAAAAAGAACGCTGTATCGCCGGAATCTTCCGAAGACTCGAACGGAAACGCACGCAAAATAAACGTCAAGGCTTTAAATGACACGTCGGACGGTTCTAAAGCGAATGTTGTAACATGGAAGATGGTTGCAAATTGGTGTGATTGGATTCTCATATGGTCCATTTATACATTAACAATATTATCAACGGTTGTGTTTCTAGTTTTACTAATTGTAGGATCTCAGTAAAAACGATCTTCACCAGTTTACAAAATTTGAACAAATAACAATAGAATTCACTATGGACACTTACAATTAACAGGATTATGGTTAAAAACTGTGTGTAGGTTGGTGTAGGGTGTGGTGGGTTGGGGTGGTGGGTGGTTGGTGAGTGTATGATAAAAATGATATTTTGTCCTAACAAAGCTTCTTGTTTAAATATGACGTCTTATAGTAATATTCACTAAATTCACGTAATAATTTGTAAATATTTCGACATGAGTAGCTCACAAATGCATATTTCAATGATATCAAGCAATTAAGGTTTTAATTAAGTAATGCATGTATGTATGTATGTATGTATGTATGTATGTATGTATGTATGTATGTATGTATGTATGTATGTATACTGTTTCTTCTTGCATTTTATTATTTAGTTTCATTCTTCGTTATTAGTTTGAAATATAAGAAGATTGACTTTATACTGGTGATAGTTTAGGCGATGGTTTAGAAGTTATCGTTATGTGCTATTTACACAAAATATTATGAATTGTATTGGTCAGATCAATTAATTTTGTTTAATTTACAAACAATTGAAAGAAGAGGTAAATTTACATTGGAGATATAAAAAACACACACTTTGTTCATTATCACACAAAACAAAGTTTACAGGACTAAGGCTAAGAGACACATTAAGAGGTTCTGGAATCGATTTTTATTATGTCACTCCGTTTTATATTTACATTTAGACAGTAGATCTATATTACGAGTAATACCAATTCGTTTTAATTAGTATTTTTGGTCCAATTATTGTGTATATCGATATTTCACGATTCATTGACAAAATGCTTTTTTGATGACTGATAATCTGAATGCCTTGCTAAGTAACTACCTAAAACATTCACTTTTTTAACCTATACTTTCCAATAAATGTCTGAATTTAACGTAATTATTTGTTGTATCTTTAGCCTGGTCACATCATACAATGTAACATGCTATAGAGTCAACTTCTATATAAAGTCCACCTGTCTGTTACAACCAGTCTGAGGCTTTCTTCGAGTGATTTTTATATACAATGATTACTCGTATAAAGTTCACCTGTCTTATATGAATAAAACCTAACCTTAAAGTCCTAAATGACTCTATAACCTGTATAATTATAAGGTCCACTTTTGGGTTTTTTTTAAATTTATAATTTTTTAAAAGTTTGTGCAATAATAGAACTCGCCAGCGTACCACGTGATCTCTTAACGTTAGTTCGGAATGAAATGGATAACGTTTACGTCAAATATTTTCAAAAACGTCGTTATTACGGGAAAACGTCACTCAGTGCGATTCCATTGCCAATAAAAATAATTGTCCAATACAAACGCTCCTAGGTATCAAGTGGAGCTCTGGGGAATACAATTATATGACATGTTTTAAATATTAATATTGTGATATATAAACACACATTTTTACCATAAACAACAAAGTCACGATTGGTTAGCTTTTACTGTATAATCTTATCATATTTACAGATCATGTACAGGTCATGTACAGGTTATGTACAGTTCATGTACAGATCATGTACAGTTCATCAAAAATTATTTTTTTAGTCTCCATAATGGTCTTTATATACAGGTTATACTGTATGTAAAAATGCATGATATGTAGACTACTTGATTATTTCGTGTGAAACTTGCACTTTACATGAAATCAATAGTATTGTTAAAGCGTTTTGCAGGATCACTTATCCGTCACTTTTTATAATGTTGTTATTAAGCCCCCTGGTTAAATCTCAAATATCAAATGTTGATGGAATACGCTAGCCGAAGTTTCACAAAAAATTCTTAGCTAACATTTTTCTGAACTTAAATTTGGAAGCTTTGAAATATTTATAATTTTGTAAATTTTAAGATATTCTGGAAATTTAAGTTGTCACTTTGAAGATACTTCACACTTATTACATCTGAATTAAGCTTTGTAAAAAATATTTCAGCATAGTTTCAAAAAGAATTGGCAAAAGTTGATTAATTTAAGTTAATGAAAATCTTAGTTTAGACACGATTGTAAATTTAGGCTCTGATCACAAGGAGTCCAATATAATTTGAAAATTGCCAGAAATGTCAATGTTTATTTATGAAACTAATATAGTTTTGGCCCTCATCCAATAAAAGTACTGAAAGTATTGAAAGACGGACTTTTGCTGAGAGAAGAAAACACTTTGCACCTACATCAGGTTGGGCGTGTCTTGACCTGTCTTGTGAGCTACTATGTATGTTTGTTGTTCATTCGGATATAAGGAATAGCTACTGATGAGTAACTTCTGTTTTGACCAAATTTTGTAATTACATTTTACCTAATTTGTAAAAATAATGTACAATACCAGAAATCACATATATTACAGTAGAATGAAACAAAAATGAGTAAATCCAAAATTGACCTAAATGTGAAATATGAAAAACGAGCATGGCAGTTTCTATTGATATGAATTTTGCCTTAGTCACAATTCATTCACTTATATCAAAGCTGTCAATTATAGAACATGGATAAAACCGGAGTACCCGGGGAAAAGCACTGACATCCGGTTAGCGAACTGACAAACTATCTCACACTAAGATCTGCCCAAGTGGGATTCTGGCCTAGGCAGTAAGATAGTAAGTGTGCGCTTTAGCACACTCGGTCCTTGAGGCGCCTAATTGAAGAGGGTGGAACTAGAGCAGGAAATGGAGAAAGAAGTAACAAGAAAAGTGAAAGATAGAGAAAAAAAAAAGTACCGTCATAGTACAAAGAAGTGAAATCATTAAGCTTTAAGAACACTAAGACTATAAAACATATTTTAACATTTAAAAAACCAGTCGGTCAATCATCTTTAAGGTGAATGCAAATTAGCTCTACCAAAGCACGAAACCAAAGGTGTAATTGGATTGGAGACTGATGGTGTTTACGCCCTAATCAAGATTTGCGTACTTACGTCGAAACGTTCAGTTCTAGGATGGGGAGGAAACTGAAGTACCCGGAGAAAATCACCGACCTTCGGCAAGCGAATCACACTAGTGCTGCCCAAGTTGGATTCGGAACCTAGGAAATTTAATGGCTAACTCGGCTAGAGACTATATTAAGAGCACTAAACTCAGACCATCCAACAAGGTTCCGTACAAGGGAAGTTTTAGCATGTTGAAAATATAAAAGATAAAAAGTATGAAAAGTAAAGAAAATAAATAAATAAATAAATAAATAATATAAATAAATAAAAGGTATGAAGAGTAAAGAAAATAAATAAATAAATAAATAAATAAATAAAAAATTAAATAAATAAATAAAAGGTATGGAAAATAAATAATATAAATAAATAAAAGGTATGAAGAGTAAAGAAAATAAATAAATAAATAAATAAATAAATAAATAAATAAATAAATAAATAAATAAATAAATAAAAGGTATGGAAAATAAATAAATAAATAAAAGGTATGGTAAGTATAGAAAATAAATAAATAAATAAAAGGTATGGTAAGTATAGGAAATAAATAAATAAATAAATAAATAAATAAATAAATAAATAAATAAATAAATACCAAAACGTAGTATTAGAAAAAACAACAATTTGTAAATAAAGGGAGATAACTCTATCCTACTTCTGTCATTTGTTATTTGATTTTTATCAAGAAATCAATCGCGTGAAATTTTATAAAATGGATATCTAAACTTACGTTTTAAACTAGTATTATAAATGCAACTTCTCGACATGCATATTTGATATACAGTCTTTCGTTCACAGTCATTTAAATAAAACTGAAAATAACAAATTTTACAATAAAATGAATTTATTACAAAGGGTTTATTTGGTGTATTGTACTAACATTAAAGGGATCAAAAGTAGTGACTAAAGTGACAAAAATATAATAATAATAATAATAATAATAATAATAATCGTGACGACGAAACACCTATACACAAGCTTGCATTCGACAATGCTGTCATATTTCAGAGTCCATCAAATCTCATAATAATAATAATAATAATAATAATAATAATAATAATAATAATAATAATAATAATAATAATAATGATAATTATAATGATAATTATAATAATAATACAAAGAAAAAAGAGATTCTTGCATCGCTGTGTATATGTCTGATATGTGCGATATCAACTCTTCTAAACTAGGATGTAAAAAAAATTATCCCAGCCGAAACCTCTCAGTCATGCCAATTTTTTAACAAAAACTTTAACGTTGTTCGCTGTGTTGCTTGTCTTTAAAACAAAGGGTTGTCTATATCAATCAATTATACTTGTATATGTATTTTGGAATTAAGATATGATCTTATCGAATATATGTCTATTTATCGTCTATTATAAGTCCTTTTTGTAATAAAGAAACGATTTTATCGACAAAATGACAATACACGCAATTAAGCATATAATCTTAAATCTGTAAATACACGTATTGAATGGATGCTTGTCATGCATAATTATATATATTGTTTCCGATTGTGATTAAGATATACATGTATATTAAGTGTGGTAACTGACAATTAAGATTGAACTATGCTTCAGCGACCAAATTAAAACATGACCTGCCATTAATTTAGAGGTTGTACGATTGCATTATTTAAAATAGCATACTTATACACAATGTTGGCTAACAAATATATATAACCTTTATCAAATTAAACTGAAAAAAAAAAAAAAAAAATCGTCGTAAAAATAAAGACTGTATTTAGATATATATACAATTACAAATTATCTGCGCTGAAGGTTCAAATATCAGTATCTGCATACCATTTTTTCAGAACATTCGGATATTCAGAAGCGATGGCATTAAACAGCAAACAGCTTTGTTTTTTACTAACTTTGATTACAATTATTTTTTGCTTTCGGGGAACTTATTGTGCGTCTAGGACTGAAGCAGAGACTGTCTATTCTTCATTATTTTCGAGTTATATCAAAGAAATACGACCGGGGTCAGACCAAAATACGCCACTGACGGTTAATATAACCTACTTCTTACTAGCCATAAATTCGTTTGATGAAGTGTCGGGAATAATTGATGTACCCAGTATGTTTTCATTATCTTGGGAAGATGAAAAACTTACTTGGAATCCATGGACAAATGGAAATCTATATTATCTATTGGTACCACAGACGGCATTGTGGCTTCCTAAGCTGTATCTTACAACGCCATCAAAGGCATTTAAGGCCATTGGGGATGACGAGTATGTTTTAAGAATTTTGTTCAATGGATATGTCTATTGGTCGACGGGAGGAATTATTAAATCCACCTGTTCACCGGATACTACATATTTTCCATTTGACACCCAAAATTGCACTTTGAATATATTTGCTTTTGGCTATACTTTAGATGAGTTCAAATTCAATGTAACATCGAAGGTTGACTTGAGATATTTCCAGGAAAACGGTGAATGGGAACTCGTCGAAAGTGTCGGAAACGGTGTCACAGTGACTGATGATGAGTACGAAACTTCAATGGCCGTGTTTGAAATAATCATCAAACGCAGACCGGCTTACTTTGTGGTAAGCATTTTATGTCCCGTTGTATTTTTGGTGTTTTTAAACCCACTTGTATTTGTCCTCCCTGTAGAATCTGGTGAACGGATGTCTTTTTGTCTTACGATTTTACTTTCGTTCGCGGTATTCATGACACTAGTTGATGACGTCATGCCAAAGTCCTCCGAGCCTGCAATGGCACTTGTTTCTTATTACATTTTGGGAACTATTGTACAAAGTGGATTTGTTACTGTTATTAATGTGTTTTTATTAGCTGGATACCATAAGTCAGACGACGCTCGCGTGCCCCGGATTTTACGCTTCTTGACGAGGAAATGGTGTTGTAGCTCAAACAAAAACAGAATACAAAAGATCAATATTAATTCTACCAATGAACCAGACAAGAACTCGGATAACCTTGCAGACGATAATGAAGTCACGTGGAAAATGGCCATATCTTTTATTGACTGTGCTTTATTTATTTTTTGTTATACCCTAGCAATAGCGTCAACTATTGGGTTCATGGTAAGACTGATTATTGGTAAATAAACGGATTGAAGAAAACAGTCAGTCTGGTTTAATGCAAAAGTGTACTTTATCAAAATCATGCAATTGAGAAACGTAGGTAAATGAAGGCAAACGTTCTTTGTAACCAATCGCTGTTTTAATTTTAGTGAACTATCACATTATTTATTTTGTGATCAAAATAGTGACATTGAATAATAAAAGATTAGTCAGTAAATGTGAATTTCTGAACGCAGATGGTGTTTTGGAACTCTTTAGTTATTTAATTTATTAAATTTAAAAAACCGAACACTTTTCTTCTGTCCAGAAAATATATGTCATACAATCATCGGAATAAGTCATATAAATTTTATGGAAAACTTTTCTGACATCGTAAACGATCTTTACTGTTGTTGTTGTTGTTGTTGTTGTTGTTGTTGTTGTTGTTGTTGATGTTTTCTTCTTCTTCTACTTCTTCTTCTTCTTCTTCTTCTTCTAATTATTATTATTATTATTATTATTATTATTTAAATGATTAGTTTTGTTACTTAGATGAATAATAATAATAATCGAAGATTAGTCGTTTTATGACAATCTGTGAACTTCGATGGTGTTGTTGTGTAACTCTTTAATTATGAACATTTAAAACATTTCTTTTTCCTGTCCAAGAAAATAATGCCATACCATTATTGGAGTAAGTGAGACATTTGTTTTCTTTTTCTTTTTTTTTTTCTTTTTTTTTTTTTTTTTTTTTAAATCTAATTTGTTTAGTGATCTGAATTTTACAGAAAACTTTCTGACAATGTTGCATTTTCAACTGTTTTAATACTATAATACAATCTTTGTTTAAATCGAGCTATTCACGAATAATGCATTTTATTGTAGAGGTAGTTTATTCGACAGTCACGCAAAAATCCATTTTGAAATTAGTTTCTTCCAATCGCTTCGCGTTTTATGGTGTCAATTTTCCGACCGCTAGCCTGACGCTTCAATGGATTAATCATTCGTCATCCAAATTTGAGGCTTCAGTGAGTAAATCGTTAGTCCTCTGAAGTGACGCTTCTATGATTTAATCTTTAACCCTCTGATGTGACGCTTCTGTGAGTGAATGTTTAGCCATCCGTAAGTAAATCTTTAGCCTTTTGATACTTCGCTTCTTCAAGTAAATATTTAGCTCACTGATGAGACGCTTCTGTTAGTAAATACTTAGCCCTCTCATATCTCACTTCTTTATGTAAATCTTTAGCGACGCTTCTGTAAGGTTACGTTGGTTCCCCTTTTTTCGCCTTATTAATATACTTCTAAAATAAATAACATTATATCTAGCATATATGTGGTGTCATATAGAAAATACAGAACATTTTCTTTTATTTGGTCAAAAATTCAGTAACGTTCGAGCCGTAACTTTAGAACGACTTCCCTATTCTCTGAGTGTTAATAAACTGCTTTTTTGGAGACCCAACATTATCTTTTAATCAAAACAAAACAATATTTTTAACAGTCGAAAATTTTATTGTACAATCTTAACGATTTGACTAGTCCTTGGCTTAATCCTGTTGTTTTGAGTTGTTTATTTTTGACTTGATACTTATTTTCATTATTGTGTTATTACCATGTAATTGTACACACCCACTGAACATTGTTAATTCAATTTATTAACTTAATTAATCTTATGATGATTATTATTATTATTATATATATCATTGATAAATAAAATTATGTTTATGCTAGGTGAACATGTTGTTGTTGTTGTTATTGTTATTATTATTATTATTATTATTATTATTATTATTATTATTATTATTATTATTATTATTATTATTAAATGCCCTCTACTTGATCGTTGGCATGGTTGACTTTCATTATTATCCGAACATTTCACATTAAATTTTTGATTTTTTATTTTGCCAGACTGTAAAGTCCTAAAGAGCCGGGGGTTTGGTGGGTCTAAGACTTATTTTTTTTTTTTTTTTAGAAATTTGAGAAACTGCTTCTTTACCTGGCTTTCGGCCTTAACGCGAGACAGAGTATCGACTGTTAATAGACGATAAATAGACATGCATTTGATAAGATCGTTTCTTAACTTATATATATATATATATATATATATATATATATATATATATATATATATATATATATATATATATATATATATATATATATATATAAATTGATGTTTAATAGACAACCATTTGTTTTAAAAACAAGCAAGACAGCGAACAACGTTGTATTTTTTGTTCAAAATATACTACTGGCTGAGTGATCTCGTCTGGGATAATTTTTTACACCTTAGTTTAAAAGAGTCAATATCACACATACCAGACATGTTCACAGCGATGCAAGAATCTTTTTTTTTATTTATATTTTATTTTATTTATTTTTCCCCTAGATTTAATAGACTCGGAAATATGATGAGCTTTCCGTCATCATCAAGATGTGTCTATGTTAGGTTGTTGTTCTATTATGAATCTCCTACTTATTACTCGAGGCGGTCAGTTCTGGGATGGTGGTGGAAACCGGAGTGCCCGGAGAAAAAATTGCAGACTGTCGTTGGTTCTCTTTGGGCAGTCCGGTTTCCTCCACCATCCCGGAACTGACCGCCTCGCCCTTTACTGGGGCGTATTTAACACCATTACTCTACTCTCTACTCCCTCTTCTTATTATTATTCGTATTCGTATTCTTATTCTTCTTCTTATTATTATTATTATTATTATTCGAATTTATGGCCGGAGCAGATCTCGAAACGTTATGATGGGTATCGATGAAATTTGGAACCAACAATCTGCTACCTTTGTAGATGTACAATATTATTATCAAATGATCAAAAGTTCTATATCTCGCATATGGATGGGTGAAAATTGGGTAATTTTATTAGGAAGATGTCCAATACATACAAAGAGAGATAACTCTTACACGATCTTCTTCTTTCTTCGTAGGTTCATCCTTTCATATATAGGAGCACCCAATTTAAATGGGTAATCTGAATTAATGTATAAAGTTAAGCACTGAACAAAAAATTAACCACACGTCAATTAAAAGACTAACCTTGTTCCCACATTCAGAAGTCCATATTTGTTTTTTATTTTAATTAATTCTCAATTACACTGCTTTAAATAGTTTAATTTATCAGCACTCTCAAATTTGTTAAACGCATCATTCAGTCTCGTTCTTAAGTGGTCAACATCTTGTTGGGGAAATTACTGCTATTTCTATATTTATTCGAGCTTTTATCGTTGAACCAAAATTAATGTAACATTCATTGTTCATTAAGAACATCATTAAGCAGATCAGCACCGTTTTAAATTTTTCCAAGGAAAAGTAAATACAGCTTTAATGTAGCATATGTGTCTTTGTTGTGTATTTTACACAAAGTATATATTTCGAAAATGCTTAGAAAGTGTTGCTGTTAAAGTTATAATTGCTATTGTCAAATAAAAATGTATAGTTAGAAATTGAAGAAAATGCCAAGTCGATAGTTTTCAAGCTGCAATTTAAAAATTTTCATCTGACAGTTCATAGAAGCGGTCCCATTTGGTTTATTCTAGACTTTCTAACTTTGAAGAATTTGAAACGACATACCTAGGAGTTCGGAATTCCTCTTATCCTAATACTTTATGCCTGGCGGCTGTATGTAGGGTCAGAACAATTTCTGTATAAAAAAAACCCAATATTTTGCATACCAAATGGTGTCGAATGGACACGCCTAATTTCACTTCAGCAACGGAATTGAAAATTTTATAACCTTGTTCGATAGGAAAATGATTTGACAAATATTTATATATTTCAAGATGTCATTGCCACTTGTTTAAAAATTCGGATCAATTTTTTTCAGTGCTGATGTTTGGCGGCCTCTTCCGGTGTGACCTAATCTCCAGAATTTAAATATTTTGGAAAACAAATCATTTACTACCTATCAATCGAGGTTAGTAACTATTCATCGATTCTATTCATTATTTCAGTAAAAAGCGAAATGAGGCGACGCCCCTTCTGAAACCAGTTTGTATCGGAAAATCCTGTGATTTTGATATAGAAACTGTTCTGACCCTATACACAGCCGTAGATTATAAAGTGTGTAAGAATCAGAGGAGATTCGGAATGGGATACCTATTAAGTCAAATCTGAGAAGATATCAATATTAATCAACCATATTCATCTTTAGTGCTAAGAGAAATAAATACAAATATTAAACACAGTCAGTAACAGATAATGTTCATTACCACTTTTCTATCTGTAAGTATGCCCGGCCATTGTAAAACATTGATTAAATAATGCAATAGATAAAATTGTTTAAATAGGCAAATAACATATAAAAAGACAGTATTTATACTCCCAGTTAACAACAGGAGAGATTTATTTATACCAGATATCAAATGGGTTTGAGTGACTCATATTTAAATTAAAATCTTATATTTTAGGGCTTAACCTCAATTTGTTTACTCTTGTATTTATACACTTATACGACAGGCCCCAAAAAAATCACCCAAGCTAGGTTCCTGATTGATTTTAAACTTTAAATATAGGGCGGTCCAAAAGAAAGTTAAATTCAATAGATTTAAATTGATAGTTGACCACATCCTGTTTTATGGACAGTAAGCCTTAAGGGCAGTTTTAAAGATGAATTTAAAAGTCTTTTATTTTCCCAAATTTACATACAGAATCAAAGTTCTGAAGAGCTGAATACTTATGCCATATTAACTGATTGGAGTGTTTTATGGTGCACACTTATTTTATTCATTTTACTTGAAACAATGTTGAAGCTTAAACAAAAGTTATAATATTGTATGAGACATGAATCATTAGTTCATATAGATTTCAGAAAAATCAGTTCAGTCATAAAATGCATAAACTCTAAAATGAGATCATTGCATAGTCTAGACTGCATGATCATCCCCTTAATTCTTAAAATATCTGCATGTAGTTTAATTTTAAAATTTAAAAAAGTATTGCAATAAGGGTTTGTAAGGAGACTGAAAATTTAATTTTCCCCCAAATTTTAAGTTTCATGTCAATTATATGCACACTTTGAGACAATAAGGGTAATCAAACATTTAGCATTTTGAACCATCCTATCAGAGGGATTCTACTATAAATAAATTGTATGGTATGTTAAAATTATGTAACACAAAATTATTATCAAAAGTCGCAATTTTCTTGTCAAAGATCTTTAAAGAATTTTTATAAACATAAATATAACAAAGTGTACTTTCATATTATAAAGAAAGTGATATGCATATAATTAAAAATATTTGAATGTGAATATGTCTTGCCTGCCTATAACTTATATATTTGTACATGAATAGAGAGATATGTTGTATTTGTTTTTGCATATTATATTGTCAGTTTGCATATAAAACTATTGTATATTATATGCCCTCATGTTCCACTGTTTGAGTGGCTGAGAGTATGAATAAACTAAACTGAACTATAAACTAAACTGAACTATACTTGTTCAACAAACCTACACTAAACATTTGAAATACAACCTTAGATATTCAATTCTAACTGTGTAATGTCTTAAAAATTTACATTGAAATATTCCTTTGAGTTGAGTGTACATTTAATTGAGTAAATGATTGTGAACTTGGGGAGGTTTGCAACATAACAGTGAGTCAGTGGCAATTCACACACCAACAACTTTACTTATTTACAAGTTACAAATGTCATATTAAAGCATCTTTTATTTTTTTTTATCGTTATTGTCATGAAGCATTTTCAATGTATTTTACGATAAAATTCAAAATATGCTTTACGACAAAATCATTTTTGAATCCAAACATATTCACAAGGCATTGTCACAGACAATATATCTCTCGCCGATGGGTTCTAATGTTTTCAAGAAGGGCTCAGTTTGAATTTGTGTAGAAGAAAATGAAGGGAAAGCACTGCTCTGTTTCCCAATAATATCTATCTGAGGTTTGCAGTTGATATTTTCTATACATTGCTATGGTAAATATGAAATAGACCTGAAACGAAACTCCAACAGATGCACTCTGCCAAAATATCCCCTCAGCTTAAAAAATAGTCCAAAAAAGAATATTACTCAATATACACATTGCTTAACTAATCAGGAGCAATAATCCAGAGTTAAATAATAATGTGTGTGTCATGATTACTTGTTTAAAAATTTAATGTGCCACCCCCCCCCCCCCAATTCACTCATGCATGTACATGTACTGAGTATTGTGAAACTAATTCTAATGAGGTAAATGAGGTAAACTGTAAGTAAAACAAAAGGAATAGTAACGACCGAGAAAAAAATTGACAAAATGAAAGAAAAGAAAGCAAAAAACTCACCAGTGAAGATTATTAACATGGGACATTTGTTTTCAACTCTTAAAACGGCTTAAAAGAACCTTTAAATTTCCTATTACATAACTTGTACAAAAGTACAAGCACAAAGGCATTTATGGCAAACTGACTGGACAGGTGTCTTATTAGTTCAGTCAGTAGAGCAACACACTGGTAAAGGGAAGCTAACGGGTTTGAGTTGTTTTTTGGCCCCTGTATTTCCATTCCCTGTTTCACACTTAAGTTATCTTTTTGCCAAATCCAATTTGAGACAACTGAAGGTGTTACAAAAGAGAAATAATGCACAATTCATATAATAATAATATGATAATTTTTTTCGGTTTTGGATTTCTTTTCATGTACACAAGTACATGCGCAAATAATCATGTTAGTCAGTATGATTACAAGTAAAATTTGGTGACAAGTGGTATGATATGACATCATTCCTCTTCAATTTACTCATTGCAGAATATCTATAAATGTAATTTCTTGATGATTTCTGACAAGGGGAATGGGTTTTTATTTCTATGGAACACTAATCATGGCATTATTATATACTGTATATTTGTGTAGTCTAGATGAGGGCGATAACAGGTTCCTGTTAGTTTGGCAACATTGGTAATAGAACATTTATTTATTTATTTATTAATTATATTTATTTATTTTTTGTTTAATATATTATAATTATTGTCATTTAAAAAAATAACATTGCAAATTGTATATAGTAATAGTATGGAATAAACCAACTTAGCCACGACATGTTGCAGAATGCTTTTAATGCAATGTAGAACTGTCATGGCGTCTGCAACCAAGTGGTTTACATATATATTATGCAAATCTTAAAACAAGGTAATACATTCTCAGTTAAAATTTTTAGATATGATTAAAACTGGATAAATACCTGATTCTAACTTAAAATCTAGTTTTGAGTTTTACCTGTGTAACAGTAAATTATATCAATGGTCAACTTAAAATGTTTATTTAAATTATACTTAGGAGAGATGTATTGTTATAAAATGACCACAGAAAGTAAAAGATTAAATGTAGCATGAAATTGAATTTTACACGCCCCTTTTTCAAAGTTGGGGCCTGTCGTATAAGTGTATAGATATGTGTGTTACAAGTGTTAAATGTCACCTGACCCAATGGTAAAACACGAACCCTACCGTGACCCCCATTTTAGATCGTTCTATTTTTTCACTAGGCGATGAGATATAGCCCAATTTACAATATACTTGTAATGTAAGCAAAAGAGTGGGACACTTCTGAGTTAAAAAAGAAAAATGTCAAAAGTAGATGACAAAAAAGCCTTAATTTCGGACCCTGAGACACAACGATATGTGGTTTCAAGAATTATATTGGCACAAGTTATTGGTTTAACAACATTTTATCTGGGATTTTATTATATACCGCCGCCATCACCAAGGTTAGAGACAGCTGTTGATAGAGTTGTATATACACTTAAATGGCAGATGATATCTAGCTTCGCCATATTTATAGGGTTGCATAAAATTGGTAATACACGATGGAGTACAGCAGCCATTGATCCGGTATATGGTAATGCCGAGCACCTGCTGGAGGTTCCAAAGAGGTATTTACAGAATACAATGGAACAATTTATTCTTCATTTCGTGGGTCAGTTAGTGCTGAGTACATACCTTTCTCCGGAATCCATGCAAGTTATTCCGCTTCTTGCAATGATGTTTTTAGCAGCTAGGATAATATTTCTTATCGGCTACTTAAAATCGCCAAAGCATAGGACAGTTGGATTTGCACTTACAATATTCCCAACTTTGTTTACATATGTGTATTGTTTGTTTTGTTTAATTTATTATGATCTTAGAGTTTTTAATATGTCCAAATGATTACCGTATTCAGTAGTATAGTTTCGGATGCAGCAAATCATCAATCACAAAGACTTGTAAAAATACCAAAAACGGAAAATATCCATCTGTACTTACCAGCCAGAAAACATTAACATTGTCGATGTGTTGCTTCCATAGAAAGAAATGAACTTTTATCTTTGAAAAAAATAATATGTAGTGCAGATTATTGGCGTTAAGAATTTAATTTGTTACATATTTGATACTGTTTTTAATAAATGGAATATTTTCTTTTATTCAAAGCACGTGTTTGTTCATTTTTTAATGAGTGTAATCAATTGTATAAAGTCTTTAAATGTTATGAGGAGTAGGGTTGATGAAAAAGTTTTCAATGGTTTTTTTCCCAATAGGTTATTGTGTAATATGATGAAACCGTTTAGTTGATTTTAGCTCACCTGACCAAAGATCAAGTGAGCGTATGGCATGGTGCAACGTTTGTATATGCGTGCGTCCGTGTATCGTTAAAACCTGTCTCCGACATCTCCACAACCGCAGATTTCAATGATACTTGGTCAGAAGTATGTATAGGCCGGTGCAATTCATATTTTTCTTATTGTTGCCATGGTGAGCCCCTAGGTAACCCTGACCTAGGGGCTAAAAAATCTTAAAAATCTTCTACTCCAAAATCGACGATGGGAGAAAAAACCTGATTTATATTTGGCTTCTCCAGGGTCTTAAGCCTGTAGTTTGTTCCTTTCTTTTTTAGAATTTTTCTAAATTATCATAAAATGCTATATCTCCATTATATGCAAACGATAAATGATAATTACATGGGGCCTTCAGTTTTGATGTCAACTTGAAATGTCCTTCAAAATCAGGCCAAGGTCAAAGGTCAGGGTCACGATCTGGTTTTTTTAACCTTTGAGTTTTATGAGCTGGTTTGTTTTTAATATGTTATGTTTATTATGTTTTAATATTGATAAAATTGTAATATCTAATGATTTGCTAGGTTTTTAAGAAATCAGAAAATAACTTTATGAGTTATTGCCCCAGAATATGGTAATTTTTTGCAAATTTTGCTGTTTTTGACATTTTTCTTTTGAAAACTGTTACAAGTAGATAATAACAATAAATTGCAGAAATGTTTTTAAGGTCTTACAACGTAATGGATTTTGTATCAATATTTTATCCATTTAAGAGCTGTTGCCTCTGAAATACAGACTTTTCGCAAATAATGCTGTTTTTGAAAATTTTCTTGAAAACTTCGATGGATAGATAATAACAAAAAATTACAATAATGTTCAGCACAACAAGATCTTACAAATAACAAGTTTAGGTTTATATATGTTAATAAGTTACAAAAATGTTAAAAGTGTTAAGCATGACCAGATCTTAGACGGTAGCAAGTTTAACACTTGTATATTAATCCATGTTAGAGTTGATGCCCCTGAAATACTAATTTTTTGGAATGGAATGCCTATATATCCTAGTTTAGCTATTCAGATGTTGATTTGTTAAAAAATAATTGGATAGCTACATGAATATTATTTTAAGTAGAAACCATCTTCCCTTGAGAGATAACTTGTGAAATTAAGCTGGATAAAGTGTATACAACATTTAGCTGTCTGCTTAATCTTTTTTGTGAAGTTGAGAATCCAACTAATACATAGGTAAAGTTTGCTTTCAATATATACCCAATGAACGTGTTCCAACTGATTGTATATGAAATAAAACACGTGTTCCAAATGTGTAATGTATAAATTACAGACAAAGCAGACAGGTCAATCTTGTTTGCCTGTAATCAAGTATATTTAAAACAGTAGATCAAGTATATTTTAAATACTAGACTTTATTTAATTTATAAAAAATATAAATTGCCATAACTGTTACAAAGTACAACAATCAGAAACTAAAAATATATCGCCATGATAACAATGACCTTTGGTCATCATTCCATGCTGAAATACAATGCTTTAATACATCAAACAATAAAATCTGTCTTCACAGAAACATCTTCAAAATCCAAAAGAGTTCATGTGTAAAAATCGGTCTTGATATTGTCTATAACGAGATGAGCTGAGGCAATTTTTTTTCCAAATTTTTTTTTTCCAAGTTAATAATAATAATAATAATAATAATAATAATACTTTATTGCAAAGCAAAAAAACAATGTTATAGCAATACAAAGTAAAATAAATTATGTTACAACATGGCAATTAACAAAGAACAATCATATGTTGAGTGATCTGAGTTACCAGGCATTGGATAGATAAATACATAGTTTCCTCGTCAGAGATTCAGAGTCCGCTTTTAAAAGTCTCCGAAATTTATGGATATTTTGCCAGACAAAGTCAAATTTCAGTTAGTATATTAACAACGTATTGAACGAAATACAGGGCATATAAGAAGAAAATGATACATTGTCTCTATACAGTACTATTTCAATTACCACATGTCTGTTTTGTTGTTATTTATCTATAAATAAACGAACATTGTAATACTTATCTAAAAATAAGAACCCCGATTAGGTCTAAATCGTAGAAAAAATAGACAAAACAAACAATATGCATAAGTAAACAAAGTTTAAGATATTGTCAGTGCAAATCCAAATGCCTTGTGCTTTGGCGATTTTAAGTAGCCGATAAAAATATTATCCTCGCTGACAAAAACATCAACACTAGAAGTGGAATAACTTGCATGGATTCGGGAGAAAGGTATTTATCAGCACTAACTGGCCCATAAAATGAAGAATGAATTGTTCCATTGCATTCTGCTAAATACTTCTTTGGAACCTCCAGCTTGTGCTCGGCATTACCATATACCGGATCAATGGCTGCTGTACTCCATCGTGTATTATGGCCATATACAAGTCTATCAACAGCTGTCAAATATTGCAGTGGATTTTAAAGACATGCGTTTTACCTGACCCAAGCACTGAATCAGTGATTAAAATTACATTTAAGCCAAATAGACAATCATTAAACGTATTAAAATTCTAGTATAGTACCGTTGCTATGCATTGTCAAAGGCAGATAGTTTCTACACAAAATGTATTCACGAAGTTATTCAATTTTTCAACATGTTATGTACTAAACCAGGATATATTGGCATCCAATACAAAGACGCGCGCGCATTTGTATGTGGTTGTGTGCAGTCATCAGACTGACTCAAATGTTTTGTTGTTGTAGATAAAATTATAGTTTGAGGTGAGGCAAATAATATTTTAATGTCGGTTACTTAAACAAGTCTGTGTATACAGATTCATTTCAAGAAACGATTGTAACGTATACACCGTGCAACTTGTATAATAATTAAATAGCGAATAACAATTGTAAAAATCAACTAACCGATCAAACAATAACGTAAAAAAAATATTCATGAATAACCTTTTACCAGCCCCACTCTTCGTTACACAAAAGACTTCATACAATTGATTACACTAATTTTAAAAAAATATACCAATTAAAAATGATCAATAAAACACTTTGATAAACAGAAAAGCTTCCGTTTATTAAAAACGGCATCAAATATGTGACACATTAAAATGTTAACGTCAACAATCTGCACTACATATGTTTTCTTTTCCAGAGTAAAGATTTCTTTTCTTGCTACGAAAACAACATATTGACAACGTTTATATGGTTTCTGGCTGGTAAATACAGATCTATGGGTATTTTCCGTTTTCGGTATTTTTAAAATTCTTTGTCAAAGAAGATTTGCTGCTTTCAAGTCAATACTATCAATGCGATAATCATTTGAACATATTGAAAACTTTAAGATCATAATAAATTAAACAAAACAAACAATACATATATGTAAACAAAGTTGGTACCATCGTAAGTGCAAATCCAAATGCCCTGTGCATCGGCGACTTTTGGTAGCCAATGAAGAATATTATCCTCGCTGACAAAAACATCAACGCCAGAAGTGGAACAACTTGCATGGATTCCGGAGAAAGGTATGTACTCAGCACTAACTGGGCAACAAAATGAAGAATAAATTGTTCCATTGTATTCTGTAAATACCTCTTTGGAACCTCCAGCAGGTGCTCGGCATTACCATATACCGGATCAATGGCTGCTGTACTAAATCTTGTATTACCAATTTTCCGTATCCCTATAAATATGGCGAAGATAGATATCGTCTGCCATTTAAGTGCATATACAAGTCTATCAACAGCTGTCTCTAACCTTGGTGATGGCGGTGATATAAAATAATATCCCAGACAAAACGTCACTATGACAGTTAACCGTGCCCACCATATTCTTGACGTTACATATTTTTGCCTCTCTGGGTATGGAGCGGTAGAATTTTTGTCATCCGCTGCCGACATCTTTCTTAGTTGCGTTTAACTTAACGATAACGACCTCTATTACAAGTAAGTTAAAGGCCAAAAATAAGGAAAAGTTGAAATATTAGAACGTTCAGGTTCAGTTAAAACTTATAAACAGTTAAATTTTTGAATATTAATTCACTTTGTAAAAAAATGTTACTTTATAAAGTTCTGTAAAAGTATGTCCAGTGGTATTTTAAATCTTTTTGATCATAAATATACAAATTTTAAGAAAGAGTAATTATGTTTATGCTTTTTTTTCAATTGTATTCAGACGGTATCGTATTTTGGAGCTATTTCGAACAGCCTACATAATTCGCTGCAGACGAGACAAAAATCCTGTAAGAAGTGGAAGTAGCCAGCTGCATTTTGCAAATTTCTTAGCACGGACCGTAAAACGAAAAAAGAGAATCATCCGATAAACAGTTATCTATTTTATTTTATTATATTATCTATTTATTTATTTATTTTTATTATTTTTATTATTATTATTATTATTATTATTATTGTTGTTGTTGTTGTTGTTATTTCAATTGATTGATGGATTGATTGACTTATTTATTTATTGCTAGAACGGCATCATTGTATTCAAGGTACTATTTTTTTCACTTTCAATCAATATCGAACCTTTTCACTGACAGGCACTTAAATCTCATTTTCACAATAAAGAGAAGGGCCTTGTCGCCATCAGGTATTTGTATACGGAACTTGCCTAATTTTACCTTTGGTCCTATAGAATTGTTACGAATGTTACCTAAACAATTCTAGCTAAATTTTAGAATCCCCTTAATTATCGTTAATTAAATAAAAACTCTAATTTTTGTGTGTTTCGAAAGAGCACCTTTACTAATACTACTTAATTCGAATTGTTCGATTTTTCCAAAATTAAATATTTAGATTATTGTCCTTATTTACTCCCCTTAACAAGATGTAAGAATAATTTTGATTTTTTAACAGCATGTTGCACATTTGGTAACAAAGCCGACAAATTGCGCATCGATAACAAAACTGACATCTCGGAATAAAGCATATACTCTTGTTTCAATAGATATTATAGCATTATCTCGATATCCCGACTTATTTTTATTGCGGCAAGTCGTGTTACTTATCTCAACTTTTTAATTTGGTATCACAACTTTCCATGATATTAACTCGACTTGTCAAGATATTATGGAGACTTGTCAAGAAAATTTTATGTCGACTTAAATTATGTCGATGTCAGAAATAAGCCACCATAATCTCGACTTTTTTTATCGCGGAAAGTCGTGTTACTTATCTCAACTTTTTATTTTGGTATTACAACTTTTGCATAATAATATCTGGACTTGTCAAGATATTAAGTCGACATGTTGAGATAATTTTATGTCTAGTAAAATTATGTCGATGTCAGAAATAAGCCACCATACTATCTAGATCAATTAGCATATTATCAATTTTCCAACTTAACTGGCATATGTTCAACTTCAAAAATGTTCTGAAGTGACTTTTCTGTCTTCAAACTTAAGCTATAAAAAACCTTGATTTCAAGTAACTTTTCATTGTTTCGAATTTTTAACAAAATGTGAATAATCTGGTATGATCAATAAACGAAACAAATTCGTTTCCTATTTAACTGTATGTGCCAGCTATGAGGTCGAAGACTGGCGGTTTAAAACCAATTCCTGATGTGTGGTATTTTATATTAAAATCAATACGTAACTTCAAATTTGATCAAATATTCATCAAACGTGCCTGTCATAAAAATCTGTCAGTTTAACTCTTTTTTCCCTGTGTGTAGGAGGAATAAAATGATAAATTATCGCTTTTCAGTAATATAAAACACGTTGTCAGTGAAACTAAGATGATCGTTTTGTGACACCTTAGTTGGCCCTTGTATCCGGATGTCACGTGATTCTATATTTACAAATGTTCTGTATGTATACAGGTGCAACCTTATAATCGACCATGATTATAATCGGTCATGACCTGCACAGAGATTTTTTATGCAGGTCGTTACGCGGAAGAACTTTTTACAGCTAAAAACGGCTATTTTTAGTGAAACAGTTTATTTTCTCATGCAATACATTCATAAATTTTATGAAGAGGTTAGCAAGTTAGCATTGCTCCAATTTACCTGTTACTAATACAATTTCTCATTTAAATTATATTCTTAACAAAAATATAAATAAATAATAAATATTTATTATTATTTATTTATTTATTTATTTATTTATTTTCTGTTTTCGTTGTTTTTATTGTTGTAATGTTGTTTAACGTTACATCAGCAATTTTTAAGCTTTTTCAGGTCATGGGTTCGAAACCCGAGTGGAATATACAAACGATTTTAAAATTTGAGTTCATTTCTTGCCTTGCGCTCTACAGAAGGAGATAAGAATATCGACTTGTCACCTGGTGTCAGGATAATGCTTTTCTGTGGCATACTGACTCGGTGAGCAAGCACCGTAACAATTTTCATCTAAAGTGCGCATTAGTACAATACAGGCCTTAAGACGAAATTCGCATATCACAAACACAAACGAACATGTTCTTAGATTTATCCGTATAGATCAATAATATTGCTCTCGTCGCCAATAGCTGAAAAAATGCTGGTGCGACGTTAATTGGCATTTCAACAAAAACAAATACGGTATTTCACATTTTTGCTAATCAGCAAAATATCGAGCTTCAGCAACAAATTAAAGCGTTATATCAAATAATAAATCGATAATGAAAATAAAAACATGTTTTTGGATAGAAACAGATAAATAAGGAAAAATTTCCGTTTCCTATTCCTGAATATTCTATTACACATCAACGATAGCGCCCTCTACAACTGCAAGTGTTTCAGGAAAAAAGGTATTTAAGATGCATTGCTTCCCGATTTTACATAAAGCTGCAACTGAAGCTTTAAAGGTGAGTGAAACTGAATTATTACTTAAAGAGATTTGCTTGTGGAAGCGAATAGAAGTTAATTATTTGGCTAAAACTAGAACAAATATCTTAGTTTCAAAATGAAAATTTATATAAAGTTTGATTTTTTTTTATTATTATTTTCTTAAATTATAATGGACCCTATAAAAGTATTTATTTATTTATTTATCTGTTATTTATTGGGGTGGGTAAAATAAGTATTTTATGTTTAAATAAATGTATTTATTGTTTATGGAAAAGTTTATTATTAAAATTGTTGTCTTATACAATTTTTTAAACTTATTTAGTGATAAAATTTATAAAATTACATATGACTCCTATTTATTGTCATATACCATTTTTTAAATGTATTCCAAAAATTCCAAAATGGTATATGACAACAAATATATATATATTGTATCCTTTCATTCAATATGCTTTTTTTATTTCAGAGACAAAATGACTAAGTTGGTAAGTTCTGCTCTCTGACGCTCAATTTTTAGTAGCAATTTTACCATTTCTAATCGTATTATACTATTTCATTTCTTGAAATGGAAGTTCATTAACTTTTTAAAAAATAATAATAATAATAATAATACTGGAAAGTTAACAAAGAAGAACAAGTAAGCTTGATTACTTATCCAGATGGATTGACCCTAAAGAACGATTCCAAGAAAAACTTATTTCAATGACAATATGACAGGATTTATTTCTAATAATAATAATAATAATAATAATAATAATAATAATAATAGTTTATTTATGTGACACATAATTATCTACATTTTAAAATATACAATGATCTTAATATAAAACAAGATTAATATCCAGATACTGTTATGACTTACGAGACACAATAAAACCTCAAAAAACTATAAGAGTTATATAAGATGAAATAAGAAACTGTTTAAAAGAATGCAGAAAACATATACTTATTTCAGGTAAAATTTTCTTCTATTAAAAGATTTGTATAAGAATGTACCTAAAATGGCTGCATTGAGGGACTTGTCATAATATTAAATATTTAAAAACTTATCATCATCACTATAAGAATAAAAACCTCAAATTAAATAAAATGAATAATGTACTAAATAATTTACACTTGCTTTATTGCTTGCTTAATCAGTAATTATTTGAAGTAATTATGTTTTACGCCCCTGTCCAGAGTATTTCACTTGTATCGATGAAGGAAACCAAAGTGCCCACAGAAAATCTCGATATGGAAAACACTAGCATATGCTCGAGTGGGATTCGGCTAATGCATAAGAAAGTAGACAGTGTAGACAGTGAGAGGCGCTGAAAGCTGACATTTTAGACGTCTTGATCAGCTTTGCGCCCATTAATACTTGAAATTAATTACTAGTAGTTAGTATTACTAAGCAAAATCATATTTTAACAGGTGTTTTATGCTGCATTGATGATGATGACATTTTCCGTCAAACTGCAACATGTGTCTGTGAGGTAAGTGTCTAGTCGATAAAAAATTTTAACATTTATCTTCTGTAATTTGATTTTATTCTTATAAATACGCAAGATCCTTGTTCAGCTTTAAGAAACGTTATAAGATAATAACATAAATTTATACTAAAAAATGTTTTAGTGTTAGTACTGTTCAATACATCAAAACACCAAAAGTCTGGTAACCAAATACTCAGGAACAGTGTTATTATTACATGTTTTATCTTTTTTTTTTTACAAATCGATGATAGTTTTTTCCGTTATAATTATTTTTTTTATTTGTATTGATACAAAAAGAGCATCTCAAGTACCTGTTCCAAAGGCGGCCCTGAAGCGTAAGTAAACTAACACTTATTAGTGTCTTAACGAACGATACAAGTAACTGTCTACATGTATACATCAGTAGAAAGTAATAAAGTCTATGATCTATAATACAATTAATAGTTCTTATAGTTTTAACTATACCAAAACAGAAATTTAAAACAAATCAAAAATGTTTATATTAAGAAATCTTATGTTAAAATTGTCGCATGAAGGTTCTAATAAAATATTGCTATTTCACTTTTCTTTTAATCCTGGGGATATTTTTTCTAACAATGAAATTGTACTTAGACGTATATTACAAAAAGTTAGCTTACTTTAAATAAAAAAAAAGAAGATTCGCGATCAAACTTGATTGTTTTAAACAGTTTATATCTTTCATTATGTTTATATGTTTTCATTAAAAGAATTCTAAGTTTAAAGCAAAATACTGAGGCATCTTTTCATTCATTTAATTGTTACATGTGTATACACACATTTCTTAAGTCCTGCGAAAACTTTGATCAGATTCTAGTGTCTACAGAGCTTTAAACCTTTTTGTTCTCTCCGTATATTCGATATTATGGATATAACAATTTAGAATGTTACTTTGTTTAATTTCTAGATATCAACAACCAACTGAAGACGATTATTATAAAGGAAACAGTAACCTCTTTAAAGAATACATCCGGGGAACTTCAAGGTTTAGTTAAAGTATGTGAAGTCAAACTAAACAAAACAGTTGAAAGTTGCAAAAAGTGTTCGAGAGAATTTTGTGCCCGAAACAGGTATGTCGCCAAAATATGATTACGTTTTTTCATTAAACACTTTACATTTGTACAACTTTCGCTTTGATTAAAGGTAGTCCATTTAAATGTATTTTTTTTAAAACTAAACATTAGTTTACGAACCTTTGTCATTTTTTAAAGTAATTTTTTGTCAACTTTTTGGCTAAGGGTAGTTTGAAAATTCAATATTCATAATCAGTAAAGCTAATGCTCATATATTTGATTGCTTTGTTTTATGTAAGTAATATGAAAATTCATTTACTAATGGGAAAAATGTTAACTGATAAGTATTTTATTTCATTAATTATTATGTCCATCCTTTTTAACAGCGTAAGTTATGTGGTACAGAAAACTGAAAATTTACAAATAATTGTAGTACAATTGCTTTTTCTGCCACTAACAATTCAAGTTGTAACTATAAAAGTTCTTGAAGAAAATTTGAAGGATATATGCGATTTGCTGGGGAATGGAGCGAAAGACTTTTTAAATGAGTTTGGCAACGTTGCAAAAGACGTAAGCAATACTCTTCTAAAAGGGGCAGACTCCATTATAAAGCAATCAGTAAAAGGATTAGTTACAGTTTGGGGAAAACCTTGCAAATTTTGCAGAGGATATTGGTAAGGGTTTGACAAAATCATTTGATGATTTAACTAAAGGAGCTGTGCATGTTTCGCAACAAGTGCTCGATGGAATTAAAGATATAGGCTCAGAAGTACAAAAAGCAGCTGAACGCACGATCAAAGAAGCCACAAAGACAATAAGTCACATATCAAATCAAGTTGGAAAGATAGCGTCAGATGCTGGTAAGGCTGTAGCTCATGTTGCAAATGAAGCTGGAAAAGCTGTACATCATGTAGTTCGATCTGTTGGCAGATTTGTTGGACGTAAGTAAATGCATATTTAAAAAGTGCACCAAAAGTTAGTTTTTCTTTATTCTTTCGATAGCTCTCTCTCTCTCTCTCTCTCTCTCTCTCTCTCTCTCTCTCTCTCAAACACACACACACACACACACACACACACACACTTGATTGATTTTGACGTGCAATATGAGCTTATTTCGGAAAGTCATTCTTTATCAGAGACACCAAGGAAAAAATTTATAAGACATAAAAAGCATAAGCGAAACAGCTGAACATTAATTTAAGATTATTTATAAATAATATATATTCTTTTCGGCTAAATCATATATTTTATTATAATGTTGTATATTGAAAAAATTATATATTTTATTATATTGTTATATATTAACGTAAAACAGCTAAACGTAGTCCATTAAATCAAGCTTGAAAATTGGCGATAAAATCGCTAAAACCCCTTTTACATGTTTTAACAAGTTATTTCTTTACATTTTACCAATCATCAAAACTTTCTTGTTCCTTTAGTCTCGATAAATATTGTACAGGTATTTCATTTCAAACACTCTAGGTATATTTCGAGGATGGGGGAAAAGAAGTACAAGAGAGAAACGCCTTCTAAAGGATTGTCAAAAGGTCTGCCCGTCATGTTTGCAGATTGATAGCCCAAGTGCTACCCAAACACTAACAATAGGTACAGAATGGATTTGATTCAGACTGAATATTCAATTTCCTATTCTAATGCAAATATTTTGTAAACAGAATTTTGATTGGACTTCGACCACAGTAAAATCTCTGTTTTACGGTCAGAGTTAATATGTTGCGTGCTATCTACATGTAGGTAACGATTACGTAATGTATTCTAACGCGCCGGTACACGTGCTTTTGTTTACAAAACAAAAATGACGGACTCCGATGATCTCGACGATTCCGTACTGCCAAATTTTGTCATAGAAACGGATTTTGGATTGCATCTGTTATTTCAAACAATAAAATTATTATATCAATAGAATCAAGTGTTTTCTTGATAGATCTATATTTGTAGAGTTATGAGATTGTTCGGTCTACATTAATGATTTAGTGTTAGTGATGCGTCTGTAAATAAAAAATAAACTCTGATCGGAGCAGTGGGAAGTTCTCAATTTAATTGATTTTATAGTATATTTTATTTATTTTGCATTAGAATGTTACCGGTTACCTGGCTCCGCAAGCGTCGTCAGGTAGACCTCAATTTGCGACAGTAAAATCCACGTTTTACGGTAGGAACTCTTCAAATGCAAAACAGTTAATTCCTAACTGTACGTTTGACATTTTTATCCACGATTATTCAAGCAATATTCAAGTGCTTTTTACTTAATTTCTATATTAATTTAAATGTTTTTAGTTAATCTTGATATCAGTTTCTTTCCCAAAAATATTTTATAAGCTAGGACAAGTTATATAAGAAAAAATTATGTCAGGTTTTATTGAAGGTGTTAATTTAATCGGTGACAATTTTAATGTAAAATCATTTGATAATAGAGGCACAGTAATATTGAAAGTAAAAATTGAGTTTTATCACATCACTTGATAAAGAATGCATAGATTTGACATTGAATTAACAAATAATATGTTAATATCAACGGTCAACAACGCCTCTTTCCAGAAAAAGTAAGTAATTGCAGAGTTTTAGGTACAATCATACATACTTGCTGTTTGATTAAGATACAATCGAACATTAGCTTCTTAACGGTAAATATTAATTATATTTAAAACCATCCTATTTTTATGTTTAAGTTTGCGGAGCTGAACATACAAAGAAACAAGATAAGCTAATTAAAAATATAAAGCTGAATCAACGTCTGCTTAATATTACATTAGCTGCTACCAACAACATCGTGAATATGGTAAGTAGACAGTTATTACAGTTTTGAGTATTCTTTAATACAATAAGATGAATAAGTTTCCATCTCAAACCGATTTGCAAAACAAAAAGCTTCTCTTGTTCTATTATAATGATTTTCTTTTTGATCACAAAAGGAAAAAGCTTTAAATCCAATGGAACCTATTAAGAAATGAGTTATGTAAAATGCTTGCTAGACAAGAATGACGAAAAAAGCAAATATCTAAAAATTTCGGTTTAATATTGGAAATATTTGTATAGATCAAGACTATGAACTCGAAAATACACGTTTACATCGTAAGCGATCGATGGCCAAAGTCCTTCAAATTATTTAGTATTTATTAACGACCCCTATATTTACAGTGTGAAATGAAAATTGATATCATAGCGTAACGATGGCATCATAGATTATTACTCAGACATGCATGACCATTTAATCTCAATTTTGTTTTCCTTAGTTTTCTACTTTTTGAAAAATTAAACTAAATTATAGCTTAATTCCCCTGTTTTTTATTATCCAGGTGACGTTTGATCCGACCATGTACAACATAACTACTAGCGGAGTAGTATATTTGGATCCTATCGTGACCTTGAACATCACTGGTACAATATCAAAGTTTCTGAGTAATGAACCGTTTAATCCAATGGTGGTCACTCCTTTTGCAAAGGAAATCATAGATGAAATATCAGAAAAACTTGTGATTTGAAATGTAATAAATGCTTATTAAAACGAGAATGAATTTAAATTTATTTCTATAGCAGGTTGCTGCTTCGAATACTGTTAGATACAAAGTGTGGTGACATTAATGTTGTTAATACACCTTAGTAGGAAACTAGTCGTTAAACCTACGACCTAACCCCTCGCCCGATCTGAAATGTTCTGATCCTGTAGAAATCAATTTAAGTTATTAACGCACTAAATTATTATAACATATCATGTTCTAAAATTTGAAACAAAATTTTTGTATTTCTTTTTTCATAAAAACATATTTTTGATAACTTTATTATCTGCCACAGACCGATTGAGTGTGGAAATTTGTGTCCAGGTTGTACCTCATTGCTCTTTTGGAGAAATTTCATAAAATTACACAAAGAATTGATATGGTCAAAGGATATCCTGTCCTAAAGGTCAAGGCTATGAAGATTTTGTAAAAATATTGCCTTGGTTGTACAACTTCTTGGTGGTTCAGGAACAACACAAGTTATCTCCATGCTCATGATCTTAAACCTTATTCATATTTTATTTGCATTTCCCTTTAAAGAGGCATTAATTAACAGTTTAATAAAGAAAAAATTAATTCTTGTGGTCAAACCTCTTCCTCGCCGCATGTGCACAATAAGTTACTGTTAAAGGAAAGATATTTCTAGCATTTGTTTTATAACAAATAAGTTATTAAGTTTAATTTTCGTAACTAAAACTCTTCATCATTAAAAAGGTAGTAATTCGCAATAACTTTATCTAAAGAGTTTTTTCTGATTATTGTTGCCCCCTTTTTTTTTCTTTCTTTATAAATTTGGCTATAGTGCTCCGACATCCAAGTATAGTTCCTCGCTTGACCCCACGCAGCAATCCAATTCAAGTTACTCCCCTTTGTTTAGATGGCGTTTGATACAAAATGTTTAGATTGGAAAGCAAAGACACATGATATTCTTAATCTACATAATAGACGAAAAGTTCCCTCTGAACAGGTCCATAATAGAATGATAGAATGCTCTTATACTCATCGAAGCTTTAGTTGTAACTAACTAGTTATTTAATCAAGCGTGTAGGCTTTTAAAACTTTAAAATTGTAAAGGTATGTTTTTGGTTCTACAAACTTTTTTCCGGATTTTATATTTCTATTTTGGTTTTAAAATTTTTGACGGCAGCCGAAAAACATTTAGGTTATGCAAGAAACTGACCCACAACTTGCTTGGAGGTTTTTTAACACCCCCGCATAATGAACTGCAAAATAATTATAGTATTTATAAAGAGTATGTGTACTTAAACTCTTTCTTTTTGGGACAATAAAGATTTTATATTTGAATAGATGAAGACTTTGTTTTGTTGAGCTCACTAAAACACATAATCGGACGTTTGAACCAACCAGCGATTAAATTGGTATTTTTACAGATTTGCTAAATACTGACAAGCTTCCATCAAATTTTACAGTGGATTGGTTAAAACATGCGTTTTACCAGACCTATTTACTGATTTAGTAATTAAAATACATTTGAACTAGCCATATAGACTATAATAAAACGTATTCGAATTCAAGTATAGTTCCGTTGCTATGCATTGTCAAGGGCAGATGGTTTCTACACAAAAATCCAATACCAAGTGATAGTGCGCGCGTTTGTATGTGCATGGTTGTGTGCAGTCATCAAACTGACTCAAATGTTTCGTAGTTGTACATAAAATTAAAGTTTGAGGTAAGCCAAATAAAATTTTATTTCGGTAACTAAAACAAGTCTTTGTATACAAATTCATTTAAAGAAAACGATTGTAACGTATACGCCGTGCAACTTGTTGTATAATAATTAAATAGCGAATGACAATTGTAAAAATCATCTAGAATGTATACTTGCGAGCAAGTATATGTCTGCGTATCAGCTCTCTAAAGTGGTTCTCCAAATAGGGATAAAATTCCAAGAAAAAAAGAAAGAACTATCTAGAAAGAACTCTCTGGAACTCCATGGTTTTAACCAGAGCTCTCCGAATTATTCCGAATTCCAAAAACGGTGAGGAAGCGACCTCCCCATGGTCAATCCCTACCAGTTGACAACATTTCAACCTGATCGGATAAGAAACGTAGGAGGAGCTGTCTCTGAAAAAAATATGTCTTGAGTAACAACAATAGTCTACTGATAGGCAGACATAATAATAATAATAATAATAATAATAATAATAATAATAATAATAATAATAATAATAATAATAAAGATTACGAGTAACAACAAGCTGTCTGCTGATACGCAAACATAACTAGCCGAGTTCCATCAGATTAAACAATAACTTTTTTTTAAATCATGAATAACCTTTTAATAACCTTTTAACCAGCCTCACTCTTCGTTACACAAAAAAAACTTTATACAATTAATTACACATATTTTAAAAAATTACCAACTAAATACTTTGATAAATAGAAAAGCTTCCGTTCATTAAAAACGGCATGAATTGTGTCACACATTAAAATGTTAACGTCAACAATCTTTCCTACAAATGCTTTTTTCAAAGTTAAGATTTCTTTTCTTGCTGCTACCGTTAATATGGTTTCTGAGTAGTAAATACAGATGGATATTTTCCGTTTTAAGTATTGTTTTTGTTTTTATCAATGTGGTAATCATTTGAACATATTGAAAAGTTTAAGGTCATAATAAATTAAACAAAACAAACAATACATATATGTAAACACAGTTGGTAACATCGTAAGTGCAAACCCAAATGCCCTGTGCATCGGCGACTTTTGGTAGCCAATGAAGAATATTATCCTCGCTGACAAAAATATAAATACCATAAGTGGAACAACTTGCATGGATTCCGGAGAAAGGTATGTACTCAGCACTAACTGGGCAACAAAATGAAGAATAAATTGTTCCATTGTATTCTGTAAATACCTCTTTGGAACCTCCAGCAGGTGCTCGGCATTACCATGCACCGGATCAATGGCCGCTGTGCTAAATCGTGTATTACCAATTTTCTGTATCCCTATAAATATGGCGAAGATAGATATCGTCTGCCATTTTAGTGCATATACAAGTCTATCAACAGCTGTTTCTAACCTTGGTGATGGTGGTGGTATAAAATAATATCCCAGACAAAATGTTGCTATTCCAGTTACTATTGCCAATTTAACCCTTGAAACCACATATCGTTGTTTCTCAGAGTCCGAAATAGAAGCCTTTTCATCCACTTTCGACATCTTTCTTTTAATTTTGAAAGTATGGTCACTGATAAGTTTACATTAACAAGTACTTATTTAAAGTTCAGTAAATGGGGCTATATCTTATCGGCCTAGTGAAAAAAATAGAACGGTGTAAAATAGAAGGTTACGGTAGAGTTCGTGTTTTACAATTGTGACACGTGACAATTTATGTTTGCTTCATACCCATAAATATGACGTTTAAGCACTAAAATATAAAAATACAATTTATATTTGGGTCACTCAAACCTATTATACTTGTATAAACAATCCCTCCTTTTTAAGTATAAACTGTCTTTTTATTTATATATGCCCGTTTAAACATTTTTATTTATCGTACTGTTGCATTATTTATTTAATGTTCTACAATGATCGAGCATGCTTACAGGTAGATCATTGGTAGTGGACACAATCTGTTTCTGACCGACTGATCGAGTTAAATATTTATTTTTTTCATTCTGTTAGCATTAAAATGAATATGGTTGATTAAAATTTACATTCTCTCAAATATGAATTAATAGGTATCTGAGTTCAAATGTCTTCTGATACTAACACACTTTAAGTCTGGTGGCTGTGTGTAGGGTCAGAATTATTTCTATATCAAAATTCCGGGATTTTCCGATACAAACTAATTTCGGAAGGGTTGTCGCCTCATTTCGTTCACTGAAAATGTGAGTAGAAACGACGAAAAGTTACTAACCTCTCTTGATAGGTAAATGATGTCTTTTAAAATATTTGAATGCTAAAGATTAGACCACGCAATCTTGTTTTGAAACGGAAAGAAGAGGCCGTCAAACATCAGCACTGAAAAAAAGGTGTTCCGAATTCTCAAAACAGTGGCGATAGCATCTTGAAATATATTTTGGTGAGACAAATCATTTTCCTATCGAACGAGGTTATTAACTTTTAAATTCCGCTTCTGAAGTGAAATCAGGCGGTATCCTTTCTTAAACTAGTTTATATCGGAAAATCCCGGGTTTTATACGGACATTAGTCTGACCCTGCATGAGGCCGCAAGGCATAAAGTATGTTAGGTTCATAGGAAATTCGGACTAATAGGTATGTCGTTTCAAATTCTTCAAAGTTAGACAATCTGGAAAAAACCAAATGTGACTATGAACTGTTAAAACTAAAAAACGATCCAATATACCTAGCATTATTGTAATGAAAATTATAAATTTCACCTCGAAAAAATCAATTCTGCATTTTAAACAATGTTTCACTTTTTATATTTATTTGAAAATAGCAACTATCGCTTTAACAGCAAAACTTCTTGAGCATTTTCGAAATATATACTTTATATAAAATACACAACGACACATGCTACATTAAGAACGATTGTATAATTATATGTCTATAATGAAGTCAATGTTAATATAGAACATATGTTGACATTTGTTAATTAAAAAACCTTGTGTTTAAAAAATGTGTTTATAAAAATTGACTTTTTGGCAGATCCTGGATTTGAATGGGAAAAATGTTTTGATGAAAATTGACATTATGTGGACATCGGATTGAATGACACAAAAATACTTAAGAAACATTAAATTTATTTTACAAATGGCGAATCAACATTCGACATGCATTTTATTTATTTATTTATTTATTCATTTATAAATTTACATTTGTTATCAATTTATATATTATATATTAATATTAAATATTATGTATGTTTTCAATTATATATTTATTTATTCATTCATTTACCTTATTGATTATACTATTGCATTTTACGTAAGAAACAAGAAATAAGATAATAAAAATATGAAAATAAATAATACTTAATAAATAAATAGACGTCAATAAAGATTGTTAAAGCATGTAATTGGTGTGTGTGTGTGTGTGTGTGTGTATGTGTGTGTGTGTTAACGGACTTTCATTAGTCTAGTTAACCTCATACATTTCATTCTGCATGGGAATTGTACTTTTCATTATGTCGATATTATCTTGTAGATTAATGGACACCCTAGCGACACAATTACAATTGACTTGTGTATAAATTAAATATCTTCGTTATATTAAGATAAATAGGAATATTTAAAAAAAAAAAAAAAAAACAAAAAACAAATATGATGGAAATCCAGCACAATTACGGAGTCATTTATGGAGATCAATATGATTCATTAATTGAAAAAAGACATTCTGAAAGACCTTTTCACGGACAGGCAACACTATGTCATTGGAATGTGTTGAAATAACAGAAAATAATGTAAACACTACAATAAACGCTGGTTTTATTTGTTTATTGTCGTATAAAACTCATTTCAAACTAACTGCGACAGCTCATCAATGATTTCTGTAGCAAATGGAGTGATTTCTATTGGATTAAAGGGTTCACTGCTAACAAAATCTGATATTGAACCAGTGATGTTCAGTGTTACTATAGGATCCATATAGACTACTCCACCAGAGGTAATGCTGTAAACGGTCGGATCAAAAGTCACCTGTAATAAAATAATATTTATAATTAAGTTACATTAAAATTAATATTTGCTTACTGTGGGTTTTCAACGATACAAAATGTTCGAAAAACTTTTAAACTTTTAAACTTACCAAAATCAAATAACATGATTATGGGAATACAAAGACAATGAAGGGTTTGGAATAACAACTATTCAAAATAAAATGACATGAAATTGATAATGTAGATGCTAATACTTATTACGTTAATAGGGTTTTGTAGAGCTTGTTAAGACTACGAGAACTTTCGACAACGAAGCAAGCTAATAAAAGATAAATTGCTGACTCAGGGATATTGCAAATTTAAGCGTATCAAGACCCTTTTCACGTTTGATGACCGACATCACAATATTGTTGATAAGTATAAAGTCGCTGTATCCAAACTTGCCCTGGATATATTTGATTGTTTGACACTCTAATTCTTCGTGTTTCTTTCATCAGTTTTTGCACGTGACAAGTATAGCTAGCTAGGCAGGAGGTGTTACCCTTCATTTCTCAGGTGCAAAGTTCACGTGTTAGCCGATTTTCAAAGTTTTTACTATGCTTTTTGGATTGTGATAAACCGGTTTGTTTAAGTTTGAATACTACTTACCATATTCACGAAGTTGTCTGTTGCAGCTAGTGTAATATTGAGCAGACGTTGATTTAGCTTAATCTTCCTCATGAGCTCATCTTGTTTCTTTACATGGTCAGATCCGCAAACTGAATTTTTATAAAGAAATATAGTATGAAAATGCAAATAGCAGTCATTTTGCTTCAAATATTAACAATACACGTAAAAGATCAGAAGATTACAAATCTTGCCTTAAAAAGTTACCTTTTTGGTGATAATGAAAGATGTATAGATTTATAAGTAGATGACCTATATTCTATCAAATGATATGACGATGACCACAGCCACATGGCTACTGTGTCTCGTTCATGATATTTGAATTACGTTGACCTAAAATGGCATAGACTGATTGATTGATTTATTGGGAGTTAACGTTCCAATCAAGAATATTTCACTTATACCGAGATGTCACCAGCTATAGGTTAAATGACAGAAATTTTGACCTTTGCAGTGCTTTTAGGACAATGTGAAGGGAGGGTTCTTTAACGTGCCACGCCCTGTCGTGACATGGGGCATTGGTTTTTAAGGTTTCATCCGAAGGACCCCGTGACTTTCATTTCTAAATACCGAGTACTTGGCAAAAGGAAAATGGCATGGATTTTGTATATTTTTGGTAATAATATTTACATATTTTCACGCCAGGCCTTTAAGGATGGTCTTAAAGACATTAATTCTACTTAAAATAGTAAATAAAACTGAAACAAAATAATCAAATTAAAAAGACAGAACAAAAATTTAAAAAAAAGAACTTATCCCAAGTAATTAAATATTTGTCTTTTCCGTATTGCCAAACGTTTGGATTTTCATTATATATATATATATATATATATATATATATATATATATATATATATATATATATATATATATATATATATATATATATATATATATAGATTGGTTCATACTTAATATTCGGTCAATCATAAATACCTTTTCTCAGGGTTTGGGTAGCATCTAAACCATCGAGCTTCATACATGATGGACAGACTTTTTGACATTCCTCCAAGCGACGTCTCTCTCTTGTACTTCTTTTACCCCACCTTCTACTTCTAAACACCCCTATAGTTCAAAATTTACTAATTGTAATACAGATATGTATAAAAAGTATAATTACATATATGATGAACAAGAATAACGGGATGATTTAGACAAGATCTTTCTCAAATTCTATGAGTCCTTTTACGGACTTAAACAAAAGTTAACAAAGTTTTACAAGTTCAAATCATCTGCTACGTTGCCGAATTGGTCGTTATTGGAGATCTTGTAGAGTTTTTTATATAAATTATCCTCTGCACAATTAAAGGGGTCTCGGCGGCCAAGTGGTCAAAAGGCATAGTGCACCTCACTGCCTGGGTTCAATTCCCACTCGGGGTAGATCCTAATGTGAGAAAGTTTGTCAGTTCGCTTGCCTAGTGTCGATGGTTTTTAGAACACCCCAGTTTCCTTCACTATCCCATAACTGACCGCCTTGAAATAATTGAAAGAATCTTTACTGGGGCGTAAACACACACACACACACAGACAAACACACACACACACACTCTCTCTCTCTCTCTCTCTCTCTCTCTCTCTCTCTCTCTCTCTCTCTCTCTCTCTCCAAAAAAGAACACGTATTACTATGTGGTTGTTGCCAGTCAAGCTGAAAAAATCTGATAGTGTGTGTGTGTGTGTGTGTGTGTTTAAAAAGCAAAATTTCAATTAACAAAGAAAAGAAAGCAATTTTGCCAAAAATGTGTTTAGCAAGAACACACAAATAACAATAGAATAAAGTTACATGTATGTATTTTTGTTAAATAGTTTTGTTCAATATGTAAAGACACAAAAAATATATATGATGATACAAGAAATTACATGTACGATATTGTCAAATACCATCATAAAATACATTCAAAATATGGTATATGACAATAGGTTACTGAATGTTGTAAGGACAAAACGATCTCCAGTGTAATGGTGATTCGTACCTCTGGAGAGCAACAACCTAACTATTCCAACAAGATCTGTTGCCTAAAACTGATAGAATTTCTATTTCCTAAAACTTTAAATACTACTCGATGCTTCATAATATTTAATGTACTTACTTCGGGCAAAATGGACCACTCTTCGAACGGTTTTGTGTACTACTTTTACGGCAGCCTTCCCAACATTTTTAGCCAGGTTTCCGACTTTTTTAGTTACTTTACTTACAGCTTTTGCTGCATTTTTTATCGTGCTTTCGGCTGCTTTTTGGACTTTTGAGCCCACATTTTTAATATCGTTTAGCACTTGTTTAGAAATACGAACAGCGCCTTTAGTTACGTCTTTGATTGATTTCTCTAGACCTTTTCCAATATCCTTTGCAAATTTGGCAAGATTTCCCCCAAATTCTACAAGTCCTTTTACTGACTGTTTGATTATGGAATTGGCGCCTTTTAACAGAGCTTTGCTAACATCCTTTGCCACATTGCCAAACTGGCCTATAAACAGTTTGGCCGCATCAGGTCCCAGTAAGATACATATATCCTTCAATTTACTTTCTAGAACTTTTAATGTGATGGCTCCTGTAGTTAGGGGTAGAAATAATAACTGCGTCGCTGTTGTTTGTAAATCCATGTTTTTCTCCTCTATTGCCTGTTGGCTGTTAAGTAAAGTTAAATAATGCAAATGAAAAAATGTTTAATAAAAAAAAAATTTTGAATTGCTGTCATAAAAATTACAGTGACGCGTTAAATTTAAGAAGTATTTCATCTTTTTGTTAACCATTTCAAAAAAAAAAAAAATAATAATAATAATAATAATAATAAAAAATAAAATTAAAAAAATCTCCGTACCGACGTTCTTTCAAGTAGCGAACTTAAGGTTATTTTAAAAAAAAATTTACCAGAAGTTTTTTATTTAAAAAAAATTTTTTTAATTAAAAACAAAAATTAAAAAATAATAATAATAATAATAAAATAAATAAATTGATGGGTAAAAATTTACAGTGACGTTCCGATGACTTACCTTGAAGTGGCACACGATCTCTGCGTACAGCTGTTACAGCTTTCAACCGTTTCATTTAGTTTGACCTCGCACACATGAACTAAATCAGTAAGTTCACGGGTAGTATCATTTAGAGTTGGAATTGTTTCCTTTATAATTATGGTGGTTACTTCATTGTTAATTTCTACAAATACAAATTTTTAAAATTGTTAATTTCAGAATATGGATAAGTTATTTCCATTTTGATATCTTTTATTATATCTATAAAATGAGTTGTTATCTGGCCCCGGTTTCACAATCATTCCTTAACTAAAATTTTCTTTAACTTTAATTGGGCATATTATGGGAATCTCGTTTTGAATTACAAATACACATTTGTGATAAAACAAAATACAGGTGTAACAAGCTTAAACGTAATATTCTAAATGACATCTTAAATTCCTGAATATCTGAATAATTCACCGTGCCAAATTATTCAGATTTCTGATTTTCAAGATTTAAGTTAAGGGAAATCTTAGTTAAGGAATAATTGGAAAACTGGCCCCGGTTTCACAATCATTCCTTAACTAAGATTTTCCTTAACTTAAATCTGGCAAATTTGAAACCTTAATACTATTGTTCATTATTGAAATATTAAATAATTTAAGGGGTCATTTTGAAGATCACTTCCAGCTTGTAACATCTGTATTTAGTTTTATCACAAATGTTTATTTGTAACTCAGAAGGAGATTGCCAAAATTTTTTAAATTTAAGTTAAGGAAAATCTTAGTTAGGGAATGATTGTGAAACCGGGGCCTGGGACCTGGTTTAAGGTTTTCAGTTTTGCAAGGCTTTACTGATATCACTTTATCTATAATGGAAAAATAATAAAAGGTATTTGTTTCATTCAGGACTCTTTTTTTTCTTATAAAATTGGTACTTTAAATTGTATCGCCTTTTTTTTTTTTTTGTTTGTTTATTTTCATTTTGTTTGTTGTGCAATCAGCCTTGAGGACCTTAATTATTGATAACGGTAATTAAGGAGTTGAGAATTATGCAAAATATATCTTTACGTAAAACTTCAAAATTCTGCACATGACACAAGCATAATACCGGCATATTGTAAATCAAAGTAATCAAATTCAATGATGCTTTGCCGAATTTGATACTGTAATGCGCTTTTTGATTTTCGTCAAATTTTATTTTATTTTATTTTAATTATATTTCAATCTACTCACGATGGAGAGTCGGTTTTGGAACGGGTACCTGTGTCGCTCTTTTTGATTCAAAACAACTGAAAAAAGAATTATCACATTTCTCTAAAACATTTCAATTTATAGTAATATGATTATATCTCACTTATAGTAGTGTCATATACCACTTTTTCAATGTATTTTTATGATTAAATTCAAAAAGTGGTATATGACAGTAGAAACTATCTCATTGGTCCATTTCTAGTCATGCGACCTGTTATAACTATTTCTACCAATTACATCCCAGGGTGTGATAACCTTTTAAAATTAATTACTGGCATGTGATAATACTATTATCACACCCGAGATAATCTTTAGAGTAATTACAGCATAAGATAGATAACCCAGTAAGTACCTTGTTCGTTTGGCGAATAAACAATGAATAAAAACTTAATTTTCTTGCAATAAATACATTTAAATTTGAAGTATAGATTTTCTTTCGGTTTAATTAAACAATAATTATCTTCTAGGTACAGTGTATGTGAACATCCAGAATTGTTACACTTCTGAAGGCGACAATTCAGGATGTTCCGATACTTAGAGGCCAATTATATTGTGTTGTTATGTGCTATTTTTGATTTTTATTTTTTATTACTGAAAGTAGAACATGACAATTATTGGCGGGGGTTCCATTGTTTCATGTACAAGCTTCCTAAAGACCAACAACAATATCTAAGCGAAACTGCATAAGCAAGGGGTTTCCTATATTGTGCAAGAAAAAAATGTGACACGCAAGATGGAAAAAATATTTTACATAAAAACATTCTATAAAATGCTTATATAATAATAATAATAATAATAATAATTATATATTATTATTATTATTATTAATTATAATCATCATCATCATAAATAGATAAATAAATAAATAGATAAATAAATAAAAAATAATAATAAATAAAATAAAATAAAACTTATATAAATAATAACTTATCTTTTTGCATGCCAAATATTATGATTAATAGTTCTGGAAAAAAAATAAGTATCAGATTTACTTATACAATAAGAATTCAACATGGCATTATTGAAATCGTTCTTCTAGTCAGTCAGCTATGAAATCTATAATGTGTAAGTGGAAATAAATTCAGACACTCTACCACTTTGGGGGTAGGGTGTTGAACTAAATGCAACAACTTACCCAACAGATGCCTGAAGAAGAAGAATGGTCAATACCACCTTTACTGATGCATGAAACGCCTGTAACAATACGTAAAATAATAAATACGGGAAACCAGTTAGTGCTACCTTTATTAGACATACTTCCGGTTTTGTGTTTTACTAGCAATGACATGCTAATATCCTTTCATGTCAAAGGTTAAGTTGATCATAACTAAATCATATATCATAAATCACAAAAATACATTGTTAAAAATGAAAGTAAATGATATTTATGATTATTATTTTTTATTTCCTCTTTGGTGACTCGGATGAATCATTGCTGATTGGTGGCATTTAGCCACAAATAACATTTGAAACGTCGCTAGAAGCAAATGACGTTGTAGATATGCAAATCGCACGCGACAACGAGAAGTGTGTGTGTCAAGAGAAAAAAATCAGTTTGAAGGTGACTAACAAAAGCAGTTTGTTTATGCTGTTTTTTTTTTTTTTTTACAAAACTTCAAGTACATGTATAAACGAGGTCCAGTCAGAGGTCAACACGTCGGCCACTAAATTGAACCAAATATGATGTTTATATCAAAAGATTTTACCAAGTGATCCGAGAGAGAGAGAGAGAGCACTTACCATCGGAGTCATGTTTGTCTCTGAAAAATTAGAGTAATATTTTATTTGCAATTTGCATAACATTTAAATCCTAGCAGCATTGATCTCAGATACTCTTTAATATCGGCATCATATGCGGGCATATGATAGTGTTTACCAGTTTTCTTCTATGCAAAAAAAAAACTTGTCGTCGGCACTGAGGTGACATGAAAAAATATTTTTATACCGCGTGCTTAGGTGAAAGTTACTGCGTGCTCAAGTGAAGGTTTTCGTGTGCTCATGTGAAACTTATTGCCTGCTCACGCAAAAGCTACCGCGAATTCACGTGAAAGTTATTGTGAGTTCACGTGAAAGCTATCACTTCTGTGTGACATAGTAGCTTTCGTGTGAGCACTCAATAACTTTCACGTGAGCACGCGCTAGTTTTCACATCAGCACGCGCGTTACAGGTACATGCATATATTATATATTGCAATATGAAAGTAAAAGAATCTAAAATCATTAATGAATTTTGTTTTCTTATTATTATTCAAAACCCGATGAATAAAAAACCTACTTCATTGCAAATATCCGATAAGCCTATGTGGTAAATGATGCCAAATTACTAAATGCAATGGGCGTATACTGTTCCTTCAATGGATACCGTTGATGACGTGATAGTAAAAGTTCTGTTCACAATGGACGTTTTGATAAAACATAAATTATATATTTTTTTTAAATTAAGACATTTTAATTATTGACTTGAGCACTTAAAATATAAAAAACTAAAATTATTTTGATTTATGTTCTTATTCGGAGTAACGCGTCAGTATGCACAATGCAGGCACAATGATAATGAATGAACTGCAATTATGAACTGCAATGAAGCAGTTTACATTGATGCGTTGAAAGAAAATAAAAATTATTTCTATTATTTATGTAATGTAAATAAAACTTACCATAGAACTTGATCCGAGTTTATTTCTAAAAATCAGATAAACATTGTTTCTTATATACGGTTATGTTTCCTAATACCGGTAATAGTATTGAAAACACCCAGTGTGAAAAGCATCATTAGCAATGCTTTCGGATTTCCCTATGAGACATTTCTTTTTCACAATGAAGGGGGAAATTTATTTTTTATTTGTTAAAATAAATAACCCGGATCTTATTTGGTCAATTGTTTCTATGAAAATAAGTGTCATTATAATCATAATAATATAGTCTCAAAAAGTTTTTAAATATCCGTGTCCGTGTGGTTTTGCGATCTATAACTGCGGTAGACTCGCAAAGCTGACAAAAACATCCCGGAAACCCAATGGTTGTCTGTACATATTATATTTTACCAAGAAATAAACAATAGACCACTTCAACTGGACATTGCTGTATCCAAAAATAAAATCGATTTGGCCTTTTCTAAGCTGTTGACCGTAAAAATTTGTTTGTTTGATTGAGTTGTTGTTTATATCGCATCAGCAATTTTGCAGCTATTCGCGGCTTGTGATCAAAATAAGAGCATGACAGCTTGTCTACGCAAAGGTGCAACACTAAAACATGGCGACCAAATCTAATTACTAGAAAAGTGCAAAACTTTGTGTCGCATAATAAATAAATAAATAAATAAATAAATAAATAAATAAATAAATGAATAAATAAATAAATAAATAAATAAGCACTGTACACGGCTCGTAATATTACTGCTATAGGTGACGACATTGTTACCACTATTACATACACTTTTAGCAAGAACAAAGTTTGAAAATAAGCTAAATAAAAAAATAAATCTTATAACATCATTTTTGTTAATGTAAAAATCAAAATTATAAAAAAAAGATAGAAAATCGAGAATGTTGACAGAGTGAAAAGGCTAGTTTTAACATTTTATTTGAATTATTCGTTGTGTGGTCACGTATGCTATCTAATACATTTGTACTATTATTAATCGGTCGTGTGTGTTATGTACATGTATGTAGTTGCAGGTTAATTATTGAACTTTCTGTTAGCAATGGTTCTAAAGCAATATATTTTTCCATATGAAAAAATTACTACAATAAATACACACAGAGAGAGAGGGGAGGGAGGTTGTTGGTTGCATTGTTGTTTAACGTCGCATCAGCGATTTTTCAGCTATTCGCGACGACAGCAAGTTTATTTATCTCGATGGATTGATTTTAGAACAAGTTCGTGTATACCGCGCGCTAAAGGTGACTTTTAAAGGTGCTAGGTCAATGAGTGAGTATGCCGCATGCAAGTAAACCAATACCCCATTAACATTATTATAGCACCAGGTGAACAGGTCAATACTGTCTTCTTAATACCAATCACCAGACAAAGAAGCACTATCTCAAAATTTAAGTCTTTTTGTATGATCTGGCGAGGGTTCCAACCCCGACCTTCTGCTCTCGAGGCGGATGCTTCGTCACCGATTCATCGACGAGAGAGAGAGAGAGAGAGAGAGAGAGAGAGAGAGAGAGAGAGAGAGAGAGAGAGAGAGAGAGAGAGAGAGAGAGAATCCGTTTATCATTTCACATTTAACTATGATGTATGGTGATACTAATTAAACGTTCATGAACAATAAACCAGGATGTACACACAGTATTTGGTCTTTTGTGCTAGTAAACGTTTTCATACCTAACGTGTATTGTTAGGTTTTGATGATTTTTTCAGAGAAAAATATTCTTTCTAAATTTACGGTAGAATAAACTCCTCTTTTTGAAATATCTATTTCATTGGTGAATAAACGGATATAGAAGATAAACTAACTCATTCATACTTAGGCCCTTCGACGTTAAATGTATCTATTATTATAGATTTTAATACAATATTCAGAATTGAAATTATTAATATTTTTTATTTTCATGATTTTTATTATTATCAGTATTATTTTTATTATCATCATTCGTTCGTTCATTTCTCATTATACTGAAATGATTTTATTTATAAAGTCGGTCATCTTTGGGCTCTTAATTTTGAAAGTTCAAATCTTACTTTGTCAAATCTTCGTGTGAATCATCACGTTGTTTTTTTGTTTTTGTTTTTTTTTTTTTTTTTTGTTTGTTTTTTTTTTTTTTTTTTTTTGTTTTTTTTTTTTTTTTTTTTTTTTGTTATTTGGTTTTCTCAGACAACCCGGGATTAATTATCTAAAAAGAATTGGAATAATCTTGTAAGTGGAATAAAACACCATAACCCCACTCCACTTTAGTCGGTCACTGCGGAATCTTCCAATGCACACATGGATATATTGGATGATTGTAATGTTGTTTAACGTTGCAGCAGGAATTTTTCAACTTTTTGCAACAAGTAGAAATTTATTATTCTATAAGTTTTAATCAAAGAACTACATGTACTTCGTGTATGCATATGTTCGATTGCGTTTTAAGCTTTAAAGTGCTAGCTCACAGATTCAATTTGACGCAGACAAGACCATCATTTTATAACTCCGGGTGAATCATCCAATACTAAATCTTTTTTTATGCCAACGAGAAATCGGTATCTACCGTTCTAAAGGAAAACGCTCTGAGGTGGCATGTGCTACTTTTGAATTTTTATGAAATAATATATTCAAAAGTAGCACATGACAGAGACAACAAGGTCGTCACATGTACATGTTGTTGAATATCAAAACTAAAATACATGCAGTATTATATGTCTATTTTATAAAAGGAAACTGTAGTGAAGACATGGAAAGATTTTTTTAGCTTGTAAGGGTGTTCAAAAGATCATTTAACCACTGAACAGGGACAAAAATCACAACAGATAATTTCCCACTCATCAAACGATCCTTAATTTTAATTTGAGTCGATGTTCTAGTTTCGGGCGTACACGTATATTACCTGGTTCACCTTTAGTGTCAGAGGGGCCTCAGTGGCTTAAGTAGTGGTGCGCTTACAAAAACCAGTGCCTCTAACCGGTTAGAATTCCGCCCGGGCAGATCCTAATGTGGGAAAGTTTGTCAGTTTGTTCGCCGAAGGTCGGTGGTTTTCTCTGGGCACTCTAGTTTCCTCTAACAACTTAGAATTGACACTTCGGTATAAGGGAAGAAATCTTGGCTGGGGATGAAAACACCATTTATTCTACTCTTCCATTTAGTGCCAAAATAGTGTTCACATATTTCAATTCCTTGTTACTTGTTTAAGAAATGTAGCGACATGTGGCATATAGCCATATTGGTCACAAGAAAATAACCATATGTCATTGTAAACTGACCTTTTAACATAGTTGACAAATGACCATATAAGCTCTAAGATCTAGTCCCAGTTTCCATATCATTCACTCAATTGAGGGTTCACTTAACTCAAATTCGGAAATATTTCAAAATCAATTTTTAAGACATTACACGAGAGAAAATGGGAATATTTGAGTTGAGTGTACACTCAATTGAGTAAATGATTTTTGAAACTGGGGCCTGAACAATTTGATTAAGGTTATGATATTCCAGAATCCTAAATTTTGTATACAATGCAATGTATTATATATTATTATTGATGAATAAAATATTGTTTATACAAATGTTATGCTACCTTGATGGACCATGAAGATAATTTGTGTGAAGAAAGTAGGTATGGCCAAGACAACTTTCAACCATAAACCTTATGACCTTGACCTTTAAGATATGACATTGAATCAAAGTTATAAAACATCATTAAACTGTGTAGATTATAAAATTCTTCGAGATGAGACTTGGTACACAGTCTGGACAAAGAAATTCATTTATCCTACAGAATTAATCAGCAAGAGCATAAATATAGAAACATGCAGTCAAATAGCATGCACTTAACAAAAACCAAAAGCACCACCAACATAGAACGAAAGAATATAAACTTGTTGTCATATATTTCATAAACAAGAGGCCCATGGGCCTTAACGCTCACATGGTGATATTTCCAAAATTGTTTGCAAAGTGCAATAGACAATACATTAATTACAGAAAGTTTCCAAGTTTTCTCAAGTTTAGAACTGCCACAATCAAAAATATCTAGTCAAATTTTATTTATAAAGAGCTAATATCAAATAGTAACTATAGTACAATAAATAATTTCCAAATCATTAACCATTTCTCTATACTTATGAAACTATGAATCATATATCAAATTGATCACCATGACAATACCTACGATATTCTAATATACATGCCTAAACAAATGGTTAATTTCTTTCAAGCTAATTAACTATAAAAATTTCAGTCTTCTTATGCAGCTATGACCTTGAACTTTGAACCAATGACCTTGAACCATATATTAAATTGATTGCCATTTCAATCTCTACAATATTCTAATTCACATGCCTGTACAAAAAATTAATAGTTTTCTAGCTAATTCAAAATTTTAATATTTTCAAGCAAAAAATATTATTTCAGATGTAACAGCTCCTACGTTATTAACATATGGTTACGAAACTTGTTAACTTGTTAGACTTCATCATTCTGACCATTTCTGCAATGTATTGTTTTAATCTATCTTGTTTAGTTTGCAAGAAAATAGCCTAAAAGTGCAAAAATCACAAACAAGGTCATGACCCAATTTTGAAGGTCACTTAAAGAAAAAAAACAAAACTTCAAACCCCATGTCAATATCTGTTGAAATAGTCAGTTTATAACCATTTGAAACTATTTTACGATATTTTCAAAGTTAAAGTTAAATTTTTTAGCCGAATTTCATGATTTGTAAAAACTAAATAGTTAAGACTCTAGAGAAGCTGAAAATCAAATCTGTTTTTGTTTAGTATATTTGGTTTCAGCAAAGAAGATTTTTTAAGTCTTTTTTTAAATGTAGGTCACAGTGACCTACCTTCTATAGCTACAGCAACTAAAAGTATAAATTTGAAAAGCACCCTGGAAATAACCCTTCATGTGAAGTTTGACCAATAATGGCCCGGTAGTTTCTGAGGAGATGTCCAAAATGTGAATTATAGATGCACACACACACACATACACGCTGCACCATGCCATAAGCTTACATGGCCTATAGGCCAGGTAAGCTAAAAAAAAAAAGCCATATATCTAAACTAAACTGAAATACTTTTTATTGTTAAAGCATTGCTTACAACTGTAATGTAAAAAACGGTAGAAAAACATCAATATCTAAACTATATATAACAACTTCTATTTTCCTACACACTAAAAAGTAATGGGCTTCATCACTCACTTAAATATCTAAGGTCTAGCTACTACTATTGTATAATCATCTGAGATGATTTTATTAAGTAACACAGCTTTCTCTACAATTCCCCATATTGGGCCCTACTATCAAGGTCATTGCAAATTAAATTCCATATGCTTAAAGAAGCATCTTAAGTCTTTAATTATTAAGTACTCATTGGAAATGATTGTTAAATAATTTAAAGAGGACCTTTCATAGTTTTCTTAACCATGTCCCATTTACAAATTACTTGCCCTAAGGGTGCTTGCTACAATAACAAAACAAAAACTCCAGGGATGCAATACAGTTTTCACCTATTTTTTTTCATTCCTTCAGAGTTTTTAAAATTAATGACTTTATTTCTTGCTTTAATACATACATATCTGAAGGTCCCTGAAGGGATGACAATGTCAGCTAAAACTGTAAACTGTATCTTAGGAATGTGTGTGTGTGTGTGTGTGTGTGTGTGTGTGTGTGTGTGTGTGTGATCTGTTCTATTTAAACTTATTAGATTTTTTTAAATAGTCTATAAGATCCCTTTACAGTTTTTCATTTAGTGTGTGCAATCCAATTTTTTTCAAAGAAATTAAATACTATTTATCTACAGAATGCACATCTATAAAAGTAAGGTCTTGCTATTAGAGATCTTAGGGTCCATCTACAGTTTTCTCCATCAGGGTCCAATTTTACAAATACATGTATTACCATGACAACAGACTTCTTGTCCTAATTGTGCTATACCTAATGCATCAACAATTACAGGTCTAAATATTAAAGGCTTATTTGAAATGATTTTTAAAATTAATTTTTAAGACTCTTCTACACATTCCTCATTTGGAGCAATTTTATAAAATCGTGCTATAAAAATGCAAGAAATATCAAAAGTCTAGCAATATACACTTTTAACAGGAGCTTTTCAAGCTTTTCAATATTTCCGTCTTTTAATAGAATCCAAGGGGGCATCATGTTTTATTTGTCTTCAAAGTTCTTCACTTTTACATAATTAATGCCAGTATAAAATTTTGCCCAGAACATTAATAGATGATAATAAAAAAAAAGTTTGCAAGATTACTTACAAATAGCTCTTGATACAATGTACAAATTATAACATAATAATAACTCATCTGATCCTCTGGATAAGATGAGCTTAAAAATACAAATTTACAATATACATGTACATTTTATAAATAGCCAAAGCCTAATACAAACATAAATGCTATTCTGATGATTATTATATTTTCAGGTTTATTTTGCTATACATGTATTTAGATATAAAAAAAATTAAACAAAGTCATTTATTCAAGGTATAATTTCTGATTTCAATTATCAAACTAAGGTATAATTTTTTATTTCAATTATCAAACTAAGTAGTTGACCATGTATCATGAAGAACACAATTTTCCTCACTGGACATGAAATTTGACTTTTCCCAGTATAATAAAAAACATTCATTCATTTCCATGTTCAAATCACATTTTCAAGAATAAATGAAAAGAAAAAAGAAAAAAAAAAAAAAAAAACAAAAACCCCTGAGTAAACTAGAAACCTATCTAATTTTAACTATTATGTATTTCACTGAACAAGCATTTAAATATGTTAATTATATTAATACTTTTCTATAAACTACTTTTCTATTATAAAGAAAATCTTCATTAAAAATAATAATAAAAATAATAATAACAAGAGATGTTTGTGAAACACTTATGCCCCCCCCCCCTTCTTGGACAGACATTATAGGGTACACAAGCTTTTATTATGGGCAGTGTACATGGAAATGAAATTGACCTTTTAAACTTAAAATCAATAGGGGTCATCTACCAGTACTATCTGAGATGCATAAATCTATCAAGTATGATGTGTCTAAGCTAAAAAAAATTTTGAACTATAGGTTGCACAAACATATAGACCTTTAGACAGGTTTGACTGTACTTCTAAATTATAAATTATTATCAATATAACCATATTCAACAAACCTGATTATATATGTTATATCAGTAAATAATTTGATCAACCTTTGTATAGATAATAAACAAAAAGCAAATAATTGGATTCTTTCTAGGTCCAAGGGGGATAACTGTGTCAAAAATTGCTCAATCGTACCCAAAACAGAACTTGACCTAGATATTGTATTGCTAAATCTGCATACCAAATTACATTTTAGTATGTGCAACCTCTGCAAAGAAAATGAACGGAAACTGTTGGACCGACAGACAGACAGCAGCGAAGCAATATGCCCTCCCTTCTTTGAAAGGGGGGGGGGGCATAATAATAATACCAGTAAATACTATAAAATACTATCTGAGAAAACTACTACTTTGTCTATTATGAAGAAAATCTTCTTTCCAGGAAGTTTTCGAAAACAACTTATACTGAAAACATATTCTCAATATTTTTGTTAACTACAGAAATGTCAGTAAAATACTTATTGAAACACTATTTGATGTAAATTTGACGTATTGGTATTGTCTACAACAAAGAAATGATATAACAGTTTTAACTACTTTTCTTTTAGATATAAACCCCTGTGTTTTGTGAGACTAAAGGCAGATTGAATTTCAGAAGTTTCATTTTTTACTAGAAAGTATCACAATGGACTTGGGTAAATATACAAAACTCATTTTTTAGGAAACTGATATAGTTTGAGAAGAAACAAAATCTTGAAATTGACTGAATGGCCCATAAGTATGATTTTTGCCAGACTTGTCACAAATGATACTCTCATTTTTAGCTACAATATCAATATTACTATTAAGCTTTAAATCTCAGGCAATTACAATCATACAACATTAAAAACACTAACCAGAGAAGTCACTTTCATAGTTACATACACAAACACAATACACACTGGCCAATATATGTTAATGAATATATAATAAAACAAAATGTATAGAATCAAGTAAAATGACTGACATGATAAAACACTGCCATCCATAAATAACTACATAAGGCAGTGTTGGCCGAGTAGTTTTAAACACAAGCTTATGGATCCAATGCCTTTTATGACCTAGGTTCAATCCCGACATGGGCAAATCCTAGTGTGAGAAAGTTTAATTGCTGATGATAGATTTTTCTCCAGACCCTCAAGTTTTGATATAAGTGAAAGAGTCTTGACTAGGTATGTAAACACCAATAATTAAACCTAATCCATATCATAACTTAAGGAACTAAAAGTATGAGTTGTTTTTCTTAGGAAAAAAAAAAAAAAGATCTTGGGATGGTTTTTGAAATTTTATGGAAAAAAATAGAAAAATTTTTGAAAAAATATTTCATAAGATAACAAGAGGCCCATGGGCCTTAACGCTCACCTGAGGATATGGCCGACCTGAGGATATATCCAAAATCAATTGCAAAAATACATAAAATATTCTTATATACATGCCTGCAAAAAAAGTTAATAGTTTTCAAGATAATTAATAATTTGAGTCTTTTTATGCATCTATGACCTTGACCTTTAATCATAAGACCTTGAATCTTATATCAGAATAACCACCATATCAATTCCTACAATATTCGAATATACATGCCATACAAAAAGTTAATAGTTTCCAAGGTAATAAACAATTTCAGTCTTTTTATGCACCCATGACCTTTGAATGTATGACCTTGAGCCATATATCAAAATGTTCGTCATGTCAATACCTACAATATTCTAAAATACATGCCTTTACAAAAAGTTTATAGTTTTCAAGCTAACGCACAATTTTAGTTTTTTTTTTAGCAAAAAATAAGATTTCAGGGGCATCAACTCCTACATGCATTATCATACAGTTACGAAACTTTGTACCTTTTTACATTTTGTCCTGCTGAACATTTTAACAATGTTTTAATATTATATATCTCTTATAATTTGGAAGAAAATAGCCCAAATCTGCACAAATTACAAACTAGGTCATAACCTTGAACTTTGACCTTGACCCCATTTTGAAGGTTATTTCAAGAAAAAGTCAAAACTGAAAACCCCATGTCAATATCTATTCATATAGTCAAGTTATAATAATTTGAAGCCATTTTACGAAATTTTTAAAATTAAACGCAAAAACGCGTAACCTATTTTTCAGCCGAATTTCTCGATTTGTACAAACTATATACTTAAGACTCTAGAGTAGCTGAAAATCAAATCAGTTTTTGTCTACCACTTTTGGTTTCAGAGAAGATTTTTTAAGTTTTTTTTCAAATGTAGGTCACAGTGACCTACTTTCTATAGCTATGGCAACCAAAAGTATAAAGTTGAAAAGTGCCCTCCCAATAACCCTTCCTGTGAAGTTTGATTAATATTGGCCTGGTAGTTTCTGAGGAGTTGTCGAAAATGTGAGTTACAGACGCACACACGCACACATGGATATACAGACACACGCTGCGCCATGCCATAAGCTCACATGGCCTATAGGCCAGGTGATATAAAAACACTGTTTTAATTAAAAATCTCTCAGCTATAGCAGAGCGATGTTTTCAATGATTTAATATTCTGAAATTCTTTAGTCTATAATGATATTACCAGTCTAAAACATGTAAAATAGTTTGTGGACAGCAGTGCAAGATGTAATTTCCAAATAATTAATATCAACATTTTGCATATATAGTTACAATGTTTAAAAGATTATTAGTCTTATTGCTCTTTAAACATGTATAAAAATACTGATTGCAAAGAAACCCTGACATTCTATCACTAATTAAGTAAATTCACACACACACACACAAACACACACACACACACACACACACACACACACCTTAAAGCTGCATTAAGTTTTCCTAGAAAAAAAGTGCTGATCTACTTAATGATATTCATAATGATCAGTGTTACATTTGGCTCAATGATAAAAGCTTGAATAAAAAAATATAGAAACAGCAGTAATTTACAAGCAAGATGTAGACCTGTGGGATCTAATTTTAGAACATGGTTATGTCATAAAAACCATGTCATGTAAACACAACTTACAAAATGATGAAATATGATAAACTAAACAAAGAATTTCATTAAATTTGTCATTTGTGACTTTGTAAGGGATAAATAACACCTTTTTGAATACGTTTGGATATTAATGATGGACAATTAATGTAATTTGTCAGGTTTACCCTTTGATTCATTCCAGTCTCTGTACATCAGTGGGAATGCTCCAAACTAATAATAATCATCGTTAAAAATGTGATCAACATGTTAGAGGATTCCATTTATTTACAGCCTATAGGAATGAAATTTTAGAAAATGAATCTCAAGGATCATGATTAGAAGTAATTTTTGTTAAAAAAATATATTTAAAAAAAATAAATAAATAAATAAATAAAATCAGAAAATTGAAAAACCTATTGCAGCCAGCTTTAATTAATATCTGTAAAAACTAAAATATTATCTGAATTCTATTTTTTTTTCTCTGTTTAAGTTTTCAGACCTACCAGTATTCAAAATTTTCAAAGCAAAGAAGGGAAACTGGTAAGCATAAATCAAGTTTATTATATCAAACTCTACAGAAAATTAGCTGTAACACATTATACACATATTTTTCTGGTCAAATTTACTCCCAACACTGTATAGAGAAATGACAATCTGTAAGACCAGTTTGGTTTTTGTAAGATGCCAAGATTCTTAACATAAAGAGGTGGTCAAGTTCAAGGAAACTAGTACCCGAAAAAAAAAAAAAAATCCCACCAACTTTTGGCAAGCAAACTGACAAGCCTTGTCACGCTAGGATCTGCACTAGGTGGTGAGAGTCAGTGTGTGATCAGTAAATGATGCTTCAGATCACACAGCCACCATGGTCCCTATAGACTAACTTGAGTTACAATACATCATGTCAAAGATCTTAGGTTCACAGTAAAAAATGCTACCCATAACTGATTTTAAATAAATCCTTAACTTAACCCAACCTAATACTCAAAACATGATATTTCAATTTTTGGCTAATATGGAGCTTAAATTATGAATAAATAGCAAAAAACAAAAATGTACATTATCTACATTCTAATATCTTAGTCAAATTTTAAGCAGCAAAAAGGTCTTAAAATAAAAACCTAACAAACATGGTTTAAAGACACATATACTATAATCAGTGAAGTGGCAAAACTTTAAAGTGTGTTGTACAAAGATTTAAATATCAAGTATGTGTATCAATCAAACATACAGAAGGTCGTGACTAATGATATGACTTGACTAGTTTACAACAAAACTGTCACCATTTCTCTCTCTCTCTCTCTCTTTCTCTCTCTCTGTACATCTGTACAGCATACCAAATAGAAATAAGGGTTTTATTGGACATAAAATTTTTTGATAAAAAAAAAAAAAAACAAAACAAAACTGTCACCATTTCTCTCTCTCTCTCTCTCTCTCTCTCTCTCTCTCTCTCTCTCTCTCTCTCTCTCTCTGTACATCTGTACAGCATACCAAATAGAAATAAGGGTTTTATTGGACATAAAATTTTTGATCAAAAAAAAAAAAAAAAAAAAAAAAACAAAAACAAAAAAAAAAATATGTTGAGAAAATAAACATAAATTTTATCAAAGAAACAAAATCTACAATATATATACAAAATAACTACTTAAAACATCTAGCTCATATCATGTACATATATTAAGTACAAATATACCAAAATGAGGTAACAAATATACAAAAATACCTATACAAAATGTCATATATTATCTTTTTATACAAAATAGCTACCATATTTCAGCATTATATATTGGTTAAATAAGAGAATAAGTTAATGTACAAAATGACATTGTTCAAATTTGCATTCCAATGACAAGGTAAATGGATTTAACCTGATTTACAAGCAAATTTGAGCAGTCTTTTGATAGCCAACCCCTCCCCCTCCCCACCCCATCCTAACATCAACTATAGGGTCAAATTGAAAATCTAACCTCATTAACTACTACATGTAAATTTGATATGTAATAAATCATATATATTTTTTTAAAGAAATAATAAACCAACATTTCTAACATCCAGTCGATATTGAAAAGAAGGACCAATCTGGCCCATTGACAGTAACTTTTTTAGGCCTATATTTATATTTGGGGCCAATGGCCCAAGGGCCCCTTGTAGATTGAATACTTTAAAATTCCATCCAAAGCAGAGTTATCTTTGGGCATCACCAATTGCGGATTTTAAAAATTTTGGCGACAAGATTTGACATCTGGCAATTATTTTGGCAACTTAAAAGTTCATGTTATTTGAAATTAAAGATACAAATAGGTGGGGTTTGGCACCATGACAAATTGTTGTCAAAATAAGACCTCTGTTTAAATTATAAGTGACACAATATTTGGAGCCAGAGCTAACCCTGCAATGATGTGGAAGTTATGGTCATACAGCTGAATAGAGCAATTCCTACATATCCCCAAAATTTTACTGGATGTATAATATTCACATTTAGAGCTGTTCCAATATTTTAACCAGTTATTCAGAGTGTAAGTGTGTAAGTTTAAGTGTGTGTGTAAAATAAGATTTACAGCAACAGTATGTTTCTTTAATGATTATAATTTGTTCCTTAATGATTATGATTTCTTTATAAATTTAGATTGTCTAGATAGGCTTTCAGCTTCATTTGGTCTTTTGAGAGCTTTGCGTGCTGGAGATGTGGCCTGAGATGTCGGGATGAAACGAGGTGATGATCTTCCTGACTTATTTCTCTCTACACTTGGAGAAGATTTAACTGGTGTTGATTGCTTTGATCCATGAGGAGATGATGACAATTTGCGTGGGCTTTTCCGCGAATTTTCCATTGATGACTTTAGACTCTGGCCTCCAACAGCAGAATATACACCATCTGTATCATCATCATCATCATTGTCATCATCCAAAGACGATGTAGAGGAGCTTTCATGAATGATAGATCCATTAGTGCCAGATCCGGTGGATGCCATTTTGTCATGTTGCTTCTGATTTGAAACAAGGCCCGACCCTGGATGTAAATTAAAATTATAGATACAAATAAATAAAGTTTAAAAATTTATATGAGAGGATGACACTTATGCCTGGGAACTTCTTCATACAGAACAGCAAGAAGCTAAGCACATGGTTACTTTGTATAGATCAGGAATTGAGCAATATTTGTGATGCATGCTTGAAAAAATTAAATGCAGCTTTTAAAACTTCAATGTCAAGTAAACTGCAATTAAAATTTATAAAAGTATAATAATTCACTGGTAATACCATACTGAAATACTGAAGATCAATCTACAACTTTGAACTAAAGTGAACACAGCTTCATTATTTTTTTTTAAAATTGATATTGTATGGATTAAAAAAAAGATGTGTGTGTATGTGTGTGTGTGTGCCTTCATGTGTAAATGTATACTAGTATGTATGTGCATGCATGCATGCATGTGTGCTTAATGTATATATGTATGTGTCAGTGTGCATGCATGTGTACATGTGTAAATCAGGCCTTTACAAACGCCGATTTTTGGCAAAAAATGCCGATTCAAACTTAAAAAAGCCAATTGAAAAATTTCCAAATCGGCCTGTTTTACCCATAATACCCTTTGCCGATCGTTGGGAGGATTTGAGGTACCCTTTGCCTACCGCCGATTGACCTTACCGGCGATTGTGGAGCCCTGGTGTAAATGTATGTGTATGCATGCATGTGTGCCTAAATGTTAATATGTATGTGTCAGTGTGCATATGTGTGTGTTCCTACATGTACATATATTTGCATATGTGCATGCACACTAGTTTAAGTTACTGGTACCTGAAGCAATAGGTTGACATTTAATCTCTATAACAGCACATGTAATTCTTTTCTGGTCTGGTTGGAAAGCAGTATATACTGTTAAATCTGGGTTTTGTCTCCTGATGTCAGCTGGAACAATATCATCTATTGTTTTAAATTCACTTCCAGTTACATCCATCACGATGAAATGGTTCTTCTTCCTCATCTTGTTGTCCGATGTCATATGCTTTATAACTTTTTGACATAAACCTTTATAATTCACTAAGCTGGAATCAACATTCCTAATACAAACCACATTGTTGGATATTTTGATTTTTCTCTTTGTTTCACACATTTTAAGTTTCTTTTCCAGATTGAAGACAACACTCTCTTCGTTAGATTTTTCATTTTTTGTCTGGCCTCCCTTTGCCCAAGAATCTGCCAGCAAATACTGACATTCTGGTACACCAGATAGATGGAAGCTGTCAGATACCGAGTTCAAAATCAGCTTTTGTAGCATTTCATATTCCATATTAGGATTTGTCTCCCCTTTGCCTTTAAAAACTACACCACTAGACAATCTATATGCTGTCTCCGAACATAGTTCAGAAAAATGTGAACGCATTTTACTTTTGTTATCAAAGATATTATTGACCGCAAGGACAAAGGCCTTTGTGTCTGGGCTACATTTGGGATATATAAGCTTCCCAACACTGTACTCACAAATCTTTGAAGCTTCAGTCAAACCCTTTTCTATAGAATCAAAGAGTTCTTTCGCCATGATCTTTAAATACTGCTGATCGAGCTTAGATTCTAAGTTCAACACATAATTATAATTATGTAGATGAGTCCTCATCTTCTCATTGTCCAGCAGCAATGTTATTACTTTAACAAAATCTTTTTCTCTGAAAACAAAGAGAATTGAAAAAATACAATTTGAAAAAAAAAAGATTTACCTTTGAATATACACTTACATATTACCATTTACAAGAAGCCAAAAATAATAAGCATGTTTAATTGTTGCCTTGGGGTGGGGGGGGGGGAACAGGAGACTTGAGATGAAGGCATGTTTCCTGTTGCCTGGGGGTGGGGGAACAGGAGACTAGAGATGTAGGAATATATTTGTTTATCTTAACTTTTCATATTTGTTTGAAAAAAAAATTAACAACTTAGCAGTGATTGTTTAAAATACTAAAAAATTAAGCCTAAAAATTAAGTTCGTAGAATTTATTTTCTCTGCTTAATTAAATCTGCTTTCAAAAGTATTATAGTTTAAAATTGGATAAATAGTGTTTTGTGACTAAGTCCTCCTTCTTTTATTTATACCAAGGAGGTAGATTCTGATACTGAGGTGGAAACCCTATAACCTAGAGAATACCACTGACCTTTGGAAAGTGATGTAACACACTTTTCCAGAATAGGACAAGTCTAAATGGGAGTCAGAACTAGGAAATGAGAGGCTGTGATTCTTAGTACATGTAGTTACAATCACAAAGATTCTATCAAATTTGAAAATTCATTTTATTTGTGCAGTTAGCAGTTTCAGGAATAAAACTATAGGCTGGTAAAATGAGGTTGATGAGCCTTAAGCGGCTTGCCACCAAAAATTGGAATAGTTACAAAGTTATCTCAAAAAGCTGGTTTAGTACATGTAATATAAACTTGAAAAACAGAGGCCTAGTAGCTTAACTTGACTCTCTCTCTCTCTCTCTCTCTGTATGTTAAATGTCCTATTAAAAATGTAAATAAATATAACTAGAGCATATGTATCTCAAACATATATATATATATATATATATATTTATATATCTAGAACTCAATGACATTAACAATGAAATCAACCATCATGTCAGGGTGAAAATGAATCTACATTCGACAATATTTTTAATAATTTATTTTTTAATTCAATAAGTGTCTTACTTTAACATGGTAATCAGATCTGATATAAGATGTGGAACTTTCTTCTCAAAATCTGGTATCCCTGAAGAATTGAACAATGAGGACCATAATATACAGTTTTCTGCTCTAATGCCAAAGGTTTTCATACTAGTGGCAATTTCCTGCTTCAGTGCATCATGTTTGGATTTATCCAATTTATCCGCAATAATCAAGGCAAAATCTGAAAAACAGTCATAAAGGTTACATAAATGGACATACATTGTATTATCAACAATATTTTCCTCTGTGTGTGTGTGTGTGCACTCGTGCATGCACGTGTGTGTGAGGCAAGCATGTATATGCATGCCAAGCAGTCAAATAAAGTGTTGCTCATCTGAACAGCTAGACTGCCATGTAGAGTCAGAAAATTATTACCGGGTAGTTTATGGAAATTTATTTTATAATTATGATTGCAATACGAAATAACACAATCATTGAATTAACTGGTGAATTAAAAATAAATAAATAAATAATAAATCTAGCCTCTTTTGTCTAACAATCTAATTTAACAAACAAATTAAACAATTGCTATCAGCATACATGTAGCCAATAGCTAATAATTATGATAGAACAGAATCCATTAATTGCCATCAAAACATGTACAATAGCACATATGTAGCTTGTATGCCTGATAAATTTTTATAACACAGTCACTCTTATATCTTTGTACAAACAAGTTAAAAATCAGGAGGAAAGATAGTTAATTGATTGATTGATTGTATGGGGTTTTATGTTCAAGTCAAGAATATTTCACTTATACCGAGACGTCACTAGCTATAGCTGAAGTGGGCGAAATTTTTTCCTTTGCAGTATGCTCAGGGCACTGTACAGGGAGGGTTCTTTAGAGTGCCATGCATACTGTGACATAGAGCATCAGTTTTTAAGGTCTCTTCTAAAGGACCTGTGGTTTTCATTTCTAAATTATGAATGCTTGGCAAAATAACAGTCACTCCCTATTTTCAAGTCTTGGTCAGACCTGGTTGAGGTATGAACCCTGACTCCTTAAAAATGGAGGGAGCACTCTACCTACTAAGCTATCACAGTGGTACAGGACCAAAGAAAGAAAACAACTTACTAGGATAGCTTTTATTAGCAACAGTGATGCTATCTGTGTCTGTCTCCGAGCTGGATGCTGAATCATTATGTTGATCTTTCATGTTGAGGACTCTTTTTGGTAATAATGGTGATTCAGAAGAACTTATTTTCTGTTTATTTTTGCTTAATGATAAGGATTTGTTTTTTCCTTCTTGTAATTTACCATTGAAGAGTGCTTTGCTTATTGTCATAGATTTGGCAGTTTGAGATTTTTTCTTATTGGTGAGTTTTGAATCACTACTACTTTCCTTAATAGTTTTCCCGGCCTTCTTGACTTCTATGTTGGTACTTTCGGAGTTATCCCCATTTAGTTTCACAACTTGAGGAACCACCGGAGTTGATGAAACAACTTTATCAAACTTGTCAGCACTACTAACCAATACTGAATCCCCTTCTCCATTATGATGATCAATATATGACACATCCTTAAATGGCGTAAAACCCTGATTGTCAAACTGCTTTTCCGACAAGAAACTTTTGTTGTCTGGGCTTCCTATAGTATACAGTGATATGTTTTCTGTATTTGATTCCAGTTTAAGATTTTTATTTGGACTAATTTCTTCTTTGTCTTTGTTGGCATCATTATCTATATCATTAGAACCGCTGTTGTCAGATTTGCTGTCTTCATCTTGGTCTGACCCAGTCTCATCAGAATTATCACCCTTGTCTTTGGGTGCAACAAAATCATCTAAAATTTAATAACACTGATTTAAATACAACTAACCAGAAAAAATATCAATAACATGCAATACAGTTATGCTCAGTAAAGATCATCATGATATATCTTATTATAAAGATTGACAATTGGATCTAAAATAAAATACACAATGATCTGTTTTACCCATAAAAATATTTGCCAAATTGGTTTCATTATGTTTCTCAAGCATTATTGAAGACAAAATCAGACAGACACAAAGACAAAGGCCATCGCTGTAACATAATACATCTCGCATTTTAAGTGTGGAAATATTTACACTGTAAAAACAGTCCATCATCATCAAAATTCAGATTTCAATTTTAGAGAATGTATTTAAATCCATGCAATTTACAGACATACTGTAATATCACAAATATTTGTAGAGGATTAAATTTCACAATTTTTGTGAATTAGTGAAAACCACAAAATTTAATGTCAATAAAAACTTTTTAAGTTACCATGGCCTTATAAGGGACTTATTTTCATGTCACTGAATTCCTTGAAATTGTATTCCATCAGATTTTTTTATAATTGCAAAACCACACAATTTTAAACCAATGAACAATAATGATTTACAGTTTATCATTGTAGATATTTATATTATATTCTTAAAAACCTTCAACTGAGAACAGAAGAGTTTTCTCCCTTTATATATAGTGCTAAAGATATTTTTATTACAAGTATCTAGGAATTTACCTATCAAGGATTTTTTGTATTGTACAGGCCTTAAAAGTAGCCTTTAATGATTAGCATACCTTTATTTTCCTTAAACTGTTCCCTGTGTGCTTCTCCACAGAATACTCTGAAAAACATCATACCTTGCTCATTATATTCACAAGTTCATTGTTTACATAAAGTAAAACTGTACATAAAAATACTTGATAACTATGGTATAATAAGGAAATCTTTACCCAGTATCATCACATTTCTGCAAGGTCCCTAAATTAATAAAAAGAAATTTAGTTTGCAAATTTTTATGGATTTTATTTCATAAAAAGAAAAAAAAAAAAAAAAAATCAAATATTTATCTATATAATTGTATTGCCTTTAGATTTTTAAGGAGTGAAACCATTGTAAGACCAAAATAAATATTTATAAACAACTATTTAAAACAGATTAATTTACATTGTTAGCTTTTCTAAAATAAAAAGGCATGTAGTTTTTTTTTTTTTTTTTTTAAAAAAAGACTAGTCAGAAGATTTGATCTATGTGACCAAGTGCAGGATTTGAGATCTTGGTAACCAAGGAGTGTAAAAAGTTGGCTTAATGATCATATCACCCTTTTAATGCCTAATTCTAAATATCACTCTGTATATTTGAGACCTTGGTAACCAAGGGGTGTAAAAAGTTGGCTAATGATCATATCACCCTTTTAATGCCTAATTCTAAATATCACTCTGTATATTTGAGACCTTGGTAACCAAGGGGTGTAAAAAGTTGGCTAATGATCATATCACCCTTTTAATGCCTAATTCTGAATATCACTCTGTATATTTGAGACCTTGGTAACCAAGGGGTGTAAAAAGTTGGCTTAATGATCATATCACCCTTTTAATGCCTAATTCTAAATATCACTCTGTATATTTGAGACCTTGGTAACCAAGGGGTGTAAAAAGTTGGCTAATGATCATATCACCCTTTTAATGCCTAATTCTGAATATCACTCTGTCTTGACAGACACTCGTGAAAAAAAATGCTTCCTGAATGTTAATAGTGTCTGGACAGTGAGCTCTGCTTTTCTCAATTATTCCAGAAATGACAAGTTCCTTATAAGTGGAGTGGAGTCAGGAGTAATGGTGTTTTACGCCTCAGTCAGTTTCGGAGCGGTCAGTCCTGGGATGGTGGAGGAAACCGGAGAAAACCACCAACCTTTGGCAAGCGAACTGACAAACCTTCTCACACTAGGACTTGAACCCAGGCAGTGAGAGGCACTGTGATCCGTAAGCGCGCGCTTTAGACCACTCGGCCACCAAGACCCCTCCTTATAAGTGAAAGAATCCTAAAACAATACTTCTTCACTTTACTCGTTTTGGATTGTCTTAGAAAAAAATCAGCCTTTTTGTATTCAAAGTTTTCGCCAATAAAATGCTTTGAAAGATCTTTTGTACAAAATAACCATGATATAAAGAGCATTTGAATATAGATAACATATTCCTCTCTTCTAAGTTAAATGAGATGTTAGACTTTTATTTGACACTCTGTTTGAGGTAATCAGTTCTGGAAAAGTGACAGAAACAAGAATACCCAGAAAAAGCAACTGGGATTGCCTCTATCTGCCAGAACTTTAGACCACACTGCCACTAAGGTGACCAGTTCTGGAAAAGTGACAGAAATAAGAATACCCACAGAAAGAAACTGGGACTGTCTCTATCGCTGGAACTTTAGACCACACTGCCACTGAGGTGACCAGTTCTGGAAAAGTGAAAGAAACGAGTACCCAGAGAAAGCACTGCCTCTATTTGCCGAACTTTAGACCATTCTGCCAATGTGACTTTCCGACATTATTAAGTGTATAGTGTGTAATACCTATATAATACAACTTCTCTATTTTCATTCTTGTATCTGACCAGCATTCTCTTGGTAACTGCCACAGGATCAAGCTTGGCACAATAATAGTGGAATGACTTTCTACATGATCTAATAGCACAGCCAGAAGTTGCTCCATTAGTTTTTCCTTTTCTGGACTTGTCCTTTCTGCATATTGAACATATCTAAATAAAATATTATGTACAAGTAGTGATATCTACAATGCAATTATATATTTAAATAAATTTTAATATTTAAAATCTTAACCATAGTACTGAAAAGCATAGATTTCCATTTTTTTACAATTTCAGCAAACACCTGTCATAAAGCATGGCCTAGCTGTGTATCTTACACTTCATCAATATCTAGAAATAACTATAAAAATCACATGAAGCCAACAAAATCAGGCACTTTATCAAATGGTTACTAGTATGTCCACATATATCATTTTCGTTGTTTTTAAGTATACCTGTACATGTATATTGCAAGATTAAAATCACTAAAATGTCAAGTACCTTGTCAAACTAGATTTATTCTAATGTTCAAATACAACAGAGTCAGAATTTTTTTTTGTGATTAAAAAAAACCCTCTTAGATCTAGAAACACCGCCTTATGCTTCTGTGCAAATGTACCAAATGTAAACAAAACCCATCAAGAAAAAAAGTAAATAGAACAATATGCAACATTCTATGATCTGATTGAACTAAACCTTCAAAACAAACTAGGATTTGGCACAAATCATTTTGGTCAATGCTTGTACCAAGTTTCATTCAAATTCATTTTAAAATATACAACAGATAAATAACCTCATGGCTGTGACTTTACAACTTCTGGCTTATAAAAACTTTATATTACAATATAATATTCTGGTTTACAATTGTACCAAGGTTTATTAAGAAATATTGAACTGACAAAACATAATGTATTAATTTCTAAAATCAAACTTTGTGACACTGAACTATGACCTAGGATACTTTATAAAAACATGGTTTATAACAAATTGCCTTAAGCAGATTTACCAAGTTACCAATTCTACATAATGACATTCAAATAAGACTACACGTTCATTTGGTTTTTTTTAAAACTTGTGTAACCCTTGATTCTGAAAATTACTCCCCTCCACACACACACTTTTGATATAAGCAGTTATTTTGTATGTTTTGACTTTTGAGAGTTTAAAATTAATGTTTCAGTAAACATCCACTACCTACCACTTTTTTCCCTCTTGCAATTTCCCGCTGAACTTTGTCGATCTTAAATCCTCCAAAATGATCAAATTTATATTGTACAAGAAGAGCTGAATATTGCTAAAAATAGAAAGTTGAAATATCCAAGTATCACTGTACATAACAATCAGCTGTTTTCTCAATTTTTATCTTTCAAATAAGAGTTGAGTTGAGTAATGGTGTTTAACGTCTCAGTCAAGAATGCTTTCAAATAGGCTCTATAAGTATTGGCATATAACCAGTGTGATGGTGCAAAAATAATCTGTTTAATCAGAAACTGTGTCAGATGATATCACTAAAAACTGATAATTTGCTGTAACGTAGCAGTGTTTATTCTCGGATGTCAGATTGTGCAGGTGTTTAGATGGCTCAAAATAATCTGTTTCATCAGAAATTGTGTCGGATGATATCACTAAACAACTGATAATTTGCTGTAATGAATGGCAGTGTTTTATTCTTGGATGACAGATTGTGCAGAAGACATTAATACCCAGGTACTAAATCAAAGACTTCGAAAGAGTTTTTCAAATGCTATTTAAAAAACAACAATCAGGTAAAATATACAAGTCCTGGTAACATAAAGGGGAGTTATGTACTCTACCATTCAGTTTCTATAATTATTTTTTTTCCTTTCACACTTATATCTAGACCAGTTCAAGTTTAGAACAAAATAGTACATTGGGAATATTTGTGTAGAAAAAAAATTAACATGAACTCTTCTTGCAGAAACAAAAGCAGGTCGAACTGCTCATACATGTTGCATCGACAGTTTTAAGCTTTTTGTGATAATGTAACATGTAACATTTTTCTTATTAATCACAAGCATTAATCTAATAAACAAGTTCATGTGATGGGTGAGTTTTGTGTAAGTCAAGTGTTTCCGATCTGTTCTCTACTAGTGTGCACTTATGATGACCTTAAAAGTGCTAACATACTATACCAGACCTTGAAAGCCATGGGTCTGTTGGACAAGACTGATAAATTTTTCATCCAGACCAATGATCTGCGAGTTGGCATTGGACCGACTGTCCAGCAGTTTCTTTTTCAGGGTTTTATATAGCTCTTAATTGCTTGATATTTGGTGTTTGGAAGAGAAGCCATTCTTGAGTTTTAATTTGTAAAACAGAATGTCATTGGTTAAAAGCTTTTGAGCGATCCAATGGACATGCCTGTTAAATATGATCATGCGGCTCATCTGTGATATTGGCATCATTGAAATATCACAATGGAGTGAAACCAGGAAAAACTTATGTCCTGATAAACTGATCATGTTTATAAGAGACTAATTATCAGTGAATTTAACTGAGATATATGATGTAAGCAGACTGATATGTGGAACTTACAATTTAAAAAAAAAAACCACCAAATTTTTGTTGTACCGTTTTTTTTTTTTTTTTGTTTTGTTTTTGTTTTTTTTTCTGGCAGATTTTTTTTCGGTCTTCCAATTTGTTTTTAACTTTCAAGAAGTCTGAGCTTTACTAATCCACATCATTATGTCACATGCAAATACCACCAATGCACTCTATTTGATTGGTACTGAGCCAAATCTAGCCAATTAGAGGACTTATAACAGGCACATGCAGTTTAGCTTAGCTCAAACCTACAGCAATGCCTAACACATTTAGTAAACATCCACTCTGCCACTGCAGTCTCTATATCAAAATGTTAAGTGTACTCAGTGTATATAATACATACCATACACTTGTGATGGGCTGCTATTGTTTTATTCCCTCCAATTTTCTCCACATGAAGCTTTCCACAAACATCATCCACTGATGAACCTTCTTTGCAAAATCCACATACGGGAAATTCATCTGTTTTATTTGTTGTATCCATTTTTACCTGGTATATACAAAAACATTTCACTGATTTTGCTATGGTTTTTAAAAACTACCTTCCACCTTTCAGATTGGGAAAATTTGAACCCTTTTTATGTCACATATTACTCTCAGAATTTTGTAATTCATTGCAAAGATTTTATATTGTGACAATATCTAACATTTTTTGTCTGTCAGAACAGTTTTTGACAACTGGATTTAACTTAAACTATTTGATTGTGTGTCACTGTTGTCTTTTGGGGAATTTTAGTTGTCAAATTGGGAAAATTTTGTCTTATTTCTCAAGGGGAAACTACCTTTATTCGGTAGTAATTTTAGGCAAACAAAACCACTGCATTTAGATAATTTTTTTGTAATTACTGGTAGGTTATTATCCAATCATACTCGTAGCAAATTATTTCTGCATAAATAAAATGTCCTAGGAGACATTAATGGGGAACATATATACCTGTACTGCTCCATAGCTTCATCTACAAATTCTTGATATATTTTATTTTATATGTATTATTGTTTTTTAAATTTAAGATACAGAACGGTTATATATACTGGTAAATCTTAATAACTTTATTATTAATTGTATCACTTAACAGATATTCTTCATTTTGTCTTTATGATCGAAATCTTTAGAAGTTCTAAAAGTTCTATCAATAGCCTAAATATATTATTTATCTGTGTTTCCCTACTTCTTTTAGCAGTTGAATTGGTAGAGCATCAAACTTCAGGATTTTCAAGCCTATCAGTATCTTTGGCTTTATTCAGTATTGTGTTAAAAATAATAGGAGTAATCAAAATCACCAAGCAAATTTTTCGATTTTTTCACAAAATATTAAAATTGTAACAACTATAAAGTTGACATATATAATAATTTAAAACATTACAATAAATGATATTTTCACACCAAATATCAACCTGGAAAAAAAAAATTCTATCTTAAAGGTTTATGCTGACTTATGGGATGTCTGTTTGTTATTGTAGGAGACTAAAAAAACTTCTTCTGTATACTGGCCAACTTCGTCTTGTCAAAGATGTTGCAACTTTATACACATGATCAACAACAGCAGTAAGAGTGAAAAAAATAAAAATAAAAGTTTAAAAGCAGGATAAAAACAGTTGATGCTGGCTTTATTTAAGGTGGGCATGCACTTGAGCTCGGAATGACTCGAGTGACCCTGCAGTTGGTATGTCAGGTGGCAATCTGTCCATTCACTTGTCTGTGTCCAGACAATGAAGGAGTATTTACAGTGCTGCGTGCTGGCATAGGGAATGCCTAGAAAGTGTTGATGGACATGTCTAGACATCCTTGTCATTGGTTGGGTGTTAACTGTTTAGGTCTATGGCAACATGACCATGCAGGATTTTATATAGCATGGTCAAGCAGCTTTCTAGGTATCTCTTTAAGTCTTTTCCAGGCTTTGCCAACCAAGTTCTTAAATGATGGCAGTTACACGCTCTATGCTAATCAATCTCTAATTTGTCTATATAGCTTTGTTTGAATGGGTCCCATACAGATGCTGCATATTCATCCTGTGATCTTATCAGGCTTTTGTAGGTGTACTCTTTTATTTTCTTGGCTAATATATTTAGATTCCTTTGTAGAAAGCCAATACTAGGATTTGCTTTCATGGTGATGTTGGAGATGTGTTTTCCCCAGTTTAGGTCTGATGTTATGGTTACCCCTAGCATTTAGATGATACTTCATGTTCAAGGATGTGTCCATGTAATTTGTACTGGTGTTTTATTTGGGTTTTCTTTCTACTAACAGTCAGTACTGTGCACTTGTTTGGGTGGAACTCCATCTTCCATTTCCTTTCCCAGTCTGCCAGCTTATTCAGATCTTGTTGCAATTTTGAGCAGTCACTATCAGAGGAAATGGTGAGGTTTACTATGGCGTCATCAGCAAAATGGCGGACAGATGCATTGATTTTGTCTGTAAAGCTGAAACGATTCACCACGGTTTCGATAAACTGTGATTCATTGGCCTCGGTTTGGTTCACGATATTTTCAAATCCAAATTCGATACGGGTTCGGTTCAGATACGACTTGTGTTTTGGATTTTTTTCCACTTCCGTTTTTCATACAACGCAAAAAATGCAATCAGAGCGTGAAGTAACTGTGCCTAAGTTAGTAGATGGACAGCCATCGTATAAATCAGCGGTGTGGAAACATTTTGGTTTCATGGCCCAGGAAGTAAATGGAGTAAAAAAAACTTGATAAAAGTAAAACTGTTTGTAAGATCTGCTATACCACAGAAGCAAGCTGATGTTGATTCTACTCGTGAATCACCCACCAAAAAAATTAAAATAGAATCAAGTGAATCTAATAATTTCAGTTTTGATGATTTATTTGGTGATGTTTTGTTACAAAGATTGTACCTGAAAAATCAGTACTCCAGTGTGTTGAAACTGAAATTAACAATTACAAAGCTGAAAGTAACATACAACTGAACTCTAAGCCTCTTGCTTGGTGGAAGTTAAATGAAGTTAAATACCTCTACTGGCTAGAGCAGCAAGATCATATCTTGCATTTCAGTCTACATCTGTTGCTATTAAGAGAGTGTTCTCTTCAGCAGGTGACATTAATTGTTACTGCACAAAGGGCTTGCTTGTTTCCTGAACATGTTGACAGTTTGCTTTTCCTAAAAAACTTGTGCTAAAATTACAAGTGTATTTTAAGTGTTACTGAATAAAGGTTTCAGCTATTATTTTGTATTTCAGATGTAATTTTCATTTTTTTCATGTATCGTGATACATATCGTATCGTGACTTATGTAGAACAGAAATAGAGCTGGTCCTAGTACTAACCCTTGTGGTACACCAGATTCTACATTTTCAGTTCCAGAGATATTTGTGCGATGTCACTATCAACCACAACTGCCTGTATTCTATTTTACAAGAATGAATGGATCCACCCATTTGCTGTGCCTGATATGCCACATAGTGCTAGAGTAAATGAAGAAGTAGGTTGCGGCTAACTTTGTCAAATGCCTTTGAAAAATCTAGTATGAGCATATCTGGCTGTTTTCTGTTTTCCATATTTCAGCAAAAGTCACCCACACATTCCAGGAGCTGGGTTTCACAGGAACTTATATGATGAAAACAAATATTTCCATATTCATCTAAAGCTGACTTTGCAGGTCTCGACATTAATAACATTTGCCTGATTGCCCGGTACCAGTCCAAATTGCCGTCAGACAAGTTCAACAGTCCAGTTACTTGTCTGATGGGACAAGTCGAAATTTGAAGAGAACAAATTTTAATTTGAAAAAATCAATATATAATTGTCAGTCAACATCCTTATTAAAATCAAAGTCGCAATTCAACTCCCGTGATTTTTTTTTATTATCAATAACATTGATATGCTTGTAATCAGGACTCTTCCACATGAAGTCTGAGATCAGTCAAAATCATTTAAACGTTTTGAAAAAATCACATTTATAATACACTTATGTAAAGTGTTTAAAAAGATCGGTTTTGTTGACAACGTGCTGCTTACACGGCATTGTGATCATGGATCTTACTAAATTTGGTTTAACTCGTCCTTCAACTAAAAACGAGACGGAAAGAAAAAAAAAGAAATAGGAATATGAACAGAAACTTTCAAGAAAATTTCAGACATCATGGTTAAAGCTGCGTTAAGTTTTCCAAAGAAAAAATTAAAAAGGTGCTTATCTAATTAATGATGTTCCTAATGAACAATGTTACATTCTGTTCAACGATAAAAGCTCGAATAAATACAGAAATTACAGTATTTACCCAGCGAGATGCAGCATTTGAGATCTAATATTAGAACATGGTTACGTCATCAAAACTCGGGTCACTTAAACACAACTTTCAAAACGGTGAAATACGATAAATTAAACACAGAACTTTGTTGAATTTGTCATTTATGACTTAGTAATATATATATATATATATAAAAAAATAAAACAAAACAAAATACATAACACCATTTCAAATACATCTGGATATTAATGAAAGACAATGCAATCTGTCATGTTTCACCTTCAATTCTAGGGTTTTCCGTACATCCGTGGGCATGCTCCAAGCTCATAATTACCATTGTAAAACACTGACCAACTGATCAGAGGATTCTGTTTATTTACAGCTAAAAGAAATGAAATTTAAGAAAATTAATGTCATGGATCCTGGTTAGAAGATATCTATTTTTAAAAAAATATATTTTTAAAAAATCAAAAAAAATTCAGAAAATTGAAAACTTAATGCAGCTTTAAATGAATTTCCGGGTTTGGGTTTTCAAAACGAAAGTGAAAGTGAGCTGGGGATTATGTTCTGTAAAATATGACACGATAATGATAAATATGCTGATAAAAACAGTACACTTTTCATTGGTTCTTCGGCATTTAGAAAAGACACTTTGATGTCTGACTGGAAAAGTTTTTGTTACGTAAAATGTCATGAAAGGGAAGCATTGAAAGCAAAAGCATCCCAATTTGACACAAATAAATACAACTCCAGTGCAGTGTTTAGTGCAAGTCGGACAAGCTAGTTTTCTTTTCAGACAATTGCAATTTATATTCACTTGTCCAAGAGGACAAGTCGCAAAAAAAAGTTAATGTAGAGCCCTGCTTTGATCTACTGTAAAATTTAAAATGCAGAACCTTTGCATCACCTTTACAATTCTTAAATTTTAAAAAAAAAAATCTGTTAGTTTGTAAGATGGTGTGTCCCAGTTAATAATACTATTTTTCCCATGTTTACAAGAGTCTTTTGTGAGAATTTGGAATATATGAAACCATAGTTATTTACTACGATAAATTTTTAGATCTTGAATCCCCATAGCATTACATTCTATGAGATTTTTTAATTTCTAATTGTAATAGCATTTTAAAATCCTTACAGGGATTTTATATGATAAAACACAGAAACACATAATACGGAAGTATTTTGCTGAAATAATCTTGTGGGTTAGGGTAGAAAATTCCTGAATGTCCTTTCATTGTTTAAAGACACAATTTTAATTTGAAAGTATCCTCTAAAATCTGTTGCAAAAAGAAAACAGTATCTTTTTTCAAAGATTAAGGTGTTGGTCTATGGGACAAAGTGTTAAAGTTTAAATTTAGAGGAAATTCACATAATTTTACATAATAACGGCTATTTTACCTTACGCAAACTTTCTGTTTAGCTGCAAATCGTCTTTCCACATCACGGGGCACATTTGAACGCCTTATCGTTTGGCGGCGAAGGCAGGTTACCGGGTACCTGTCTATTAAAAGTCGAACCTTAATCAAAGTAGGTTCGATCATAATGTACCAATCTTGAACACCTAAAATTTGGTAGGTAGAGACAATTGCTGAATTTGTGTACTCTCGATTATAAGACAAAGCAGTGAAGTTTATTCGTAAAATTGTTTCAGAATGTACGGGACCAAGAACAAAAAATAAAAATAGAAAAAAATATTGCATATGGATGCAATTTGACCTTGATTAAAGGGTAAAATCTTGCATTCGGATTGCACTAATTATTGTTATCAAGCCCCAGTTTCACGAATATTTCTTAACTAAGTTTTTTTTTTCTTAACTGAAATCTGGAAAATTTAAGATCTTGATAATTTTATTAATTGTTAAGTGTCGTTTTAAATATTTCTTCAAGCTTATAAAATCTGTATTTATATTTGTGAAAACTTCTTATTCATAGTTCGAACAGAGGTTTCCATCTTTTTCTAAATTTAAGTAGAGAAAAAAAATGGTCAAGGAATAATTGTGAAACTGGGGTCTGATATAACAAAAATAAATGCATATCAAAGGGGAGGACAACCAACACACACGCCAATCAGCTTCTTAAAATGCTTTGCTCGGTTAAAAACAATACCTTATAGTTCATATATAGACGTCCAGTCGGATACGAGCTCATTACTCGTAGGTATCGTGTTTGGAGACCAGGTGAAATAATTCACGAATTCGAAAACATGAAATCTCGCTTTGTCTGAAATCTCGTTTAAGTCTCGTGGGGGGGCAAAGCGAAGTTTACGATTGCAATTTTGTTTATCTAGTATAGTGCGATATCGTTAGTTTTTCGTCAGTTTTAATGAAATTTATAGTAATATCTTTTTTTTAAAAATTGTTAAATATGACTGAAATTAATAATAAAAAATCATTTAAATGAAAAATTAATTTATATTTAAAAAAGACATGTCGGTCCGCAAGCGTTCATTATTAGTTAAAACTTTTTCAGTTGTATAAATGGCACTAGAGATGTCAAGGAAATTAAATTTATTAAATAATTTAAATGATTTTATAATAATATTGCTAGATAAGGAAATGTAGATCTAAAACAATTTGAATTTATCAAAATTAATTTTATTCCGCCAACCAGTCGGTTTTTCGATTAATTATTTCAAATTAATCTCAAAATAATTTATTTAAATAACATAATATAATTTACAGTCGTTCTTCCCACACATTTTGTCAACATCTCAAAATATTTACAAACAGCATTTACTAGTTTATCGCTGTATGTAAACCTGTCAATCAATTTAGCAAATTGCAAGGTAAGATCCTGATAATTACAGGTGATGGAATGTGCCTTATAAACAGGATGTCCACCGACTTAGATTATTGATAAACTTTTAATTAGTCGCATGTTAGATTATTATGTAAATACATTCAAAATAAAGAAAATATCAAAATTAAACTTTCTAATGAGAGTTTTTTTCGACGAGTTGTTGCATAGATTTTGAAGATATCAGTATTTCACCTATCAAAATGTTCTAATCAAAGCGATTTCTACTATGAGCACTTTTTATAATTATAATTATTATTTTTGTGTGTGAAAGACTTTAGGTTTGTAGACTTGCATCTTAACCATGTGGCCACTGCAGCCTCTAAATTTTATATTCTGAAACAAACTATCTTTATTTGTGAGACACTGTTCTTATGGGTATCAGATGTAAAAAGACAGTCTTAAAAATAAAATAAAAATCTTAACAAACAGTCAAATTTTCTAGAAAGATGAATAAAGAATATATCAAGCTTATAGCTACACTGTATACATTTGCAATTAAATCCATATTTTTCTAAATTTGTTTGAGATACATTCGAAATTTTGAAAGAAAACAATAGATGTTTCAGAAATAAAATTTACAACATGATGTTTATAAATTATCCTTTCCGTGGGAAATTATTTTATAAATTATCCTTTCAGTGAAAAACTTTAAATGTGATCATACATGAATAACATCAAATTTAAGTATGAAGATTGTCAATCTTTATTAATACAAATTGAAATGCCTTTTTGATGTGAACAGCCTGGAACACTACAATTTCGGTAGGTATGAAGAGTAAACGGGAGTAAACGAGAGAAATAAAAGACAAGTTGATTAACATATTTTGCCTACAGTAGGTTCAGTATACGCAGTTTTAAAATGAACAAATTAAAAAATATGACTCTAGGATGATTTTTAATGAGTTTACGGCGAAAATATTTATGCATATGTACGATACTGTTCACCAAAACATGTTAGACAGGAGTAAAAGGGAGAAAATATGGAGAAGTTAATTAACATATTTGCCTACGGTGGTAAATCCAGTATGATTCACTTAATTATAACTCTTCACTGATTAAGTTGGAAAGATTCGCAAAAATGTAATTTTAAGCTATACGCTTATTTATCATTACTGTGATGTGTGGTATATTGAAATGAAAGAGAAATACATACGGTGTATTAAATTACAACTAACAGAAAAATATAATTTTTTTTTTTGAATTAGTAAAGATAATATTCGATCAATACGATTCTTCTTAAAACCGGGATTTACATTTTATTTTTAATTGATCTTGATACATCTTCAAATGGTCAAGTACACATCCAGTTTTAAATGTATTTGGTTTTCAATAAACATCGCGGTAGACGATTTTATATTCCACCACGGCAGAAATGTTCTTTGCGGTGGACCGCAGTGGGAATTTAATTCCTTCTAGTCGGCAATTTCAAGTCTTTTTTCCGATTTTAGATAATAAAAAGAATGTCCAGTTTTTTCAGCCGATTAACGTATATTTTTCCACGTGGAATGAAGAAGTTGTATTTAGATTTCAAACTCTACAAGATACACAACTGGTCACAAAAAATAATAATAATAATAATAAATAATAATAAATAATAATTATAATAATTAAAATTAAAAAAAATAATAATAAAAACCCCGACTCAAAGCCAACAAGTACATAGGCTAAATGAGATTGGATTTCGATTTGCCCCCCCAGCCTCGTTTTCAATCGTAAGAGTTACTTCCCCTGTCATGTTTTCGAATTGGTCAATAGTCCTTCAAGTTTTATTTTTGTTGCTTGCAAATAACGTCATTTCCGAGGTCGTCTGCAAAAAAAACGGAAATAAAAATTTAATTTTTTAAAATCGCTTATTAAAATTATTTACGGAAATGCCAATGAAAACATAATTGTCTTTCAAAAAATAACTCTTGACAGGAGACATACTACACGTACAAATTTTTAACAATTCTTATTAAATGAAATTAATTTTTTTTTTTTTTTGAGAAATTAAAGAAGTAATTTTTAAAAAAAATGAATAAAAACATTATAGATTTATTTAAATAATAAATGAGTATATTTGGGTATATACATGTAAGTAGTTTTAAGTAATTTTCATCATCACATTCATCCCGGTCATCATCATCATAATTGAAAGATCAATACGTCGTTTCGCGGATGTATTCATTCCTTGCCAATTCGGATTTTAGTATTCATCTGAATCATGTGACCAGCCTTGAATTTCGGGCATAACAAAAATGTCATCAATGATTGACTGCATGTTGATAGGAAAGGGTCGTAATTTTAACTATTTTACAAATGATTTCGAGCTTATACCTGTATCAAATAATTTAATTGTTTTAAATGAATTGATTAAATGAAATCTCAAGATCTAAAGATTTTTTGGTTATTCATAACGAGAAGCCTCTTTACTAGGGCCCGGGAAACGTAAAATAAAATATACGTCTTTAACTATCTTTAGACCGCTTGATTTTAATTTTATTTGAATTATTTTACCTTATATTATACAAAATATACAAAAAATGAATCTTTTAAATGATGAAAATCTTGAATTTCGGTCACGCAGATTCCGGCACTGTGCTGTCCGATCACAACAGCGATGTTTCCGGCCAATTTGTAATGGAATAAAATAAATTTATAATGTTTTTAATCGTCTGTATGATTGAAAACCGTTAAAGAATCTAAAATAACATTTTTGGTGGAAAACGTTTCAATTTATCATCAAAAACGAGACCTAGCAGCTCGTTGTATATATAAATAAAACAAACATACCAGTCCTTGTCCATATCACAATCCCAAAAACAAAGTAAAAACTTTGCAAACTGGCAAAATAGGTGATACACGTGAACTTCCATCAAGGAAGTGAGGCCGGGTGCTCCGGAAGAGTAAGCACCTCCTGTTTAGCTAGCTACACCCGTCACGCGTAAGTCAATTTTGAGAATGAAAGGAACAAAGACCTATGGTAAGTCAAATATATCCAGTATAAGTTGGGATACAGTGACTACATACTTATCAACAATATTGTGATGACGGCCATAAAACTTTTTAAGGGGCCTGATTAGCCTAGGCTTGCAATATCCTTGTGTCAACAATTTGATTGTAAGTAATTTGCTTCGTTGCAGAAAGTTCCCATAGTGGGAACAAGCTCTACCGTACCGTATTAACTGTGAAACATATACACCATACGCAGGAGAAGCAGGGATATTACTGCAAAGAAACGGAAAGTTGACAATAGAAAAATTGAAGTCATCACGTTTGTCGTATAGCTTCAGATGTAACCTTTCATGGGTGTCATAATTGAGGTATAAGTCCAAATATGAAGCAGAACATGGAGAATCTGTCGTGTCTTTTATTTCAAGCTCACTTGGATAGATGACATTCACATATTCTCCAAATTTGTGATTATTTAGAGAAAGAACGTCATCTATATATCTGTATGTGTAGTTGAATGATTTAGCGACAGTCTTTTTTCCAGATTTGACAAGGTTCTGTAAAAATTCTGATTCATATGAATAAAGAAACAAATCAGCAAGTAAAGGTGCACAGTTTGTGCCCATTGGTATACCGATTGTTTGTTGAAAGATAATATTGCCAAACACAACAAATATGTTGTCTATCAAAAACTCTAACATTTTGTTGATGGTATATATGTTTATAAAAAAAGCGGTAAAAAGTGCCCTAAATTCAGTCACGTGACACTTCGTCCGGAACATTGTATCCGAGAAACGCCGTAATACTAAAGATAGTAATGTGAACTTTGCAGAGAGAGAGAGAGAGAGAGAGAGAGAGAGAGAGAGAGAGAGAGAGAGAGAGCATAATACTAAAGATAGTAATGTGAACTTTGCAGAGAGAGAGAGAGAGAGAGAGAGAGAGAGAGAGAGAGAGAGAGAGAGAGAGAGAGATGTCAGGCATGTTTGTAAAATGATAGAACATTAAAACCTTATGTCATTTTCAATAAAGATTCTTAAAATGGTCCAAAATTAAATTGAACACGTCGTCTATTGTTGAAAATTTTCGGATATTTTGTAAAAATTAAAAATAAAACAAAACAAAAACAAAAAACAAATTGCAGTTCTTAAGTTTATCATATCAAGATGGCAAGACTTCCGTGTGTACCTCCAGCCATTAAATTCTACGTAAGATTATTGATAAATATTTTTCATAAAAAAATTTCAGTAATAAAAATCTATTCAATGATATGAGGAATAATTTGATAACTTAAATACTTTTTCTGTAAATGAAGAAATAAAATCAAATCCTTCTTTATTCTTTGTAAGCTGCAGCTGAGTTCTAGAGGATAAATTTGCGCACGCGCACTTATGATCGAATGATAATGTGCAATTTAGAATATCATAAACTAGTTTTATTTACAAACCTGGTACAGAATGCACGGTATGTTTTAGATACGAAAACTAATCCTAAGTTGGAAACCAGTGTACGTTTGGCCAATCAAAATTCTCATAACAAAACCGTCTTGGTCTGTTAATAACCTAAATGGCTACCTGATGTTGACGTTTTTATTGTTAAATAATTTCTTTGGCCAAAACGGAATACATATACAGTGGAGTGGCCAAAGGTGTGACTGGCCTAATGAACCTAACAACAAAAACCGGAGACGAACAATCAGATTTGTTGTTTGTTAATTTTAATCAAGATTGCACGTAAGGAATTTTAATCATTACAACCTGTGTCAGATGATCGAATTTTTCGACTTTTTGTTTACATCGTTATTTAGTGATAATTTATTTTTATTTCTTCAATTTAGGTCTCTAGCTGTTGGTACTAAAACTGGTTACAAATTATTTTCTCTCAGTTCCGTGGAAAAGCTTGAACAGATTTATGAAAATGGTAAGAAAGTAACATTTTCTCAACATAACTCATGGGTACGTTTAATCGATGGAACAGCGTAAACAAAGAAATCAGCTGTCAGATCTATAAATAACCATATGTTAAATGTTTAAACATGTACATTACATGTTTCCCAGTATCATGTTAAAAGCAATGCTGCATTAGAATTGTCTTTATTCAGTTATTTAAATGAGTAAACTGAATCACATTATAATATTTTAAAGTTATATTTCATTAAAATAAAATGCATGTCAGTCATCATTTATGTTATTGTAATTTTGTGATTGGAAGTCCTTGGATCATTGTTAACTTCTTTTAATCTTACACTTAATATAGACAGACTTCTACATTGTAACTTCACTTTGTAAAACGAGGGATAACTTCAAATTCTTAACAGAGGTATTTGTATATGAACTTGAACTCACTCGTGGAACTGAAAGAAAAAAAAAACCAACAAAATAATCTTCACTTTTGGCATGCCTTGTACTTAATACAGCTAATATTCAACATTCCATACAGCTAATATTCAATATTCCTTGCAAGAGATTTAAATTTTCTGCATTTTAATTCTCTTTTTCTCTTTATGCAATACAATATTCCACAAACTTGAAGAATACTGCTGTGTAATGGCCTGGACCAATGGGGTGCAAGAAAATATCTTATTAGATTTTTAAGGACCCCTTGCAAAAATGTTTCCATTTAGCTCACCTGGATCATATGTAGGTTAAAATGTAATACTTTAATTGATACACATTACCATATCTGTTGCTAAAGCATATATGTACTTTTATTAAAACATCCATTTCCTCTTCGTACATGTATGATCAATGTATTATCATCTTATATTGTTAAAGTGAACACTTCTGCACCAAAAACTATGCCATGCAATGTATACAATTGTATTTAATTTAGAAAAAAAAACAAATCTTTATTCCACATTGGAAATAGTTTAAAATGGCCTTTTATTTGAGAAATTTATTCTTTTTTTAGCACATTCAAACCAATATTTAAGATATCATCTTTTATTTTTACAAGATATCATACACAAAAAGTGTAACAAATTAATGAATTGTATTAAGAAAAATCAAATTTTGTTATATTACACATAGTACATCTTGTCAGGTTTTTTTTAGCATGATCAGTATTATTTAAATGCTTTGATCTATATTTAATCTTCAAGTTTTTGAGGAGTAAAAGTTGTGAGATACACCTACCTCACTCAGATAACTGTGGAGCTTTTTAGAACAAGGATAAAATATCAGTACATTGGCAATGTACATACTGACAATTTAGAATCTCATTTCAAAGAGAAGAAAGTCCCACCTAGGACTTCTTATTCCTTAGAAGCAAGAGGTTACCAATCTGGTGCCTTATACAGTACCTCCAAAACATGTAATTGCCAATTTCATAGAAAAAAAGGCTGTCATAAGTTTGAAAAATAAGGCTTGGAATGTACTTTTAAGTAATACACATTAAATTTTTTTTTAATTGTATTTAACCCAAGGAGTGAAGAAATGAATAATGGTGTGTTATGTTCTAGTCAGGAATATTTCACTAACATTAAGACATTATTCTAGAGATAGAGAAAACTGAGTGCCCAGAGAAAACCAACTTTCAGCAGGGAAGAGCTTTATAATGAGTGTTGGAAGACTAGTAACAACAACCTTGGTTTATACATGTATTTTTCAAATAAAAAATAAAATAAGCTTGAATGAATTAGTGTAAGTTTTTTAAAATTAAATTGTCCTTATTTTATCAGAAAGTGAAGACATATGTATAGTTGAGAGGTTGTTTTCAAGCAGTCTAGTTGCTATTGTAAGTTTATCCTCACCAAGGAAGTTGAAAGTATGCCACTTTAAAAAGGGAACAGAAATATGCAATTACAGTTACTCAAATTCGATTTTGGCTGTGAGATTAAATCGGCAGGTATGTACATGTATATCAGTATTTCTTGATGCTCTGAAAGATACGTTACCCAGTTATAAACTGCTGCCTCAGAACATGGAGGTAGATTTACTGATAGTAACTGACTTGTCACTTTAACTTGAAGTTTAAGTTAATACATTGCAACATTTATTCTCATTTCATTTACAATCTGTCTGTTAAACATTAACTGTAATGTTACACACCTCGAATCAAAACCATTACAGAGTGCCTCAAAATCATTAGAGTGCCTCAAAACGATTACAGAGTGCCTCAAAACTATTAAAGTGTGCCTCAAAACCGTTACAGTATGCCTCAAAACCATTACAGAGTGCCTCAAAACCATTACATTGTGCAATGCCACAAAACCATTACATAATGCCTCGAAAACCATTACAGAGTGTGTAATACCTCAAAACCATTACAGAGTGCCTCAAAACCATAACAGAGTGTGTAATACCTCAAAACCATTACAGAATGTGTAATGCCTCAAAACCATATCAGAGTGTGTAATACCTCAAAACCATTACAGAGTGTGTAATGCCTCAAAACCATTACAGAGTGCCTCAGAACCATTACAGCATGCCTTAAAACCATTATAGAGTGTGTAATGCCTCAAAACCATTACATAGTGCCTCGAAAGCTTTACAGAGTGCATAATGCTTCAAAATCATTACAGAGTGTGTAATGCCTCGAAACCATTACAGAGTGCTTTGACAGGTTTGAGGTTAAAGGACAACTGTTCTAAGCAAGTTAAGTTCTTGGATCAAAGCAAGCAGTAAATTACACAGTAGGAATTTTTAAAGTAATTTTGTAAAACAAAATGATAGACAAAAAGTCACTTTTTAAAAGTCATATTTTTCTCGGAATTATCGTAGATCATATGGTAGAGTTAGTGTGTTTATTCATATACAGTATTTTATTCATTCAAGGTAAATGTACGGTAGATATTTTTGAAAGTTTATATCAGATTATATTTGTTTTCAGAGGTTAATAGTATGCCTGGAAGAGAGTTTATATATACACAATATAAGGGATATGAAAGTATTGCACACTATACGTGACACACCTCCTAACCCACATGGTCTTTGTGCATTGTCAATAAATAATGACAATTGTTTCCTGGCATATCCAGGTAGTAACCAAATTGGGGAAGTGCAAATATTTGATACAATAAATTTGGTAAGTATTGGTAAAAACTTACAAAAATATTGAAGCAAGTTATAACTGTTTACAAGAAGTCGTGTGATTTTATTTTTCCATCAGTCTGTGTATGTTTTGTTTCTTTGACAATGTACCATAGAATCTGTCTATAAAGGCTACTCAAGGGATGCAGCCAAAGTGGCCGTTATAGACAAGGATCATCAAAAATTATCTGAACCATCAAACTTTTCATTGATATTTCTCCTTTGAGAATCTTCAAAGGATGTACACTGGCATGTTTGTAATAGATTGTCAAGTTTCTGTTGGAAAAATTGTTATCATAATCTATGTTTTTCACGCCAGATAATTGAGATCTACCATATTACATTTTATTTAACAGCTAATAATAAAACATATCCAATTCTTTTTAATATCTGAAATATAAGGAATTACTGTTTTATTTATTTATTTATTTATTTATTTATTTATTTATTTATTTATTTATTTATTTATTTATTCTATCTACTTTTAGAATTATTTCTATTTTTGTTAGGATCATAATGTAAAATAACAGCTATTGTTATTCCATCTGATGACAAATTGATTTTAGATATATTAGTATACATGTATGTTTCCATTTCTGTTTTGATTTTTTATAATTAAATTTTGTACTTATCCAGTTTTCTGATTGGTTGATATTTTATATTTCTGATTGGTTGAAATATTTCATAAACATATAAACCAGTATAGATAAAAGTCTTTGCATCATAGCCAATCTCTGATGAAATCCTGAATATGGTTGTCAATGTAAACAACTTTTGCATCATTAGAAATTAAAAAGTGTAGCCTAATATTGGACAAGCAGACACTGACTATAAATGACAAATTGAAAAGCAATAAGCAAGCAGTAGTATCAGAGTGGAAGATTGTTATATTTAAATTCCGGTACATGTAAACTTAAAATCTACATGTGTATATTATACTTTGATTACAGAGAGCTGTTACAATGATTCCTGCTCATGATAATCCTTTAGCAGCAATATCATTTAATGCACAAGGAACTAAGTTAGCAACAGCATCTGAAAAGGTATTGTAAATTAATTTATTTCAAACAGAAAATAAGGTTGAGTATATAAACACTTATTGACATCAAGTCTATTTCTTTTAAAGCTTTTAAGCAGTCATGAATATAATGTTCAAACATCCACATTTTATATGATATATACATGTAGTTAAGTTCCTCTGAAGTTAGTTTAACGTTGCTAAATTTTTTCAATGTTTAGTTTTTTAAAAGCTGTACATAATTAGGTGATCATATTTATTTAGTTTTAGGTATTGTTTTATAAACTTTAAGAGTGTTGTATCGGAAAAATTCTTTATTTATTTATTTATTTTAATTTATTATTTTTTTCTTACTGTATCATATTCTTGACAATTTATAATGTATGTCAATCTTTCATATGCATTCATTTATCATTTTTAGGTGTCTCATAAACCATGTGTGTCAATATTTTATGTATTTTAAGAATGAATGTTAAATGTTTTATTTAAAATGTATATTTGACATGCAACACCGTTATAAAAATATTTTTGTAGTAGTAGTATTTTTCTGTTTATATAATCTGTAAGTTACAATTGTTCTTGCATTTTTTTTTAATTCAACTAAAAATTATCAATTTTTTTTATTATTTTTAGGGTACAGTTATAAGAGTATTCTCAATACCAGATGGACAAAAATTGTTTGAGTTTAGGAGAGGTGTAAAAAGGTAACCCTCTAATCTGTTAGTTAATTTTGAGAGAGAGAGAGAGAGAGAGAGAGAGAGAGAGAGAGAGAGAGAGAGAGAGAGGTATTATATGTGAAACAATTTAGCAGAACTCCAATGTATTATACTAATACAAAGATAGAGAGAGAGAGAGAGAGAGAGAGAGAGAGAGAGAGAGAGAGAGAGAGGTATTATGTGTTACAAAGTAGCAGAACTCCAATGTTTTATACTAATACAGAGAGAGAGAGAGAGAGAGAATGAGAGAGAGAGAGAGAGAGAGAGTTATTATGTGTTACAATGTAGCTGAACTCCAATGCATTATACTTATACAAAGATACATGTGTATTATGAACAAATATTAAAGAAGTGACAAAACTTTGTTTTCTGCTAGTTTTCTTGTATACAAAAATCAGGTTTGTGTATCATGTATCATGTCACGGCAAAAATGGTACAGTATCAACTCTTCAAAATATCATTGATGTATATTTCTTAACATTTTGAAAGTTAATTAAGTTAATTAACTGATTATGTTTTACTAATGCAGTAACAGGTTAACATTAAATAAATATAATCTTGATACTGTAATTTCAATACAGAAAAGACCAGCTAAGGGTGTTCAAACTTTGCAGTCTTTAGTTCTTGTTGAGTAAAGAAAATAAAAAGGAAAATTTCGTTAAAGTAATATCCTATAAATTCATGTATCATTAATGAATTCTCAATTTAAAGTATTGGGTCAGATGCATTTGGTAACTTGTAAAAAATATTTTGATAAAATTATAGTTTTTTGTTTTTTTTTTTTTTTCTGTCAATTCTAATTAAGTAGAAAATTTTATTTTGTTTTTTAGATGTGTGTCTATACAGTCTTTGGCATTTAGTGCAGATTCGCTGTTTTTATCAGCATCCAGTAACACAGAAACTGTTCATATATTTAAATTAGAAATGCCAAAGGATAGGTAAGATAGGCTAACTTATCCTGTTTGATATGTGATGCTGTTGGTGAATCATGACTTTATTAACCTCTTAACTGTTGCATTTCTGAAATCATGCGTGAAGTGCATTTCTGAAATCATGCGTGAAGTACAAGTATAGTAATATAATGATATTTAATGGCTGAATCAACATTTTTAACTTTTATTGAGGCAGACAGTTCTGGGATGGTGATAGAAAACAGAGTGCTCCGAGAAAATCACAAACCTTTGGCAAGCAATCTGACAAACTTTTTCATACTATGATCTGCCCAAGTGGGATTTTGAACCTAGGCAGTAAGAGGAACTGTGATTCTAAAGACCATTTGGCTTCAAAGGTCTCTCCTGAAATAATGAAACTTGCTGAACATGTTGAAATTAGATTAGTTTTTGTTTTTTTCACTAGGTTGCTTATAGAGAGAAGTGGAGTAATGGTGTTTTACACCCCAGTCAAGATTCTTTTCACTTAATTTGAAGTGGTCAGTTCTGGGATGGTGGAGAAAACTGGAGCCCAGAGAAAACCACCAACCTTTGTCAAGCAAACTGACAAACTGGTCGAGTTTGTAAATATATGATGTAGAAGTTAACTAACATAGCAATTATGAACAGGTTGGTCCAGTTGTAAAAAGGCTGATACAAATAGTTAAGAGCCCCTGCATTGTTAGTTCATAAGGTTTATATCATGTTTGGAAGAGTAGAGTTGAGTAATGGTGTTTTTTTCACCCTAGTCAAGAATATTTCACTGATATGGAGATGCTCATTGTTTGGATGGTTGAGGAAACCAGTGTGTCAGGAGAAAAACCACTGATCTTATGCAAGCATGACCTTACTTCAGCTGACCTTATTTTTTCTGACCTTAGTCCAGCTGACCTTATTTCTTCTGACCTTAGTCCAGCTGACCTCACTCCAGCTGACCTTACTCCAGCTGACCTAGGTTGCGAGTTTTAGCGAGATTTAGGTGATGGATCATTTCCCCATTTTCTACTTGTCCAAGCTTCTTGAAATTCATGATAATAGGAGATATTCATTGATTTATGCAAGAATTCATAAATGACACGAGGTGGGGTTTTATCTACTTGTTAATTATTGAGTATGTTTACATTGTGTAACCTATATTTTATCAGGCCAAATGAAGAACCGCAAAGTTGGATGGGATTCTTTGGAAATGCATTAAAGTCATCTGCTAATTACCTGCCAAACCAAGTCACAGAAATGTTTAACCAAGGACGAGCGTTTGCCACTGCTCGTCTTCCTAACTCCGGTCTTCATAATGTCTGTGCTTTAGCTACGTAAGTAATATGTTTTTATTCATAAATGTTTTGTTTTGGATAGGTTGCAAAATGATTTATATTAATTGGTAGTGAATGTATAAGCCCCATACAAGACTCCTTAGTTTTAAATTTGAAGAAATATGGTTTTTACCATGGTTTAAACAGAATGATACAGTTTTTAGCTGACCTGAGCACAAATTGCTCAAGTGAGCTATTGTGATGGGTCATTGTCCGTCGTCCATCGTGCGTCAACTTTTGATTGTTAACACTCCTGAGGCCACAATTTGAATGCAATCTGAATCAAACTTGCTCAGAATGTTACTCTTGACAAAAGCTAGCCCAAGTTCGCATATGGGCCATGTTGGGTCAATAAGTAGGTCACTAGGTCTAATAATAGAAAAACCTTGTTAACACTCCTGAGGCCCAGATTCCAAATTTGAGTGCAATCTTCATCTAACATTTTCAGATTGATCCTCTTGAGGATAGGTCAAATTATATAAAAACCTTGTTAATACATCTGAGGACTCAATTTTGGTCCAATCTTCATCAAACTTAGTCAGAATGATCCTCTTGACAAAAGCTAGCTAGCTGAAGTGTGTTTTCTGGTTATGTTGTATGAATAATTAGGTCACTAGGTTAAATTATATAAAAACTTTGTGGACACATCTGAGGGCTCAATTTTAGACAAATCTTCATCAAACTGACAAAAGCTAGCTCAGGTATGTATATAGGTCCTGTTGGGTCAATAAGTAGGTCACTAGTTCGAAGTATAGAAAAAATCTCTTTTAAAAATAGAAGCTCCAGTTTGCCAAAATCAAGCTGAGTGTACATCATTTTCAGGTGAGCGTCCAGGGCCTTCATGGCCCTCTTGTTTATTTTAAATGCTGAGTGTTTTGTGAAAGCATTGTAGCTGCCATCATCAAGTGTCTAACCTGAATTAGCCAGTAATAAAACCCTAATCTCCTACTAATGGATTACACATTCTACCAACTGAAGCACCTTAGTAAAGTATCCTCTAGTACAGTATGATTGGATGAAAGACAACTACACTATTTCATATTAAAGTGTCATGATTATTAACATTATTTTTAGATTCATTTAAATGTTGAACATAACAGCTCAAGAATATATGATCACAAGTTACAGCAAATCTGGAATTGAGTTCAGTAATGGTGTTTTATGCCACCGTCAATATTCTTTCACTAATATTGAGATGGTTGGTTATGGAATGGTGGAGGAAAACAGAGTACCTGGAAAAAACTACTGACCTTTGGCTAGCAAACTGAACTAGGTTATGCCTGAGTGGAATTCAAACCTAGGTGTTACAGCAAATCTGGAATTGAGTTCAGTAATGGTGTTTTATGCCACCGTCAATATTCTTTCACTAATATTGAGATGGTTGGTTATGGAATGGTGGAGGAAAACAGAGTACCTGGAAAAAACTACTGACCTTTGGCTAGCAAACTGAACTAGGTTATGCCTGAGTGGAATTCAAACCTAGGTGATGAAAGGCACTGTGACCTGTAAGCACATGCTTCAGACCACTTGGCCATTGAGGTCCCACATCTGGAAAACAGGCATTGGCTCAGCATCTTTACCTCTATAATTTACATGTTTACAATTTTGTTTCAGAATTCAAAAGGTACCGAGATTATTAGTGGCTTCTCAAGATGGTTATTTATATTTATATAATTTGGACCCTAATGAAGGCGGAGAATGTATGCTCTTACGACAACACAGGTAATTTTTAGCTCAGCAGTACAAAGTAAATTTGAACTTAAATACAAGTATTCTTTCTGTTCTGAAGAAAAAATCCTATCATTCATCTTGAGTATCTTCAAAATATCTTTGCCAATACTAATACTTTCGGAGAAAGTGAAGCTGGCTGTTAGGTTCAATAAAATAGAGGGCCAATGAGAGCTCAGGGATGTTGAAGTAAATTACTTGAACTGCTTGTATTAGAGAATAACCTAATAATATTTTAGTTATTAATGAGAATTTAATTGTTGACCTGTTGTAACTTGACAGCCAATTTATATTGTGCATCAGGGATATCAAAATAGGAAAGAAATAGTTATTATCTAGTGGAATTACACAGCATTACAACAATTACGGTATTAAAGGGTTATATATTTTGCTAAAGGAAGTCAACTTGAAAACATTTTACATTAAGGAATCACATATTTTTGATTTTCAACCCACATTGAACATCCTTCCACTTATATAAATAACAAAAGCCAGTGTATTCGTATTAAAATAGTTTTTTTTTTCTGTCAAGGTGTAATTTTATCAAGATATAGAAAGGTTGTATGTCAGTATTTCATATATTTATTGGGAACTCTGAGTTTAATATATATACATGTACATTTTAACTGTTTTTCAGATTGGATGGTAAAGTTGGTGACGGACATGTCACAGTTATATATACATGTACATTTTAACTGTTTTTCAGATTGGATGGTAAAGTTGGTGACGGACATGTCACAGTTATATATACATGTACATTTTAACTGTTTTTCAGATTGGATGGTAAAGTTGGTGACGGACATGTCACAGAAGTTTCTCCTCATGATAAACCTTTAACTCATCCTTCTGGGGGAACAAGTTATGCCTCAACAGTTAAAAGACCTGAACCAAGCTCAGCTGCTACAACAGCTGGGCCGTCAGGTAAGCCGGGGGTTGCTCATGCTGCTTCGTCAACAATGTCGTCCACTTCTCCTCTGTCCCCATCTCACTGAGAGTTATGCCGGGATATTGAAGAGAAAGGGTGGGCCACAGGATATTGCTGACTATCCTCCTCTGGATCCTATGGATCAGATAGATGAGATTTTGAATGGTGCAGGTAATGTATGAAGACCAAACACTGTTTTATATAGATGCATTAGGGTATGGTATGAAACCCTTCCTGCCTGCACTTCATTCATAAATATTCAGTTTAATCATTTCAAATTAATAGCATCATAGATTAAAAAAAAATAAATGTTTTAAGTAATAATAATGAAAGAACAAATCAAACCTTTGTAAATGACCGCAGAAAGAAGCCTGTTCATATGACCATTAGAAATGACACTTATACAATAGAACTTTGATAACTCTAACTTATATTTAATTTATGTTAATGACAGGTTTGAAAACATGGCCTTTTCTTTATCATTCTTTGAAATGTGATATTTTAAATGCCCCTATTTAATCTAAGTTTGTAAACTAAAATTATCTTCTAACATCAAAATTTTGTTGAATAAATGTCAAAAAAAAAAAAAAAAATACTTTATGTATTTAAGTACATGTATCAATCTGTCCAAAAACACATTGAGAGTGGTGTTGAAAGGAAGTCCTTGGCTTGCAAATTTGAATAAACAGGACAAAATTCCTATGAATAAAAAAGAATAAGCATTAAAATGTTTTTATATTTAGAAGTCTGTTTCTTTCTTTAAACTTTATGAATTGGTCATTATAAAAGGTTTGATTGTAATTTGAATAATTTATGATACTTTCTGATTTAATTTTCTATTTATAGAATATTTTGTTAACTTTAAGCCTTTTTTTTTTAACTTGTAACTTTGGATGTTTCTAGATATTTTATTTAACATATCACAAAGAGAATGACATAATTACAATTGATATGTGCTAAATCTATATAAAAATAATCCTAGGTTCTCTTGTAAAAATTGTAGGCCCTTGGTGACTGAGTGGCCATGGTCTAAAACATATGTTACAATTGCAGTGGTTCTCACTGCTTAGATTCAAATCCCGCTTGGGTGATCAGAGTTTGAGAAAGTTTGTCAGTTAGCTTTCTAAAGGTCAGTATTTTTCTACATTTTCTCCAGTTTCCTCCACCATCTGAGAACTGACTTCTATTAAATAAGTCAAAGAATCCTGACTGGGGCAATTTTCAACTTGTGACATGTGGTATGAAATCTGTACAATTCCAGGCAATGGGCTCTGTAAGTCAAAGAATTCTGACTGGGGCAATTTACAACTTGTGACATGTGGTATGAAATCTGTACAATTCCAGGCAATGGGCTCTGTAAGTCAAAGAATCTTGACGGGGGCAATTTACAACTTGTGACTTGTGGTATGAAATCTGTACAATTCCAGGCAATGGGCTCTGTAAGTCAAAGAATCTTGATGGGGGCAATTTTCAACTTGTGACATGTGGTATGAAATCTGTACAATTCCAGGCAATGGGCTCTGTAAGTCAAAGAATCTTGATGGGGGCAATTTACAACTTGTGACATGTGGTATAAAATCTGTACAGTTCAAGGCAATGGGCTCTGCAAGTCAAAGAATCCTGACTGGGGCAATTTACAACTTGTGACATGTGGTATAAAATCTGTACAGTTCCAGGCAATGGGCTCTGTAAGTCAAAAAATTTTGATGGGGGCAATTTACTACTTGTCACAAGTAGTATAATATCTGTACAGTTCCAGGCAATGGGCTCTGTAAGTCAAAGAATCTTAATGGGGACAATTTACTTCTTGTCACAAGTAGTATAATATCTGTACAGTTCCAGGCAATGGGCTCTGTTAGCCAAGAATCTTAATGGGGGCAATTTACTACTTGTCACAAGTAGTATAATATCTGTACAGTTCCAGACAATGGGCTCTGTAAGTCAAAGAATCTTGACGGGGCGATTTACTACTTGTCACAAGTAGTATAATATCTGTACAGTTCCAGGCAATGAGCTCCGTAAGCCTTCAGGGAAATTTTAGGAGATACCTTTAATTTTATTAGAACTCCCTCTACCATTCAAGAACTTTATCTTTTGGTGCAAAATAGAGTGGTGATTTTTTATCTTCTACCTATTAACTACATGTAATAACCATGAAATAATATCTTGTTAAAGACCTTACCTGACAAACCTTATTCTTGAAATAAAATACTATTAATATTTCATGAAAAATTGAAAAAAGCTAATGTTATTTGCAAACTTAAAAGAAATATAAATTCAATTAGAAAAATTTAATAAATTTACTTGTATTTTAATTATAATTAATTTTATTATGAGAAATTTTTTATGGTCATTAATGAAGGTTGGTTTAGTTACATTTTCCAAAGTACCAGTATGCTGTGTATATGGGAGGTTGAGGTTCAAACCCTGCCCGGGTCTGGCCAAGACTTGAAAATTGAAAGTGACTGTTCTTCGATCAAGCACTTGGCTTTAAGAAATGAAAGTCACATGTTCCTTCAGAGGAGACCTTAAAAACTGATGCCCCTTGTCATGGCAGGAACAACATGCTAAAAAATCTCTCCCTGCACATTGACACTGCAAAGGTAGAAATTTCTGCCACCTCGCCTTTAGCTGGTGATGTCTCAATATAAGTGAAATTTTATTGTCTGGGATGTAAAACCTCATTTAATCATTCAATGAATCAAAGTACCAGTAGTTTGGTTTTTCAAGACTTGTGACCTTTGTTTATAAACATATACATATATCTGTATATGTAAAGGATAATTTGTATACATATTTTCACAATCAGTACATGTATACTTATACCACATTTACTCTTTGGAATGTAAATGCATACCTACTGTAGTTTGTAAGGTTGCATGTTTTTCACATGTAAAAAAATATACATGTATTTGTAAAATAAGTCTCATTGACATCTATACTAGTATTTTGTAATCGAGATGTGGTGGAATTTTAAAAATATACATACATGTACATGTACAATGTATTTGATTTATGGTGGTAGAAATTCATACTTTATTTAGATATTGCATGCTGGATTATTTTTATGTTTCGTTATTGTGGTTAAGGTATATCATTTACGCTGAAATTTTTACCTGTGATTCTCAGGCCTTCAGAATTTTGTGACACTTTTGCAGAAAAAAAAGTAATAATAATTTACTGTGCTAAACAGAAAAATGCTGGTTTGTAATTTTGTCCATTAGCATAAAATATAATAACAAATGATAAAGTAAGAAATTCTAGCAAAAATTTTTAATCGGTCGTAAATCATTGTCGGTATACACCAACACTTCTGAGGTCCTGTTTATCTTGTATGTTATGCTTTTAATGTATAGTAATTTAGGTTAAGATGAACTGCTATCGTGATGCCGTATAAGCTTGGTTTTGCTGGAGAGCATGTTGTCACACTTTTTTCAAAGGGATACAAGTACATACAACAGACTCAATTAAATGGGCAGAGCCTTGATGAGACTTGAGTGGTCTGGAGTGTTCACTTACAGATCACATAGCTTCTAGCTGCCTAGGTTTGATTCCTGCTTAAGCAGATCCTAGAAATTTTGTCAGTTAGCTTACCAAAGTTAGAATGTTTCTCTGGGTACTCTGGTTTCCTCCACCATACCAAAAGAGCCTGTCTCGATATAACTGAAGATGAATTGACTGGGGTTTTAAACACTTACTCCACTCCATTTAAATGGGATTTCATTTAAATTTGAACTGATTTGGTTTTTTTCACAGACTAATTAAGTAATACATGTACATTGTAATTCCATTTTGACCAAAAATATTTGGAAGATTCTGTCCACATTAAAGTTCGAAAAATGTTGCATATTTAGTTTGAACTTACAGAAATCTGATTTTTGACACATGCTAAAGATGGCTTAGTAAAGTATTTCAAAGAAAAATAGAACAATACCTGAGTCTGGAACAGTGGTTGCTTATTTCAACAAGTAACTTAAAATAGTATAATTAACATTAAAGTATGTTGGCTTCAGTATATGTAAATGTATTTTGACCTTGACGAAGTTTAACACAAAATATGTCAGAGAAGTTTATTGGACCAATTAGGTACCTTAAAGCTTTTTTGGTATATAATATAACTCCTGTCTTGTCTTTAAAGTGTTTTTAAAATCTGACATAAAAACAAATAGATTATTAAAATACTTTATGACTATTTTCAATGCCTTATATAGCTCTGACACCTATCCAGAGAGGATTTCTGACATTCTTTCCACAAAATAAAAACCCACATTAATTCATGTGTAAGACTAAAATGACATGTCCTAGATTTAGTGGTAGGCAGTGAAATTGTCAACATCAAAAACGGAATAATCAGCTGATTCTTGTTACACATTCTTGGTTATTTCATCAGTATATGATGTGACTTAGTTATTGGCATAGTTGCTTTGTTTGTTAAAATGCATAATCATTCTTTGGTGTACAGTTTTTTTAAACACAATGCTTTTTCTCATGATTTTAATATTTCGTTAAAAAAAAAAAAGCTCTTTATAGCTTCTGTGTTGTAATAATCCTAATCAATCCACACCTTTCATAGGTTTTAGTAAGTTATTTTTTTTTTCTTTTAGCATATTTATTAATATTTTTCAATACACATGACAACAGTTGAACACCAGAGTATATTTAATGAGTTGGATTATTTCATCGTATCAACATTAGGTCATAAAAGGATACTTTTCTTCTGTTATTAATTCATTTAAAGGTGTATGCCTGCAGTAGGGTAGAATTGTTATTGTAAAAAATAAATAAATAAATATATAAATAAATAAATAATATAAATAAATAAATAAAATACAAATAAAAATAAAATAAATAAATAAAAATTTAAAAATTGAGAAAAGATTTGTACAGTTCAAGTAAGCTCTCATTTTATTTTATTCCATGTATAGCTGTTGTTGCAGTGAAATATCCTTAATTATTATTTAATGTTTTTCTGTTGTAGAATCCCAGCCGTATCAAGAAGTCGAACATGGAGCAATGGGTGGCAATGGAAGTGAAGCACAAGGATTAGGACAGTTAAGATTGGATGATGACAACGAGTTCCCTCCCATGACACATAAAAGTGATTGATAAAGAGTTCGTTTTAGGAATGGTTAAAGCAGCTTCATACAGTACTATTCAGTCCACTGGCGTAGAAATAAAATCCAAAAATAAGCGATAACAATTTGTTAAACCAGTGTAATTTTTCCTTAGCTTGTTGATTTACTTCCTGTGATAATTGGTATATAAAGTACATGTATTTTGATGAATTTTTGTTCTACAAAAAAAAATTGAATTTTATGATTATTAAAAAGGTTAAAATTCATGATATGTCATAGGTTAAAGTTCATGGTAGATAATAGGTAAAGGTTAGGTTAAAGTTCATGTTATATAAATACATATAAATCAGTAAATTTTTACTTATGATTCTAGCAGATGTTTTTGTACGATTAGTACAAGTAAAATTTACTACTACTATTGTTATTTTTTTTTACTTGATAAAGTAGAATCCATCTTAGCTGGTTGCTCTCAGAACTGACTGTTGTGTTCAGATTAGTGAAACATTCAGATTGCATAGGTTATTGTCACCCTATAAAGAAATTTCTTACAAAGTGATTAGTTAACTTGCCAGGTTATATGGAACTTTGTTCATAAATCTGCCAATGTACATAAACGCACATAATGCTTAGCAGTATAAGGGAGGTAACTCATATTGTGGCGGTACAGATTTGTCATCCTGTTACAGTAAACATAAATAGCATCAAGCTTTCCTTGCCACACAGGCATGACATAAAATCAAAACTAGCATAGCTTTGAAGGGTTATACAGTATTTGATTCAGGTTACACTGTGCTTTGTACCCTGTTAATGATATGTACCCTTTATAGGGGACATAAAACCTCTGACAGGGTTTATGGGGCAGTTTAATCTGCCAGTTACTTGTATAACCTAAAGTATACCAAACAATATTTATAGTACATGGTCCTCAAGTATTTTTTTTAGTTTTGTTTGTTAGACAAGTTGCATTGCAGCTGCTTAATTAACTTGTTGTTAATGTTTTATGCTTCTGATGATGTCAGTGAGATTTTGAACTAATGTAAAAATTAGCTTTGCTGCATTTGTGTACTTGTGTTCTGTTACAAACTCTTGAATAAGTGTTAGGTATCAATCATAACTATCAGTTATAAAATCTATTTTTCTTAAATGTATAAAAATAAGATTTATTGACATTGAGACATTTTTGAGAAGATACTTTAAATAATTTAAAATTTGTAATATTTGTTTTTATAGGGAAAACAAATATTATATAGAAAATTAAGAAATATAATTGGGACTGACAGCTTTTTATAAATCTGAAACAAAAGAAACATGGAAAATATAAGAACCAGAGGTAACTTAAAAGTGAGTTCTTGGGGGAGGGTGCAGGGGGTGGGGGTGTGCCTTGTTTGCCAAGAGGTTCCACTTAGGGTCTGGCTTTGTAGGTTTAAATTCACTTTGGCAGATTCTGTGTGAATTTTTTTTTCAGAACACCTGCCAAATGTTGTTGGTTTTCTTCTGGCACTCTGGTTTCCTCCACTCTCTCTGTGAACTGACTGTCTGGATTTAGGTTGAAGAACCTCCACTGGGCTGTAAAACAACATTAGACACTTATGTGCATTTTCTTTTGGGAAGACATATGTTTTTATCATTTGCATCGTTTTAAGCATATCTAAATACACCTATAATCAAATTTTTTCAAGTACTCTTTAAATTTTTTATGTCCACTTTTTGTGTAAATGCACAAGAGTAACGAGAAATAAAAGTAAAAATTTCCAAAATTCTTGTATTTCATTTTGATATATAAAATATATTTCCCTTCCATTTAACTGCTGATGAAAATAAAAGAATGCTAAATGACAATACTCACAAAAATTTACTGTCGAAAAAAAATCCTAAATTACTGTACTATTATTGGGTTAAAAAAGTAACATGGGATTTGGACATGGTTTATTGGGTCTTTTTTGTTAAAATATGTTTGTTTTTTTGTTTTTTTTCATTATATTAATGAACTAAAAATTGGTGCATATATTGATATTCATAATTTTAACAGAATGTGATAACATTAACATCTGGACAGGGGACATCATATTTCAGCATCGCTGCATTTAAATATTTATATTATCACTTTGTTGAACATTCTTTGTGTTTATCACAATGGTATCCACACAGCATATGCATGTATCTGTTAAACTTAATTTTTAATTAAATGTAGTGTATGGTCTGTTTGAAGTATTTTTCATGCCCTTTAACTAGCTCTGGTCAAATGGTAGTGAGCATTTATTCCAGTTGCAAAGAAATAACACTCTTGCTAACTTTTTACCACTCTACAGCTTACTTTTCTTTAAACTAATTTGAACCAAACTTGCTTTGTTGGTACATATTGATTTCCTTGTTCTGACAACTCTTATTAATTTTGTGATAATTGTGAGCAAAAGTTTACTTTAGTTAAATGTCAGTTTGTCTTCCATTGGATCATAATTTCCAACAAATCTTGTTGTGTTATTGTATACCATGCAATGTAGCTTAAATGCTTCTCTACCATTTGACCATTTGAATCAACATCCTGATTCAAGGCCAGTAATTTTTTCTTCTTTAACTATGTTAATCTTTCTTATATATATATATATATATATATATATATATATATATATATATATATATATATATATACATGTACATGTATATCTATATATATATATATGTATATCAGTATATACAGTACACACAAGTCACATACTCAAAAAAACCATGAGTGATCCGAGTAAAGATGATTATTGCTAGTCTGTACGATGTTGTTTTTTTATACCTGTCATATTTACAGGAAAGTGCAAACAGCTTTTTTCTTACCCTGGCATGATCAACAGCACCCATATCCAATGTTGAAGTCAGCACCCATATCCAATGTCAAAGTTTCTTTTGATGTAGGAAAAGCTTCTTGTTAAATTTTTTGAGTGATCGAGAAATTGAATTTTGAGAGACAGACACTTAATCAAGGATAATGTTTGTGTAAAAATTGTGTTTCTTAATTATATAGATTTGAGTTGTAATTCCCATAGAAAGGATATGGTTCCTGAAATTCATAGTTTTGAGTATTTTCTTTAACCAATAGAAACAATTGATACACACAAATGTTAGCAGGTATCGTGTGGTATGTTGATACATGCCTATATTACTGCTTGTCCCATAAACCCTTTTGTTCCCTTAATTCATACAGTGGTATGATCTGTTTCTATTGAATTTGGATCATAACACTTGTATGTTAGGGGTTTTAAGGTTGAAAGATTGACAATTTTATAATGATGTAGATTTCTTTTTCAAGTTCATGTTGAATACATGTATGTTTTTTAATATAAATAAATAAGCATTTCGTGTTATTTTAAGTCAGTGTAAGTGTGCAAGTTTAGGAAAATGCTTCGGTAACATGTGCATATATATGTGCTACTGGTGTAACTATACAAGTAAGAATTTAAGTAATACAGTAATATTGTTTCATCACACACACACACACAAACACACACACACATTGATATTCCTTTTTTAATTTTAATTAATAATATAACTATTTTGAAATTTATCATTATTATATTTGGAATACAATTTCCTTATATTGTGAGATGCATAAATACTTCTTTTTGCAAATAAACATGTTATTAAATTTAAAAATTTCCTTTTTGTTTTTTGTTTTTTTATTTTTATTTTTAAGCCACTGAGCCAAATTATGATGATAGGAAATTGTAATTATCATGTATTGGTGCTGTGTTGCAATTTGGGATTATCTAACTTTAAAAATTTTACGGAGATGTTTCCAGGACAAACCATGATGGTTTGCATCATATTAAACATTAAAAAATGTAAAAAAAAATATGTAGCAAATTTAAGTTATTTTCTTGCATTGTAAGTCTTGGATGAAATATCAATACATTGAATTTCAAAACCATATACGGGGAATTAACGAGCAGTTTTGACATAAAAATAAATCAATCCTGATTCTTTTTTAAACAGAAAATTGCAATAGTTATGGTTATCATTTAGTTCAAAATATTATTGCTCAAATTATACATGGATAAAAGTTAATAAAATAAATAATTCAAAATTATTATTTGAGGGGGGGGATTTACATATTTATGGCCACAATTGTTAGAGGAACAGAGGAGACCCTATAAAAAAGTCTGTAACAAGACATATAACAAATTAGCAAAAAAAAAAAAAAAAAGAATAATAATAATAATAATTACAAATAGATAAATAAATAAATAAGTAGATAAAATAACATTTAAAAAATAAATGAAAAATTTTAATTTTAAGGTTTAATACAATGTTCACTTGAGTTCAGTACTGTGTGAAAGATATGCTTTAAGAAGTCTCCTATTTTACTCATGTCAGCTGCAACATATTGTGGTGACATATTGTGTATTGAGGTTTTTAAAAGATAAATAACCAATGACAAAAGCATTATTATATTACTTTGTTAAAAACACACCAATATTTTTGTTTTAAATCAAAATGTTTTATTTCTGTGAACAAGATATACCGGTATAGCCAGTAGATCAGTTCGAGGTTGACTTCATCTGTAACTTACCTAAATGGAAAAGTAATTTTCTCTAGTGAAATAAGTATAAATAATTGCTGCCTAGCTGAACGGTTTATTATCCCAAAAGTGGAAAGGTGACAAGGTCGGATATGTAACTATTCCCAGTTTGGATGGGCAATTATTCTGTACCTGGAAAGGCAAGGCAACTAAATGTTCCCTTACCCCTTTAGATGGTGATTTCCAACCGCACCAGGTACCAATTCCAAGTCTGGATAGGTAATAAGGTTTGTTTATCTCATCACATGACCAAGGGGGATTTGCAACTTCCTAGTACAGGAACAAATGGTTTGATTAGAAATTAGATCAGAGATCAGATGATGCGATCCAATAGCTTGGCAAGAGGCGTGGTGATCCGTTATACCACTTGGTCACCAATGCCCATTTTATAGTAAGCAACTAGACATTTATAAATATTCTGCATGGTTAGAATTATTTTAAGCGAAATAGATAAATGAATGAACTGATAACTAAAAATCTTGAAGCTTTACGCAATAGTCCCCAAGACTACTACAGAAACTGAAAAAGTCATTCATGTATATCGATGTTAATATAGTGATTTAAATAGGTGTTGTTATCGAATGACGGATTTGAGTTACGGTAGAAATCCCTTAATTTTGTATCTTCTATCAATAATTTATTACTTTTCTCAGAAATATTCTATATTATGCTTTATTCCCTGATTATTAAGGCTTTTTCAGTCAAAAATTAAAATTTTAGTGCTTGGCAAAATTGAAATTCTTCCAAAAATTCTCACTTCTATTATTTTCTTAAAAATTATTTATCAACCTTGGAACACCTTGCTTCAGGCTGTTCGTGTGTTCATTCTCTCTCTCTCTCTCTCTCTCTCTCTCTCTCTCTCTCTCTCTCTCTCTTCAATGTTTATAATTGCTTGATCGGTTTTGTTTTTCTAAACATGGTACTTATCTGTCAGAACCTATTAATTTCACATTTATAATTGTTGATCAGTCAAGATTGACCAACAATCGACATGCATAACCCGGTCATTCGATACGGAATATGACTCGGACTTCAATAATTTCAAAAACCACTCACGTATATCAATTCAATTTTTATTATTTACATGTAGCTTTATCAAATGATCGCAAACTATTAAATAGCA